>JARQOD010000005.1:468833694-468930388 GCA_033576555.1 Oophaga sylvatica
CTGCATCCCAGTGCTAGCTATGCACTGCAAAAGTATGGTGACACATAGAGGGTGTAAAAGCCAAATGACTCAGAACTTCGAATAAAACCTTATTGTAAAAATGATTTTGAATTAAAAATACATGCATTAAAGTAAAAGATGCCTCAAAAGGTGTCCATGGCTTGCATACGCAGGACACCATCGAAAATTTTTGACACTTGTTTAGGCTTGACAAGACATATACCCTGATGTCCACATATGTTGTCATCGCAAGTGTTAGCCTGCTATATCTTTATTCAATAATTACTATATTGGTCTCTAAAGTATGTGCACATAGCGTCCTACAAGAAAATGCCAGCAGTGTTTTTCTTGGAGCATCTCCTTTGTTTTCCTTTCAGCCATTTTTGTGGCCTCTCTGCCACCTCAAACTTCAATCTTACATATAAAATAGTGACAGCTTTCAAGTGGAAGCAGCCTGAAGAATGGTTAGGTCACTTCTTTTAGTTTACGAAGCCTACAGTAGTTAAAAGAAGTTCTAAAAGACTGAACGTATGCACAGCAAGACGTTTTCACATTGCAGTTCGTATATTAATTCTTTCTGACGTTTCTTTAGGGCTTCGTCAGCCGGATTCCCGATGGAATCTGCATGAAAAAGACATTGTGTGCACAAACCCCAAAGCTGAACACAACTAGAACAAATCTACATATTGAATGTCTGATGTTACACAAGAATGTTAAGCAATTTTTCCATAATAAGAAAAAAAAAGCGGTGGAAAATTGTAATTTTGGTCACGGGAAAAAAAAAAAAAAACAACTGGAATGCCAAGAGGTGGTGGTCAATCACGGTCTAGGTCAGTAGAGCCAAGTTACATGTGAATACGCCAAGCAGAAACTTGAAACATGTCGAGAAGTTAAAACTTTGTGAATGAAAAGTTTCAAAACTTTCTACTGTGTTACAACTAAAGCAGTTTTCTAAATTTTCTTTTTTTAAACTGTCACTAAGGGTACGTTTCCACGGTCAGGATACGGGAGTGCTTTGAACGTAGCACAAGCCCGCTCCGTCCAAAGCGCTGTCGGCTTTTGAACGCTGGTGATTTCGCATGTGTTCATTAAACTGTGCGGAATCACTGCGTCCAATACATTGGACTGTGATATTTATCTTAAGGAGACGCTCCGTCTATAGACATGCTGAGGTCTGGAAAGATGCGCCACATGTTCGTTTACGCAGGGAAGCCGCGGCTGTCCCTGCACGCATAGTGGAGATGGCATTTCATGGAATCCCATCCACTATGCTGTAACATCTGGCCACTGCGGGTTGGACGCTGTGGATGTATGCAGCGTCCAACCCGCAGCGTTTCCTGACCGTGGAAACATAGGGGACTACCGTGTTTAAAATAGTATCAAAATAATTGCTAGGGACTAGAAGAATTTTCCTACTGGTATCTGAAGTGGCATAAAGATCATACGATCCTTCCCAACCGGTAAGGAGTGCTGGAAAAGATAATGTGATGTAGTCAGTGACTACCTGAGAACTTATGAAGTGTCCGAGGAATTCTGTAACACACCAGATTACTTTACAGAAGCAGAGATTTCACGCTATTCCCTGGCACCTTAGGAGTGGGCGCAGTTTGATTCCCCTTTTTATTACCACTTTTGTGTTTGAAAGTCTCAATTTTCAGAGGTGGTCCACAACCAGTGTTCTACATCTAGAGGTAGAAAACTTGATCAAACCTAGTCCTGATCACAATGGAGGAGAAGATTCGATCCTAAAGATACTGTCACACTAAGCGAGATCGCTAAAGCGTCAGCGATTTTATGACGCAGCAGCGATCTCGTAAGTGACGCAGCTGTGTGTGACATGTAGAAGCGATGTGGCCCCTGCTGAGATGTCGCTGATCGCTTATGAACGTTCTGAGCCGTTTTTTGGTCGTTGGTGTCCCGCTGGTGAACCTGAATCGCTGAGTGTGACACCCTTTATGAACGACTACCAGCGGCGCAGGCGGGACTAGGTTTTCCCAACGACCGCAGAGGTCATTATACAGATCACTGATCTCTGATGAGATCTTTGTGTTTGGAAGGTAACTAGCGATCATACAGCGATCGCACCAACAATCTCGCCCGTAGTGTCGTTGTCGTGATCGCTGGTGCGATCGAAGTGTGACAGTGCCTTAAGTGAGTTATATACATCAGCAGCACAAATCTCCCCCATACCCCCATGATAGTTATCTCCAATGTATCAATCACTGCACCATGTTTGCCCAATTAATCAACTTTCAGTCTATTTGTTTTAGGTCAAGGAGGATTGCTTAGATACAATTGTATCCATGTGGCAGATACATGCAGGACTACAATAGGCCTATAGGAAGTTTCAATCTCTGCATGAAAACACGAATGTTGCCATTCTCAGCGCTAAAAGGTCTAGAAAATGCTGAGAAACTGAAACACAAAGTATAGAAGAAACAATTTTTATTCTACACTGATAAGGAATGACAGTGGTAGTAAGGTGTATAAGGTGGAGGTAAAAAAACCCAGCCGGCACTCGTGCTGCAGCCTCATCGTTCACTTTAAAAATGGAGGAACCAGAGGTTAAATCCTGCCAATATGTTACCAAAACATTTTAAATACTACTTTTCATAAAACTTCTTTGTTTGCAAAAGGCAACATTCAAATCTGAGGTTAATAATTTCTGTAGCAAATTCAGGAAAAGCTGCAGACTTGCTGCTGAAAATGGCCTAACACTTGAAAAGTCACCTCTCGGAGCGTCTTTAGCATTTGCAGCTGTTTTTTCTGCTTCAAAACCAGTGTGATGAAAGGAAAAACACTGAGTAAAAGAAGCACATTACTGTATGCATTTTTACTGTTTTTTTCCCCATTCTTTTGAACGATTGAAAAAGAGCTGCAAAAAAAAAAAAAAAATTGATGTGCTGTACATATGAAAAGACGCTTTGAAGTTTGAAGGAAAAATAAGCGGCATGGGCATGAGTTTTCAGAAATCTCACTAACTTTGCTGGTGCTATAAAATGCTAAAAATTCTACACTGCAAAAAAGAAAAGTGTGAACAATCCCTAAGAAGCTGTTGTGCTCCACCTCATACATTGACTCTCTGGCAAGCCCTGAGGAAGATCTGCTGATCGATGGGGATGCTGGGTGTCAGATCCCAACCGATGTGGTAATACCGACGCTATCAATATGCAAGTCCCAGACAACCAACCCCTCTGAACATTATATATAGCACATACACGTCACGATGCAGCCAAACAATTTAAAGCAGCACTCCCGCTAACGTTTTAGTCCAGTAAATGAGTATATGTGCATGTAATGTAGTGTGAGTGTATAAAGGTACTCGTCTACCGCCGCTCTCTCCGCTGTACAGTGCCGTTCTTCTTTGCTTCTCTGTGACGTCACCCTTCTGCAGATTGGCCAGATCACACTGTGCTCTGCGTGACCCAGAAGTGGCCTTTACAATGTTAGCCTGTCGAGCGTCACAACGAGACCCCATAGGCTTTCACTGTAAAACAGACTTTACAACTCACACATAGCGCACGTAGCGAGCCGGATAGTCAGACGTCACAGAGGAGCAGAGAAGAACGGTGCCGGACACCGGAGAAATCAGCAGGAGAGTATATTAATACACTCACACTACATAACATGCACATACTCACATTTACTGCATAAAAAAAGTTAGTGGGGTGCTCATATGGAGTGAAAAGAATCACAGCAAGCCCTAGTCTGGTCCATACTAACTACAGCATTTAAATGGCAGCATCTCTTGCACCCGTCAGCTATGCACATGGACCCAGTCTCGTACACGCGTTTCACATTTGAGAGCGGACAGTTTTCTTTTCCCGCACGGCCACCTGAATCCACCCTTATTCATATAGATTGTGACAAGTAAAGATATATTCCCATCTTCATAGATGGATACTGTCAGATAGTGCTTTGCGCTTTTAGAATTTACATCTTAATATCGTCAGAAAATGTTATTAACACTTTTGTTTACAGCTTGTTGCATAAGAGACCGACCACCACTGCTGTCCAGCTTGTAAGCAATGAGCCGAAATCGGCCAGGATTAGGAGGTAACTGCGCTCCAGAGAACCTCACCAGTTCTGAAACAGTGTTTACAAGCTCAAAAGAAAAGAGCTTGTAAGCACTGTTCTGCTGTCTGGGTCTCCAAGGAAACAAGCTCTAAACAAAAGAAAAAAGTGTTCATACCTCAAGAATAACTGAAAATTTCAATAACACATAAGTTGAAAAATTGGTTGTATTTACAAGTACTGCCCGACAACTGCTATCTGTGATGATGGTAGTAGCCAAGACGTCTCTTACATGCTCCGTGGTTAGATCTTTAACCACAGTCTAGCACTTAGCCTTCTATAATCTATAACCAAATGTAATTTTTATTACACCGGGCAGCATGGTGGCTCAGTGGATAGCACTGCAGCCTTGCAGCGCTGGAGTCCTGGGTATCGAATCCCACGAAGGACAACATCTGCAAGAAGTTTGTATGTTCTCCCCGTGTTTGCGTCGGTTTCTGCCGGGTACTACGGTTTCCTCCCACACTCCAAAAAACATACGGATAGGGAATCAAGATTGTGAGCCCCATCAGGGACAGCGACGATAATGTGTGTAAACTGTAAAGTGCTGCGGAATATGTTAGCGCTATATAAAAATAAAGATTATTATTATTACTCAGTGTAGGTGGCCAAAGTCATTCATTTTATTGATCTCAATACAATTTAGTCATCTGGAAGCCAACTGCAACATTTTACTTTGTCAACCATGGTCAAACATTATGTTTGGCCACTAAACAATGTTATTAGTTATATGGTTTTATAATAAACGGTACAAAACTTCACAGTGTTGACCAAAGAAAACACCATAGCTATATCATCTGCCATGAACAAAAAATACACGCATCCATTAATAAAACTACTACATATAAGCCCAATATATAATAGAGGCAATAGGCAGGATAAACTTTTTGAAACCAGGGGTATATAATATTGTGTTGGCTGGAAGATCAATCCAGACCGTCTCTAATAACTAATGGAAGGTCCATCCTTCTTGCACTATATATATAGCAGACTAATAAACTGTACCTGAATGGACTTTTCTACAGTTACATGGGTCCTCCTGTCCTGCGCCTCCCTTCCCCTTGTTCATGAGGATGGTCCTGGCACAAGATTGTTCTCTGTGGGCAATTTAGGGCAAAACCCTTAGGGCTTTCTCAGCCATCTGCCGCACTATGAAAAAATACATCTTTCTTCTTTCCAGCTCAGTCAACAGCCAGATGAGATCAGAACATATTACATATCCGAAAGCTGAAGGAAAAGGTAAGAATCTCACAATAAGGTTTGGGCCAACTTGAACAATCTGATCTTAAACTTGAAATTTTTTCAAATCAATCAATGTAAAATGAAAAGTTCTGCAACTCTCCGATATACCTTGTGTCCCAGCTCTCACAATTATCTCTCAAAAAAGCTATATTGCCAACAAGATTCAGAATTCCAAAGTGCCTTTTTTTTTGCAAAATCATTATTTGCTATGGATAGAATGATTATAGTTATATGGTTATAGATGAGACTCTCAATTTACAAGTTATGTTTGCTGTCTGGGAATGCGATCATCCCTGTTTATAGTTATAGAATTCACACGTAGAGAAAAATGTGGCAGACCCCATTATTGCGCATGTCTGAAAAAAGGTGACCGCTATCAGGACGGAGGACAGATACTGTCCGAGGTGACTTAGTCGGCCTCATAAGAGAGAGTGGATCCGTCACAATCAGGTTTTTTTTTTTGGGGGGGGGAACTGGACAGAAACCCTGACGCAGCGCTCAGCAGAGACCACTGTATATATTCGAACTTAGTTTTCAAAATGAAAAGAAGGTAGGATGGATTTAGGACTGTTCCTTATCTAGCATTGATAAAGTCACATATTAAGAGAAATTTCAGCTGTAGATTAATGAAATGTATTTAAAAATAAAAAAAAGTTGTAAAACTGCATGCTGCAGGATTGGAACATATGCTCTGACTGCAAAAACACTTTACACCTAATGTTAATATATTTATCCTCCCACTATGTTTGACAATAAATATTATCACACGGTGAATGAGAAATACCCCAATATCTGCTGTGTCCTGCCTAAGAGGCCTTAGTACCTGCAGGAATAGGGTGAAAACTGCACTGACAGGCAGGGGAAGAATGGCAGCAGGGGCACGGCTAACATTTCTGGAAGAAACCAATATGACTGAAAGACATCTGAGAGGAGCCAGGATAACAAATGATTAAGGTTACACTAGTTTCAGTGCTATTAGAGTGCAGTTAGACAGGAGTATCAATCGGAACAAAATGCACGGACTGGCCGGCGGCTCTCCTGACCTGAGCGTGACAGCTTTATGTATTTTTATGCATCTATCACGCTCACAGTCCAATACGGCCGTTTGATTGCGCCCTCAGTGACAGCTATACACCAGCAAGCTAAAGGGAATCTTTGAGCAAGTGATAGTTTTTGCTTATTTGATTACGGTAATACTTTGCAAGCATGTGATTTAATAGATAAATCAAGCCATGTATTGATTGTTGCGGAATCATGCTTGTTATTGGGAGTCATTCAGACGTCCGATTTTCAAGTACAAGTTTTATCCGCTGCAAGGTGGCTGCCGGACACATGGGTATCACAGGTGGTTGTCCTCTGTGATGTAAACCGGAGTAATATTCTAGTACACATAGTGCTAACAGGGGCTAATCAGCCATGTTAAGGCCAGCTCTAATTGTGAGCAGCTGAACAGTTAGGGCGGCAGGCTGCTCACCATATCTCCAACCCTGGGTGTGGTTCAGATGATAAAATGAAGTCTGTTTGACACATGGCCTATGCCAGGAGGTAAGAATACCTCCTGTGTGACGTCTCCAGAGGGAGCGGTATATTGGATGCTATCCAGCCTGTGTGTCCTGGACTGTCTCTAAGCTGACTTTATTGGTCGTGGTCATCTTGTTTTGCCTACACTGAGACGCCATTTTCTTTTGCTTGAGGCATGATTTATGAAGCACCAATAAACCAGGACATTTAAATGGAAAAGGTTCCTGTGTTACCTCTAGTGATGGGCATTCCAGCTCTTTTTGGCGATCCGGCTCACTCTGCCCCGCTCACTCAAAAGAGCAGACTCTTTTGGATCCCCAAACAGATCTCTATTTAATGTGTTCGCCCGCAGTCTGATGATGTCAAAACTCCACCCACCTACAGCCAGACCATTTCCATAGGCTGGCTTTAATTTTCTTCGCATCCTAACATGTTGATTTTACCCTCAGTGAAAACCATTTAGAGACTGCAAGCGTCCTGTTCTTTAATAATAATAATAATAATTTTATTTCTATAGCGCCAATATATTCCGCAGCACTTTACATTATAGAGGGGACTTGTACAGACAATAGACATTACAGCATAACAATAAACACAGATCAAAGTAGATACCAAGAGGAATGAGGGCCCTGCTGGCAAGCTTACAATCTTTGTCTCGGTTAGTTCACGAACGACCCATCACTAGTTACCTCATCAAGCACCCAAGTGAGTAGCATTCCCACATCGCATTTTTCACGGACAGCACGCATACCCTAGTATAGACTATGGGGCTGTTCACATGTACTATTTTGTCTTGCTGACCGAGTAGGCCACGCAAAATTACAGAGACGCATCTGATACTGATCTGAGAGTCGGATTAAGGGCTCCTTTCCACTTGTGAGAAATACGTCCGATTCTCGCATGTGAAATCCCAGCTCTGGCCCAGACACTCGGGAGTGGAGTGTGCGGCTGCATGTATTTGCATGCCCCAGAGCTGGGATTTCACATGCGAGAATCGGACGTATTTCTCACAAGTGGAAAAGAGCCCTAAAATGGGTAATCAAAGTTTATGGGTCGGTGAAAAGAAATCAACCAGAACCCTGATGCCATTTCTAAAATCCCATTTGCATGTTCTGTTTCTCTTCCTTTGGTCTGCTGTCAAAGATAGTGAATTTTTTTCACTCATTTTTTTCTCCAATGAGGTCAATGAGGTTGAGTAGCAAAAAAAAATGCACTAAAAAAAAAAACTTTTCTAAGGGAATCTGTCACCAGATTTTACTACCTAATCAGAGCAGCATAATGTAGAGGCAGAGACCCTGATTCCAGTTATGTGTCACTGACTGGGCAGCTTGCTAATATATATATATATATATATTTTTTTAATAAAATTACTGTTTTCTCTGCTGCAGATCTAACAGTTCTCTTAATGCTGACCTCTCTATAACCCCGCCCACACCACTGATTGACAGCTTTCTGTGTGCACTCTGCATAAGTAGAAAGCTGTCAATCAGTGGTGGGGTTACACAGAGCACATTAATATGGAGTAATAGTGGGCTGATTTTTGTAATTTTGATAAAATCACAGCCTTATCAGTAAAGAGGACCAGTAAACTTGTCATGTAGCTCTCAGATGGGGTAGCAAAAAGCTAGTAACAGAGTTCTTTTGAAATGAAACAATTATTGGAACTGCTGAGAAATTAAATAGGCTATGGTTACACGTTGTATTTCTGCAGCTTTTTTTTCCCTGACTGAATTGGAAAACTGCTGTCTTTTAAGTCTGCAGCATGTCAATTCTCTAGCATTTTGTCACCCATAGAAAGCAACGAGAGATTGCAAAAAAACTGGCAAAAACGCAGCAACCACTTTTTGCAGCACTTCTGGTGAAAACCCCCACAGGTACAGCAGAATGAGAAACCCACTTATTTTTACTATTTTCCCAAGTATAAGCCATAATGCCTTGGAATCGTCGCTTGAGCAGGGATGTTAGTATTTTTTCATTGTAATTTGCCCTTAATTCTTTTGAAAGCAATCCTTTTGCTTGTTCTCACTCTAAGCATAGTTGAATTATTAGTGATTAAAGTAGAGCATTTTGTGGATTGCAAGATGCACAGGACCATAAGAACCCCCCCCCAAAAAAATTTTGGGGTACAAAATAGTAAACAAAATTTTTTTTTTTTAAATAAAATGGTGGTGCATCTAATATTCCCTTTTAACGGTAGCTTACCTGGGGGGTGGAGGGGTCCGGTGGAGCGGGGTCACAGGCAGTGTCGCTGCTTCAGGAGGACCGGGACCTCAATCTGCGCCTGCGCAGTCTCCGGCGGCTCTTTTCCTGAAGCCCACTGCAGGGCCATTATAGGTAAAAGGGACTCCGCTCCCAATGCCGACACTGGAGATCCCCGGCACCGCAGCATCGCCCTGCACCTGCCGCCGGCACAAACTATTTGTAAAGCAATCCTTTTGTTTCTACTCACTCCAAGCATAGTTTACTTGAAGTATTGATAATTAAATGAAGTGCTAAACATAAACCATGCCCTACCTAAGACAATTTGATAAAATTGCCCTTTTTTTGGAAAAATATTTTTTGTTTCCACATACGTCTTGCATTGGTGGCCTAAGACATTGCATTATTTGTGATTGCAATGTGGAAGCAAAGATGGACTTTGGGATTCTGATAAAAGCAGGAAAACCTGTGTTTTGGGTGCAGCTTTTCTTTTTAACTGCCAAGAGATCAAATTTTGACTGTAGGAAGAAAAAGTGCAACACGTGAACGCAGTCTTACGAAGATAATTGAGCCTATAATTGTTGGAGTGAGAACATATGTGACCTAATAGCTATGGTTATAAATGTCTAAAGAATAAATCTCTGCATTCCAGGTGACATGTGCTCTGCTATACTGGAAGTTATCTAATATATAAAGCTGAATGTATGTATGTGTGTATGTATGTGGGTATGTTTGTCCGGGATTGGAATCCGCACCGTCGCACTTACGGGCATGAAATTTTGCATGCCCGCACGTCTCGACCCCGAAAGCGTCCTAGGCTATGTTTTGAATCGAAATTTTAACCCAGCGCGTTCCAAATCGCCAAACAATTTTGGCCCTATCTACATAATGGGAGAGAAAGCTGAATGCTTGTGTGTATGTCCGGCATAGGAATCTGCATTTACGGGCATGAAATTTTGCACACCCGCACGTCTCGACCCCGGGAGCGTCATAGGCTAGGTTTTGAGTCAAAATTTTAACCCCGCGCATTCCAAATCGGCAAATAATTTTGGCCCGGGATAGGAATCTGCACCGTTGTACTTACAGGCATGAAATTTTGCATGCCCGCACATCTCAACCCCAGGAGCATCATAGGCTATGTGTTGAATGGAAATTTTAACCCCCGCACGTTTTGGTGTGTGATTTTTATGTGCAGAATAAATTTTTGTTAACATAGTCTATTTTGTTACAGCTAACAGCAGTTATTAATTAACCCGGGCGAAGCCGGGTACTACAGCTAGTAAATCAATAATATAGCTGTGAGGCGTTTGTAAGGACCAACTACCACACCAGCTATAAATAACCCGGTTGCTAGGTGACAACCCATGAACTATAGTGACCCCGGGTAGTAGGTGGCACAGCCATGAATTTTAATGACCTGAACTGGAAACACAAACTCCCATAGGAATTTAAATAGCCATAGATTATTGCAGAGGCTGCCATGTATGCAAATCTAGCATCATCACATGACCTTACTGGCCAATAGAATCTTGTAGGTACTTCATTCACGGCCTAACTGGGATACACAAGGTCACATGACAACTACTGGCCAATGGAAGCTCCCAGGTTCTAATGTTGTTGCCTCACTGAACTGACAGTCAAATATTTCTTCTCCAGAACATCCCAGGGCCCCGCAATGTTGGCCCCAAAGCGTCACGGGGCCCCGCAATGTTGGCCCCCAAACGTCACGGGGCCCCGCAATGTTGGCCCCCAAACATAACGGGGCCCCGCAATGTTGGCCCCCAAACATAACGGGGCCCCGCAATGTTGGCCCCCAAACGTCATGGGGCTCCGCAATGTTGGCCCCCAAACATAACGGGGCCCCGCAATGTTGGCCCCGCAATGTTGGCCCCCAAACCTCACGGGGCCCCGCAATTTTGGCCCCAAAACGTCACGGGGCCCCGCAATGTTGGCCCCAAAACGTCACGGGGCCCCGCAATGTTGGCCCCCAAACGTCACGGGGCCCCGCAATGTTGGCCCCCAAACGTCACGGGGCCCCGCAATGTTGGCCCCCAAACGTCACGGGGCCCGCAATGTTGGCCCCCAAACTCACGGGGCCCCGCAATGTTGGCCCCCAAACATAACGGGGCCCCGCAATGTTGGCCCACCAAACATAACGGGGCCCCGCAATGTATGGCCCCCAAACTCATGGGGCTCCGCAATGTTGGCCCCCAAACGTCACAGGGCCCCGCAATGCTGGCCCCCAAACGTCACAGGGCCCCGCAATGTTGGCCCCCAAACATAACGGGGCCCCGCAATGTTGGCCCCCAAACGTCATGGGGCTCTGCAATGTTGGCCCCCAAACGTCACGGGGCCCTGCAATGTTGGTCCTCAAACATCACGGGCACCGCAATGTTGGCCCCTAAACGTTACAGGGCCCCGCAATGTTGGCCCCCAAACGTCACAGGGCCCCGCAATGTTGGCCCCCAAACATCACGGGGTCCCGCAATGTTGGCCCCCAAACATAACGGGGCCCCGCAATGTTGGCCCCCAAACGTCATGGGGCTCCGCAATGTTGGCCCCCAAACGTCACGGGACCCCGCAATGTTGGCCCCCAAACGTCACGGGGCCCTGCAATGTTGGCCCCAAACATCACGGGGCCCCACAATGTTGGCCCCCAAACGTCACGGGGCCCCGCAATGTTGGCCCCCAAACATCACGGGGCCCCACAATGTTGGCCCCCAAACATAACGGGGCCCCGCAATGTTGGCCCCCAAATCCCCCCCACCAGTAATGCCAGTAACAAAGATGGCTACAGCATTACTATGATGCTATGCCATTCCAGCAAGTTTATTGGCTGTAAAACAGGCGCCAAACTTGCTGGGCAGGCATCCGAGCTTCCTGCCCAAATACTTGAGGTGTTCTGCAGAGTTCCGAGCATGTCCGAGCACCCCGATGCTCAAGGGTTAACGGAGCATGTCCGAGCATGTTCGCTCAACACTACCGGGCACCAATTCAAAGCACAATCTGTAGTTCCTTCAGGAAATACAGATCTAGTAGTTGATAATAACTGGGGAATTAACTAATGATGCTTCCTAAACGATTTTATAGCAGCCTGCATTTGGTATCTTCTGGTCTGATGTGCTCCTTTTTTACTCCATGGCTAGATTATTTTCTGTACACATGGGACCCCAGCCTCAACTAAAAGGACTAATGGCCACCAGACACTCATCAATCCATCATGAATCACGCATCCTTGAAATGTGGTGATTATTTGTAACAAACCCCCTTTCAGATTCAGTTCAGCTTTTACCATGCCTTGAGAAGACTGCATTCATAAAACAATATTTTCAGTAGAAATATAGTCCATCATTTTTGTAGCAGGACGAGATCTCATAAAAGAAAGCAGCAAACCTCAAGGAAGGTGACTTGTAATCCCCAGACAGGCACTGAACGCTGAGTCCATTAACACCCATTTTCAGTCTCCCATTTCTTTCCAGCGGGAAGCCTCTCAAGCTGCGAACAAGTCTTTGATCGTAATGTCTACCATTTATTTTCATTATTAGAAGATGGATTAATTACTTCTATCCCTGGTGCTCTCTGACACCATTCTCATCTATATATAGCGATGACACCAATGTGCAACCAAGTTATGAATAGATCTGACAGCTTTTTACACAAGTATTCACACCCCTCAAACTCAATTATCACCCTTCAAGAAAATGTCGCAAGAATTGATTCAATCATTAACATATTAGTAGATATTTAATACACTGTATGATTCTAATTTACAGAATAGGAATTACCATATATACCATACACTGTGTACGATACGAGACCGCCCCACAAGGAATCAGGATGAAACCTGTGCAACCTGGAAGCCTTAATATGGAGACAAATCATCCTCAATGTGCGTGTGCAAGAGCAGAAGAACGTGGCAGCTTTCTTCTCAGAACAGGGTCACATCTGTCCACGGGCTGCAGCTGGTGGTGTGAATTGAGCTGCAGTATTACATGTGCCGCTGTTTTTGGAACAATCCCTTTAAATTGTTAATATATAATCCTGGACAACCCCTTCACATTACTAATCTAGCATGATTTATAAATTAAGAATTAACAGTGGTAAGAGCCTCGGTCACTGATTTCCAACTTCTTAATATGTTAACGTGTAACATGTAATATACTATGCCACTGATGGCGAACCTATGGCACGCAGAGCCCCTCAGCTGGCACGCAGCCTCGCCTCATCCTTGTTCCGGATTGCAGCTTTCTGCCTCACACATTGAATGGCGCGGCCGCGGAGCTGAGTGATGATGTCATCCAGCCGAGGCCTGCAGCGCAGCTCAAAGTGTGAGAGGAAGGAAGCTGCCGGTGCGAGGAGAGGTGAGTGTGTGTGTGTGCAGTGAGTGCCGCTGCTGTGGTGTGTGGGTGAATGATGGGGAGAGGGCCAATGAAGGGAGTGATGGGGAGAGGGTCAATGATGGGAGTGATGGGAAGAGGGCAACAATGGGTGTGGGGGAGAGGGCCAATGATGGGGTGATTGGATTGAGGAAATTATGGAGGTAGTGGAATGGGCAATTTCTACATGAAGGGGATCATCATGGGGCATTTCTACATGAAGGGGATCATGATGGGGCATATTTCTGCATGAAGGGGATCATGATGGGGCATATTTCTGCATGAAGGGGATCATGATGGGGCATATTTCTGCATGAAGGGGATCATGATGGGGCATATTTCTGCATTAAGGGGATCATGATGGGGCATATTTCTGCATTAAGGGGATCATGATGAGGCATTTCTACATGAATGGGATCATGATGGGGCATATTTCTACATGAAGGGGATCATGATGGAGCATATTTCTACATGAAGGGGATCATGATGGGGAATATTTCTGCATGAAGGGGATCATGATGGTGCATAATACTACAAGAAGGGGATCATGAAGGGGATCATGATGGGCATATTTCTACATGAAGGGGATCATGATGGAGCATATTTCTGCATGAAGGGGATCATGATGGGGAATATTTCTGCATGAAGGGGATCATGATGGGGCATATTTCTACATGAAGGGGATCATGATGGGGCATATTTCTACATGAAGGGGATCATGATGGGGAATATTTCTGCATGAAGGGGATCATGATGGTGCATAATACTACAAGAAGGGGATCATGAAGGGGCATTTCTACATGAAGGGGATCATGATGGGCATATTTCTACATGAAGGGGATCATGATGGGGCATATTTCTGCATGAAGGGGATCATGATGGGGAATATTTCTGCATGAAGGGGATCATGATGGTGCATAATACTACAATAAGGGGATCATGATGGTTCATAATACTACAATAAGGGGATCATGATGGGGCATATTTCTACATGAAGGGGATCATGATGGAGCATATTTCTGCATGAAGGGGATCATGATGGGGCATATTTCGACATGAAGGGGATTATGATGGGGCATCTGGCACGTGTTGGTACTTCTTCATAAATAATTGGGTTTTAGGTTGCAGTTTGGCACTCGGTCTCAGAAAGGTTCGCCATCACTGTACTATGCAGTGTCCAAAGCTCTGCACTAGACTATATGCTCTTTTCACCATCTGTAGGACATTCATAGCGCTGGTGACTTGCACACAGCACAAAGTGCCTAATATGTAAGGCACAGGGCTTGTACCTACCCCATATACAGCCGGTGTCAGCAGCAATGTCTGGGATCAGAGATAACTCAGATACCAGCAGTTTAAAGGGGACCTGTCACAATGAAAATGTAATCTGCAGGCAGCATGATACAGAGCCGGAAGATCTTAACAGATTGACACAGATGTTTGTGGAAAGAGATCCAGTATAACTTCTCTCTTCTTCATTATATCTCTGCTCATCTTGGGCTATTCAGCCAAAGGGGCGACCCAAAGACGGTGACTGACCTCTACCTCCAAACATACAAAGAAGGCTGTTGGTCAACGATAGGACAGCCCACTGGACTAAAAAGCCCAAAATGAGCAGGGATTTCAAACAATAAAAAAATAGTACAGTCGCTAGCAAAAGTACTCCAATCACTCACCCCTCTTAAGCTTTTTATCTATTTTGTTACATTACAACTTGTGCTTAAATATTTTTGTAATCCGATTTATGTGTGAAGCATCAGCACTAAATAGTCTAAGTTGGTGAAGTGAGAAAAATATAGGCATAAATTACATTTATGGGATCAAATAACTAGAAATTAGAACGTGCATATGTATTCACCTTTTTTGTGATGAAGCCTGTAAAAATTTCTGGTGCAAGTCTACCTGTGTACAATCTAAGTGTGACATGTTGGTCAGTATATACACTTTACCTTTTCTGAAAGGCGACAGAGGCTGTAACACCATTAAGCAAGAGGCACTACTGACCAAACGCTATGATGACCAAGGAGATCTCCAAACAAGTCAGGGACAAAGTTTTTGAGAAGAACAAGACAGGGTTGGGTTATAAAACAATATCCCAATCTCTGATGATCCCCCGGAGCACTATCAAATCCATTATCATCAAATGGAAAGAACATGGTACCACAACAAACCTGCCAAGAGCAGGCCGCCCACCAAAACTCTCAGCCCGGGCAAGGAGGGCATTAATCAGAGAGGCAGCACAGAGAGCAAAGGTAACCCTGAAGGAGCTGCAGAGTTCCCAAGCAGAGACTGGAGTATCTGTTCATACGACCCCATTAAGCTGTACACTCCATAGAGGTGGCCTTTATGCAAGAGTGGGCAGAAAAAGCCTTTACTTATACACAAAAATTGTAAGGATCGTTTTGAGTTTGCCAAAACACATGTAGAAGACTCCGCCAATTGTATGGAGGAAGGTGCTATTGTCAGAGGAGACCACAATTGCACTTTTTGGCCACCAAGGTAAACGCTATGTCTGGTGCCAAACCAACATAGCTCATCACACCAAGAACACCATCCCCACAGTAAAACATGATAGTGACAGCATCATACTGTGGGGGTGTTTTTCAGCAGCAGGGACAGGAAAAATGGTCTAAATTAAGGGGAAGATGGATGGTGCAAAATACAGGGATATTCTTGAGCAAAACCTGTTTCAATTTATCAGTGATTTGAGACTGGGATGGAGGTTCACCTTCCAAGAAGACACTGAAACCAAAGCATACTGTTAAAGCAACACTCGAGTGGTTTAAGGGGAAACATATAAATGTTTAGGACTGAACTAGTTAAAGCCCAGACCTTAATCCAATTGTGAACCTGTGGTCAAACATGAAGATTTCTGTTCACCAGATGAAACCAGCTAACTGGAAAGAGCTGCAATATTTTGCCTTGAGAAATGGCCAAAAATTCCAGTGGCCAGATGTGGAAAGCTCATAGACTTATCAAAAGCGACTTGCAGCTGTAATTGCCGCAAAAGGAGGCTCTACAAAACACTGACTTTAGGGAAGTGAATAGTTATGCACATTGAAGTATTCAGTTATTTTGTTCTGTTTGTTGTTTGCTTCACAAAAAAGGAAAACCAAATGTTCTTTACATGAACTGATACAAACCCTCAAAAAACCTGAAATTCCAGGATGTGAGGTAGCAAAACTACCAAATGCCAAGGGAGCGAATACTTTTGCAAGCCACTGTACTGGATTTTTTCCCACAAAACTAAATATCAGTCAGTATAGCTCACCATGCTTTTTAAAATGATTTTGGCACATCGGACTATGCTTTCAATGTGACACGATCCATTTACAGCCACGTTCTCACAATTTTGCAGTGTCAAAAAAGCAGCATCTTACAATTCCAACAAAGTGGATGGGATTTATAGAAATCTCATGACCATTCTGCTTTTATTTTTCGCAGCGTATACTGCCCTGTGGTGTTTTTCAAATCCGCAGTAAGGCTAGGTTCACATTGCGTTAGTGCAGTCCGCTCAACACATGCGTTAAACGGACTGCGCTAACACAAGTGCCTTTTAAAGATCGCGTTATGCGATCACGCTAGCGCAGATGCGCCATCTGTGCTAGCGGTGATGGACCCCCGAACGCTGCAGACCGCGTCCGGGGTCCATCACAGAATGACGGCACATCACTAACGCATGCCGATTATGACATGCGTTAGCGATGCGCTACATAATGGCAGTCTATGGGTGCGCTAACGCATCCATTACATAGCGTTAGTGCCGCTCTGTAACAGGTGCCGTCAGTGCATTGCCATTAACGCAATGTGAACCCAGCCTAAGTCAATTTCTCTTATGGAATTTCCACATAAACTTACACTAGGTAAAAAACACACATACATTTTAAGAGTATTTCCACAGCAGAAATGCATCAAACTGCATCTAATCACACCTAAGTATGTCAATAAAGTTTTGTGAAAGCCAATTACCAGGAAGTATCAAAAACAAGGCAGCTTTATTTAAAGCATGACACACCAACAAGAGACAAAAAATGCAGAGTAAAAAACATGCTAAAAACGCATGTTAAAAAACACAATAAAAACACAATAAAAAAACACAAGTTTATTAATAGGTGCAGAAATTCTGCAACATTATAAGCTCATCATTGGAACATAGTCTAACAATCCATCTCAACTGCAAAATCTGTGACTCCCACAGCTGTCCAATCGCTATTTTAGCTAATATCCTAAGGAGAAGCCACGAATATGCCAATTGTGTATGCCTATAAGGTTGCCGTTCAGTTTTAAGCATTGTAGATACAGATAGTTTTTTCGCTGTCTCCTGGAAAAAAAAAGTGTTCACATGTTGCAGTCATGTTGCATTTTTTTTTTCTGCCATTTTAAAAAATCTGATGCAAAATGCAATTTTACACCCCAAGTCCAGTGGATGTTTCTCACGCATCAAAGGCCACTCTGTGCAGGTTCGGAATGACACCCCAAAGGTATAAAGCAGCATCAAAATCCAAAATGTCTGAGACACAAACATGGCTGATTTTTTTAAACTTGTAATTTGGGCTTGAAAAAGACCTATTATGGCCAAAATGACACCGACTCTACTTGTCAGCAATTTTTTTAGTAGATGATAGTCACATAGGCTGCAATTGGTTAAGTAAAAGGGGCAGCCGCAGACTGGTGATAGGCGCTCTTTACATCTATAGATTTGACAAACTGATCAAACATCAATAAGAAGAGTTAAGGGTATGCCACACTAAACAACATCGCTAACGGGATCGCTAAAAAACGTCACTATTTAGCGATCCCGTTAGCGATGTTGTTGTGTGCGGCATCTGTCAGCGACGAGGCCCCTGCTGTGATCTCGCTCGTCGCTGACATCGTTCCGGACCCTATTTAGATTGTCGGCGCTCCGCAGGTAAGTATATATCGCTAAGTGTGGCACCTTTTCTTAGCGATTTAGCGGTACTTTTGTACCGCTAAAGTCGTTAAGAAGATCGCTAACCGCGATAGCGTCGTTAACTATATCGCTAAGTTAAGCCGCACTTAGCGATATAGAAACAATCCCGCTAGCGATCGCATTAGTATGCGTCTTTATCGCTATCGCTAGCGGGATTGTTTAGTGTGGCAGTACCTTTACTTTGTACACTCAAGTACAATGGGTATGAAAGGACGCCATAGTGTTCCAATAAGACAACGACCCAAAGCATACGTCAAGATTGGGGAAGAAATGAATCAATGACAATGAAGTAGAGGTGCTGACTTGGCCTCCACAGTCCCCAGACCTCAACCCATTCAAACACTTGTGGGTAGAGCTGAAGAAAAAGCTGTATACATACCAAAGTGAGTCGACCAGTGTGATGAACGGGCACGCGGTCCGCCACACGGTAGCCCGGGGTATCACGGCTTGTGATCCCTCCGTGCTGCAAATGTGACGAAAACGCGCACACACACGACGGCTGCTGCGTCCGACCCAGTAAACTGCAGGGATTTATAATTATCCCACTTCCACTTAGGAACTTGCAGCTCTCTGGCGCCCCCCTTACCCTCAGGTCAGTCAGGGAACTGCACCTAGGATAATTGGTCGCCAGATGGGTCACTTGGATGTGTGCTGGCTATTGGGCACGCTGCAGTGAGGGAATTATAATTACTCCTGGCTGCAGCCAGGCAGTACCCTTATAAACCCCGCTCCGTCACTGCCAGCGTCACCCAATAGATTAACACTTTACACCCCTTCCTTTTAGCTGCCACCAGCTACGGCTTTTGATGAACAATTTATCAAGAGGGTCCGTAGCAACCCCAAAACAGTAGCGTAGTGCTTCAGGCACATGCAAATTCGTTTATAGAGCAGGAGAAACAAACTAATAAATTTATAGGTTTATTCCTTAAAAACCAGGCAGTGCTTATATAATATAAAAAGATGTAACAAACTGAGACAATATCGTTATATACAGATGCAGTTATAAAATAAAATGGGATTAAGAATGAAAGATAACTCACATGGTTGTTAGATCATTACAGGCAAGCCAGGCTGGGGGAAGGAGCCACACGTCATAGTTCATTGGTAGATCTCTTACTCAGGACATCCCAGCAGAAAGTGCCTAAGGAACTTCACTGCAAGACTTATGCATGTCAGCTTCTGACCTCACAAAAAGGGCTGGTCCTCTGGCCACCTCCCCTGGCTGCAAGCTATGGTTTGAGCTCTGCAATATCATAAGGTTCATAACTCGTCCTGTGAACCTAGCAGAATAACGGCAGACCTATCAATGATCTCACTCCAAAATGACGGTTCCAATGAGCCCACACTTGGGTGGGCTAGTACATGGGGCACCCGAGAATTCCATTTCTCGGGTTCTGTTGGAGTTACGGGTTTACCAGTACAACGGGAACGATGCCCGTCGGCGCATGGTTCAACACAGTAACTTTCGTGTTTCTAGCGAATGCTCCCACCGTGTTATTAACCAAAAAAGAATGAATTCTCCAAAATGGCTGCTATAGGAAGAAAGCACGTGTGCAGACAATGCAGGACCCCTGCGGTGAAGAGGGAAAACTTCCAGCACTGGCAGCTCACATTACACTGCCTGAGTGCAGGCGGGGGGTTGGTGAGAAGTACGAGAGCTGCAGAGAGAAGGAGGGGGGCTTTGCTTGGTGGGCTTTCAGCAGTACAAAAAAAAAGATGAGGACAGCAATTCCAGCACAGCACTCATCACACCTCCCCCCCTTAGAGGGCGCTACGGAGGCATGACCTGTCGGTAATCCGACATGCGCACCTCAGCGAGTTCGCCACGTCGTGATAACCCATCAGCATTCCCATGATCACTGCCTTTCTTGTGTTGTACGGCAAAATCATACTGCTGCAGGGCAAGGCTCCAGCGTAGCAACCTACCATTGGTTCCGGACACTGTGTGCAGCCAGCTCAGAGGGTTGTGGTCGGTGACCACCTTGAAGGTGCGCCCGTACAGGTAGGGCTGCAAACGTTGCAGTGCCCAGACCATGGCCAGACACTCCTTCTCGATGGTGGAGTATGCCACTTCCCTTGGCAGAAGTTTCCGGCTCAGGTACAACACGGGGTGCTCCTGGTTCCCCGAATCAACCTGGCTGAGTACAGCACCGAGGCCAAATTCGCTGGCGTCAGTCTGTACCAGGAATGGCCGACTGCTGTCGACGGCTTTCAACACTGGAGAGCTGCACAGGGCTGTTTTCAAAGCTCGGAATGCCGCCTCACAGCCATCTGTCCAGTTGACTGTTTGGGGTAGACCGCCCTTGGTGGGTCCGTCAAGGGTTTTGCAATGGCGCTATAGTTCGGTACGAAACGCCTATAGTACCCTGCAGTGCCCAGGAAGGACTTCACCTGCTTTTTGGTCCTGGGGGTGGGCCAGGACACGATCGCGTCCACTTTCTCGGGCTCTGGACTCATGGAACCCCCGCCTACCCGATGCCCCAGGTAGTGGCCCTCCCTCATGCCCATCTGGCATTTTCCCGGCTTGATGGTCAGACCTGCCTGGTGAATACGCTTGAGCACCTCCTGGAGATGCTGAAGGTGTTCCTCCCAGGTGGAACTGAAGACGGCAATGTCGTCCAGGTACGCCATAGCGTACTCCTCCAGTCCCTGAAGCAGGTGGTTGACCATCCGCTGGAAAGTGGCAGGGGCATTCTTCATGCCGAAAGGCATGACCGTGGACTCGTACAGTCCAAAAGGGGTGATAAAGGCAGATTTCTCCTGCGCCGCAGGGCTCAGGGGAATCTGCCAGTATCCCCGGCTCAGATCCATGATGGATATGTACTTGGCATTCGCCAACCGCTCCAGCAGATCCTCGATGCGTGGCATTGGGTGCGCATCAGAGGTAGTGATGGCGTTGAGCCCCCTGTAGTCCACGCAGAACCGGGTGGTCCGATCCTTTTTTGGCACGAGAACTACAGGTGAGGCCCACGCGCTTTTGGACTGCCGGATCACCCCCAGCTGCAACATCTCATGGATCTACCTGGCGCATAATCTGCTGCACTTCCTCAGAGATCCGATAAGGTGTCCGCCGTAACGGGGCGTGATTCCCGGTGTCCACCTCGTGGACTGCCAACTCGGTCCTTCCGGGTCGGTTCGTGAACTCGGCCCGGAAGGGTTCCAGAGTGGTCAGCAACTGCAACCGCTGGGAGACGGTTAGCGAGGCATTTACCTCCATGTCCTCAATGGACCCATTGGCATTAGCTTGGGCCAGCATGTCTAGGAGGGGATCCTCTTCCCCGTCCTCGGGCAGATTGCAGACCGGTAGGACGCAGGCTTCACATTCGTGATAGGCCTTCATCATGTTGACGTGAAAGGCCTTGCGCCTACCCCGAGTGTGGTCAAGCGTGACCACGTAGGTGGCTGGGTTGAGCTGTTGGTGCACGACGTACGGGCCTTCCCAGGCTGCCTGAAGCTTATCCTTTGGTACGGGGACCAGCACTCACACCTTTTGACCCACCTGGTAGGTCCGCTCCCGGGCGTTCTGGTCATACCAGTGCTTCTGGTCAGCCTGAGCCTGCGTCATGTTGTCATGCACCAACTGCGTCAAGGTCTGCATCTTGTCGCGGAAGCGCATGACATAATCCACGATGGACACTTCCGTGGGGTTTGGCTCATCTTCCCAGGATTCTCTTATCAACCCAAGGGGTCCCCGGACTCGCCTACCATACAGGAGCTCGAAGGGGGAGAACCCCGTCGAGGCCTGCGGGACTTCTCTGTAGGCAAATAGCAGGTGTGGGAGGTACCGCTCCCAATCGCGTCCCTGGGTCTCAACCAGCATGCGGAGCATCTGTTTGAGGGTACCGTTAAAGCGCTCACACAAACCATTGATCTGTGGGTGATACGCACTCGATACCATACGCGTCACCTGCATTTTGCTGCAGAGAGCCTTCATTAGGCGAGACATAAATTGGGTCCCTTGATCGGTAAGCATCTCCCTGGGAAATCCTACCCGTGAAAAGATGGTCACCAGTGCATCCGCCACCTTATCTGCCCTAGTTGAGGACAGAGCTACTGCCTCCGGGTACCGTGTAGCGTAGTCTACCACAGTCAGGATGTATTGCTTTCCAGAGCTGCTGGGGACGGCCAGCGGGCCCACAATGTCCACCGCGATCCTCTGGAAAGGCTCCTCTATCACTGGCAACGGGATCAGGGGAGCCTTAAGAGCAGGCCCCGCCTTCCCCACTCTTTGACAGGTGATACAGGAGCGGCAGTAGTTCGTCACATCTGTCCCCATCTTGGGCCAATAGAAGTGTTGAGACAGCCGTGCCTTAGTTTTGCTAATCCACAAGTGTCCAGCAAGTGGAATCTCATGGGCAATCCTCAACAACTCACCTCGGAACTGGTGCGGGACGACCAGCTGTTTTTCCCTCAACCACTCCTTTTGGGAACCTCCGGTACTGTCTCCCGGTACAACCTTCCTCGTTCCCAGAACACCCTCTCCTTATCAGTCACGGAGGTGGGCGTCTCGGCGAGGTGCCTCAAGTTCCCCAGGCTCGCATCTGAGTGCAGAGCGGCCTGGAACTCCTGGCTGGAGGCAGCCAGAAGTGACGTCAGGGTTCCTTCCTCACTGGGACCCTCTGGGACCGGCTCTGGGTCCACCTCTGGTTCAGTCTCTCCTGTAGCGGAGGAGGGTCCAGATGGCAGGGCGCTACCTGCGATCCGGGCACTCTGACTGCGGGTGACAGCAGCTACATATGCAGTCTCCCCGGGGATTTCTATAGACCCATCAGCCTGCGCTGCTATGGGCTCTACCTCCCCATCCACCCCCAACACTTCAGGAGCAGTGCTACTTATGGGCCAGTTACCTTCCTCGGTGGCACTGGTCAGTGTTATGGCGTCACCTTCCTCCCGGTTCCCATGCACCTCCCCATTTCCTTGAGCACTGTCGCTTGCTCCTGCTAGGGGTTCCTCAGCCGTCTCACTCCGCAGAGCGACGGGACTGAACGCTCCTGTACCTGTGGACACATCTACCACTTCAGAGAAAGGGTTAACAGATTCAGATGGCACAGATACATCACTATCAACATCAGTCCTAGGGAAAGAAAGGTTATCAGTTGCATCATCACTTCGCAAAGCATTAGCAGGTAACACAATCAGTTTCCCATCATCATCAACATCAACATCATGGTTAACGTTAACCTTATCATCAGATTGGGAAGGGGTGTCAGGGACATAGTACGCCACCATCCTCCCCAGATTAGTCCCCAATAAAACATCAGTGGGCAGGTTTTCGGACACCCCCACTTCCTTCACCCCGCTCCCGGTACCCCAGTCAATGAAAACTCGGGCTATCGGCAAGGGGTAGTGGACACCCCCAATCCCTGTGACAGTTAAGGTTTTCCCCGGAATCAACTCTTCAGGGGCCGCCAGTTCGGGTCGGATGAGGGTTCGTTCAGCCCCGGTGTCCTTGAGGCCTGTAGCAAGACGGGCCCCCACGCGGACGGGCTGCACGTTGTCATCAACCCTCCCCACCACACCACCCACCAAAAGAACAGAGGCGTTGGGCCCGGAGGCCTTGACTGGGGGGTTCTTCTGCCTCTCCGGACAGGTGGCGCTGATGTGTCCAGTCCTTTTGCAGGAGAAACACTGGCGGGGGTCTGATGTAGGCCGGGCGCTGGCAAAGGGGATAGTGCCTCCAGAGGGACGGCTGGCAGGGGCACTGGGGTTGGTTGCAGGCTTACCCCCTCCCCAACGGGTGGTGACGGCCTTCCGCACCTCGGGTTTCCGGTTGGCCTCATAGCTGTCGGCGATCCGGGCTGTTGTGACCGCGTCCTCTGGTTCTCGGTCCAGGATGAACTGTCGGACCTCAGCTGGGCACAGATGCAGGAACTGGTCTTTGATCATCAGGTCTTTCAGCTCCTCATAGGTGTCAACTGACAGTCCATGGATCCACTGGTCAAAGTGGGTCCTGAGTCCTTGCACCACATCGCTATAACTGTCGTGTGGGCCACGTTGGAGGTTCCGGAACTTCTTTCGGTATACCTCAGGGGTTAGCTGGTACTTAGCAATCAGGGCCTGCTTGATGGCCTCATAGTCACTGTCTTGATCTGGCGCGAGGGAAGCAAACGCCTCCAAAGCTTTGCCCTTTAGCCCGGGGGTCAAGTACCTGGCCCATTGGTCGGCAGGCAGCCGGTACTGTCTGCAGACTTTCTCAAAGGCCCGCAGAAAAGTGTCCAAGTCTCCGTCCCTTTCCAGCACGGGAAAGTGCTCCGGCCGGGCTTGGGACTCTGAATGCTGCTGGGCACACTGCTCTGGGCTGTGGAGGGCATTGCCCCTCGCTGGACCATCTCCAGCTCATGGGCTCTCTCAGCCTCCCGCTCGGCTCTCTCAGCCTCTCGCTGGGCTTGGCGCTCGGCTTGGCGCTCGGCTCGGGCCTCCTGCTGGTATTGCTGAATCAGCTTCAGGCGCTCCCCCCGGTCGTCGGTGGGGAGTTCCTCCAGGGCCGCCTGCAGGTAAGGGTCCAGCCCGCCCTGGGTGTAAGCCTGCAGGGTTTGGGCCTCTGCTGCCGCCCCACCTTGGCTTGGGCCGGCTTCTGTGCCCTCCTCGCTCTCAGCGTGGACCTGTGACATCAGGACCTTGATCAGTTGAGCTTTGGTTTGGCCCCTGGGGTCAAGG
Organism: Oophaga sylvatica; assembly: GCA_033576555.1. Classification (NCBI taxonomy): domain Eukaryota; kingdom Metazoa; phylum Chordata; class Amphibia; order Anura; family Dendrobatidae; genus Oophaga; species Oophaga sylvatica. The sequence continues at coordinate 468,858,715 of JARQOD010000005.1, forward strand.
CCTCGGGAAATGCATATTCCAGCAAGAGTGTCCCTTTTCTGCAGTTTGTACCAACTTGCTCCTATTGTAGCCATGTTTGCCAAATAAAAGATGGATAGAAAAACAAAGAGAAGGGAGGGGTAACCGCAAGTACACACAATTGTCTCAGGACTAATAAACACTGAGTCTGTTCTCCAAAACTTTAGTTGCAGGGTCGCTGAAGAACCGTGCAAGTTTTTTTTTTTTAGTGAATGGAATGATTGCTCAAACCAGATCACTAATGCTCTATAATCCCACCGCTCTACCACCAATATGTGATGAACGGGCACGCGGTCCGCCACACGGTAGCCCGGGGTATCACGGCTTGTGATCCCTCCGTGCTGCAAATGTGACGAAAACGCGCACACACACGACGGCTGCTGCTGTCCGACCCAGTAAACTGCAGGGATTTATAATTATCCCACTTCCACTTAGGAACTTGCAGCTCTCTGGCGCCCCCCTTACCCTCAGGTCAGTCAGGGAACTGCACCTAGGATAATTGGTCGCCAAACGGGTCACTTGGATGTGTGCTGGCTATTGGGCACGCTGCAGTGAGGGAATTATAATTACTCCTGGCTGCAGCCAGGCAGTACCCTTATAAACCCCGCTCCGTCACTGCCAGCGTCACCCAATAGATTAACACTTTACACCCCTTCCTTTTAGCTGCCACCAGCTACGGCTTTTGATGAACAATTTATCAAGAGGGTCCGTAGCAACCCCAAAACAGTAGCGTAGTGCTTCAGGCACGTGCAAATTCGTTTATAGAGCAGGAGAAACAAACTAATAAATTTATAGGTTTATTCCTTAAAAACCAGGCAGTGCTTATATAATATAAAAAGATGTAACAAACTGAGACAATATCGTTATATACAGATGCAGTTATAAAATAAAATGGGATTAAGAATGAAAGATAACTCACATGGTTGTTAGATCATTACAGGCAAGCCAGGCTGGGGGAAGGAGCCACACGTCATAGTTCATTGGTAGATCTCTTACTCAGGACATCCCAGCAGAAAGTGCCTAAGGAACTTCACTGCAAGACTTATGCATGTCAGCTTCTGACCTCACAAAAAGGGCTGGTCCTCTGGCCACCTCCCCTGGCTGCAAGCTATGGTTTGAGCTCTGCAATATCATAAGGTTCATAACTCGTCCTGTGAACCTAGCAGAATAACGGCAGACCTATCAATGATCTCACTCCAAAATGACGGTTCCAATGAGCCCACACTTGGGTGGGCTACTACATGGGGCACCCGAGAATTCCATTTCTCGGGTTCTGTTGGAGTTACGGGTTTACCAGAACCACGGGAACGATGCCCGTCGGCGCATGGTTCAACACAGTAACTTTCGTGTTTCTAGCGAATGCTCCCACCGTGTTATTAACCAAAAAAGAATGAATTCTCCAAAATGGCTGCTATAGGAAGAAAGCACGTGTGCAGACAATGCAGGACCCCTGCGGTGAAGCGGGAAAACTTCCAGCACTGGTAGCTCACATTACACTGCTTGAGTGCAGGCTGGGGGTTGGTGAGAAGTACGAGAGCTGCAGAGAGAAGGAGAGGGGCTTTGCTTGGTGGGCTTTCAGCAGTACAAAAAAAAAAAGATGAGGACAGCAATTCCAGCACAGCACTCATCACAACCAGTATACACCAACTTTGGGAACGTGTAGAAGAGACCTGGGATCAGATTTCGGTCGAGACATGCATGAATTTGATCGAGAGCATGCCCAGAAGGATTCAGGCAGTGTTGCAAGTCAAAAGATGGATTTACAAAATAATACCACAATAACAAAAAATTTAAATTTAGATTTTTAGGAGCAAAATAGTAACAATGCATGATATGACAAGAATCTGCATAACTAATCATATGCTAAATAGTTGCAAGTCAAATACATGAATGGGATAGCCAAGATGACTCAAGGACCCAGAGTCTGGAGGAAGAGTGGAGAGGCACAATCCAAGCGGCTTGAGGTCTAGTGTGAAGTTTCCACAATCAGTGATGGTTTGGGGAGCCATGTCATCTGCTGGTGTAGATTCACTGTGTTTTATCAAGCCCAAAGTCAGCGCAGCCGTCTACCAGGAAATTTTAGAGCACTTCATACTTCCTTCTGCCGACAAGCTTTTTGGAGATGGACATCTCATTCTCCAGCAGGACTTGGCACCTGTCCACACTGCCAAAAGTACCAATAACTGGTTTAAAAACAACTTTATCACTGTGCTTGATTGGCCAGCAAACTCGCCTGACCTTAACCCCATAGAGACTCTATGGGGCATTGTCAAAAGGAAGATGAGATACATCAGATCCCACAATGCAGACGAGCTGAAGGCTGCTATCAAAGCAACCTGGGCTTCCATAACACCTCAGCAGTGCCACAGGCTGATCGCCTCCATGCCATGCCGCATTGATGCAGTAATTGATGCAAAAGAAGCCCCGACCAAGTACTGAGTGCATTTACTGAACATACATTTCAGTAGGCCAACATTTCAGATTTTAAAATCATTTTTTCAAGCTGGTGTTATAAAGTATTCTAATTTACTGAGATAATGACTTTAGGGTTTTTATTGGCTGTAAGCCATAATCAACATTAACAGAAATAAACACTTGAAATAGATCACACAGTAATGACTCTATATAATTAAGAGTTTCACTTTTTGTATTGAGGAACTGAAATAAATTAACTTTTTGATGATATTGTAATTTTGTGAGATGCACCTGTATATACACACACACAGTAAACGGTGGTCTCCTCCCTGGGACTGTGATGTACACTCTACAATACGAGCAATAGATTTGTTCTTCTCCATAAGTTAATTTTACTAAACTATAGAACTATACGACCAAAGTTTTAGCTGTCACTTAGGCAATGTTCACACGTTCAGTATTTGACATCAGTATGTGTAAGCCAAAACCAGGAGTGGTACAATCAGAGGAAACGTATAATAGAAACACGTCACCACTTCTGTATTTATCACCCACTCCTGGTTTTGGCTTACATACTGATGTAAAATACTGAATGTGTGACCGAGGCCTTATAGTGACATAAAAGTATTCAATGATTTTTTTGTAGTTCCCTAATAATGTAAATGACTAGTCCCAAATTCAACATTACATTGTCCACATAGGATAAAAATCTCCAAAACAAGAACACAACCTTCTCCACTCACATACAAAAGCTCAGTGACAGCCTCCACTAAAGCTACACTTGTTTCCCTGCCAAGTATGAAGCACGCTGAACGAAGCCTATGTTTAATGATTCGATGACTAATGCCAGGCAATTTCTTTGTATTGCACTCGTGAGTGATTAAGGACAATAGGGGCACTGTGAAATAATGGGTTTGTCTGCAGAAAACCAATGCTCCTTAGCTTGAAGAAACAGTGTCCTGCTGTAAGTCACAGGCTTTGTCATTTAGTCATCTAATAACAAGAATCAGGTTAAAGTGAACCTAAAACAAAAAAAAAACCTAACAATTCACCTGCAAACTTAGTCCTTGATACATTAAGACTGGCGTTTCTAAGCAAGACTTAATGAAGGGAAAGCAGGTATAGGATCCGCCAAATTCATTATTATCAGTAATGTGAGCCTCAGTAGAAAGAATACTCTAGCTGGGGACTGGAGTAACATTTGTGGCATGGAAAATACTATTACTATTGATGAATATCACAGGTGGATGTAGCCATGCTCCATTCCAAGCTTTGCATTGAAAAAACATGTTGCAACTTTTCTGGTGTTTTGATTTAACACTTTGATGAATCAGGGTCACAGTACTTGCTAATCTGTAGATATCTGCTTTTAAGTGAGGCTGAAGAAAAAAATGAAAATATATCCTCCCTGCAGCTACTTGCTTCCAGTCTTTGGAGTGCCGCAGATGGCAGTTAAAAGTCAGCTCACTACACAGTAATCACTCCCTGCGCTGCCTGAATGACAGCCTGCTAATAAGTTTGGGCACCCTTGGAGATTTGTGTGCTCGGATAACTTTGACCAAGGTTTCAGACCTTAATTAGCCTGTTACGGATATGGCTTGCTCACTATTGTCGCTAGAAAAAGTCAGGTGATGCAAATTTCACAGCTTTAGACAAACCCAGCCTCCCCTAACTTTGTGCCAAAAAACAGCAACCATGGGTTCTTTCTAAGCAGCTGGCTACCACTCATAAAATGGCGGAGACCCACAAAGCAAGAGAAAGCTATAATAAGATACCAAAGCATTTTCAAGTTGCCATTTCCTCAGTTTGAAGTGTAAGAAAAATCAGTTAACAGGAACAGTGGAGGTCAAGATAACGTCTAGAAGACCAATAAAAAATTCAGTTAGAGCGGCTCGTAGGCAAATAGAAACCCCAGCTTCATTGCAAAAGACATTCAGAAAGATTTAGCAGACTCTGGAGTTGTGGTACATTGTTCTACTGCTCAGAGACGCATGCACAAATATGGCCTTCATGGAAGAGTCATCAGAAGAAAACCTGTCCTGCGTCCTCACCATAAAATTCAGTCAGAAGTGTGCAAAAGAATATCTAAACAAGCCTGATGCATTTTGGAAACAAGTCCTGTGGATCGATGAAGGTTAAAATAGAACTCTTTGACCACAATGATCAGAGGTATGTGTGGAGAAAAAACTGCACATAATTTCAGGAAAAGAATGTCTCGCCAACCATTAAGCATGGAGAGGCTCAATCAAGCTTTGGGGTGGTGGATTCAATGAAATTTCAACAAATTATTGATGCAAACATAGCAACATATGTAAAAAAGCTGAAGATGGAAAGAGGATGACTTCTACAAATGGATAATTATCTTAAACACACGTCAAAATCCACAATAGAATACCTCAAAAGGTGCAAGCTGAAGGTTTTACAATGGCCCTCACAGTCTCCTGATCTGAACATCATTGAAAATATATAGCCAAACATCAAAATAGCAGTGCATGCAAGACGACCCAGGATTCTCACAGAATCCCTCAAACAAGAATTGAAAGACTCTTAGGCCTCTTTCACACATCCGGCGGGCGCCTTGCGGCGCCCCCGGCATTTTCCCGCAGCGCCGCATCTGAAAATCTGATGCGCCGCATGCGGCTTTTTTCACATTGACATGCATTAGCGCCGGATGGCGCCGCATGTCAATGCGTTGCATGCGGTTTTGTCCGGATGCGGCGCAAATGTACATTGCGGCGGCCGGACAAAACGCTGCATGTAACGTTTTTTTTTTTTGCCGGATGGTCTCTTATCTCTCCAAGCATCAGAAACCATCCGGCAAAAAACCGCATTTTGGGCGCCGGAAGTGTGAAAGCTTTTCACATGCGGCGCTGCGGCAAAATGCCGGGGGCGCCGCCAGGCGCCCGCCGGATGTGTGAAAGAGGCCTTAGCTGACTACAAAAAATGTTTACAAGCTGTGATACTTATAAATGGGGTGCTACTAGATACTAACCATGCAGGGTTTTTAAAATGTAAAAGTTTCCAATCTCTATATATACAGGGTGGTCCAAAAGTAGGTGGACAGTATAAAAACAATGCTTTATCATCATACTGCCGAATAAAAAGTGGAATAACACGAGATCAAAGAGACGGATATAAATAAACATGGTACCGCTGAAAACGTCATCTTGTCCTGCAAAAAACGAGCCGTCATCAGCGAAAAGATAAAAATGTTATAGCTCGCAGAATAAAGCGATGCAAAAATAATTATTTTTTATATAAAATAGTTTTTGTCTAAAAGCACCAAAACATAAAAACTGATATAAATGAGGTATCGCTGTAATTGTACTAAGCCAACGAATAAAACTGGCTTATCAATTTTACCACAATCTGAAAGGTATAAACGCCCCCCCCAAAAGAAATTCATGAATTGCTGTTTTTTGTTCATTCTGCCTCCCAAAAACCGGAATAAAAAGCGATCAAAAAATGTCATGTGCCCAAAAATGGTACCAATAGAAATGTCAAATCATCCCGCAAAAAACAAGACCTCACATCACTCTGTGGGCGAAAATATGGAAAAATTATAGCTCTCAAAATATGGTGATACAAAACTTTTTTGCAATAAAAAGCGTCTACCATGCGCCCAAACAGTGGTTTACCCCCACATATGGGGTATCAGCGACTCAGGACAAATTGCACAAGTTTTTGCGGTCCAATTTCTCCTGTTACCCTTGGGAAAATAAAAAAATTGGATCTGAAGTAAATATTTTGTGAAAAAAAGTGAAATGTTTAATTTTTTTAAACATTCCAAAAATTGCTGTGAATCACCTAAAGGGTTAATAAACTTCTTGAATGTGGTTTTGAGCACCTTGAGGGTTGCATTTTTTAGAATTGTGTCACTTTTGGGTATTTTCTATCATATAGACCCCTCAAAGTGACTTCAAATGTTATGTTGTCCCTAAAAAAAAATGTTACTATTTTCTGTCCACCTACTTTTGGACCACCCAGAATATTTTGTCTAAAATACAAAGAAAATGTGTCATCTTTAACTTTAGTCCATTTAGGCTAAGTGCACACGTTCAGGATTATTTGCGTTTTTTTCGCATTTTTTTTCACGGGAAAAAACGCGTCAAAAACGCATGAATTAAGCATCCTATCATTTAGAATGAATTCCGCAATTTTTGAGCACATGGTGCGTTTTTTTCCGCAAAAAAAACGCATCGCGGAAAATCTAGCAACATGTTCATTAATTTCGCGGAATTCTAGCGTTTTTCCCGCTATATTATTGACCTAGAAAGTTCAGGGAAAAATCGCGGTAAAAACGCGTCAAATCCGCGCAAAAAAAAAAAGCACCAAAAAAAACGCGCAAAATCCGCGCAAAAAAACTTGCGTTTTTACTGCAAAAAAAGTCCGTTTTTGCTCAGGAATATTCTGCAAACATTCCTGAACGTGTGCACTTAGCCTTAGAGATCATTTCATTTTCAACTTGCTTAACTATTCACAATAAGAATAATTTTGACCAGGGGTGCTCAAACTTTTACACGCCACTGTACAGTTATAAACCTGAAAATGTTTAAAACGTGAGGAAAAAAAAAAACCCAGTTGCACAATACATGTGAAGCATTTCACCAGGTAGGTGCAATAAATAGATCACAGACAAAAAAAAACAAACTCCAAGCACTCATATAGAAACAGGAGTATACAGAGTAGAAAGGTTTAACCCCTTTACCATCGAGAATGGTTTGCATGTTAATGACCGGGCCAATTTTTCCAATTCTGACAACTGTCTCTTTATGAGGTTATAACTCTGAAACGCTTCAACAGATCTTGGCGATTCTGAGAATGTTTTCTTGTGACATATTGTGCTTCGTGATAGTGTTAAAATCTCTTCGATATAACTTGCGTTTATTTATGAAAAAAATGGAAATATCGCGAATATTTTGAAAATTTAGCAATTTTCAAACTTTGAATTTTTATGCCCTTAAAACAGAGGAATATGTCACACAAAAACTACATAACATTTTCCACATATCTACATAACATTCCACTACTACAACAGCACAATTTTGGAAACAAAATTTTTTTTTGTTAGAAAGTCATAAGGGTTAAAAGTTAACCAGCAATATCTCATTTTTACAACAAAATTTACAAAACCATTTTTTTTAGGGACCACCTCACATTTGAAGTCACTTTCAGGGGTCTATATGGCAGAAAATACCCAAAAGTGACACCATTCAAAAAACTGCACCCCTCAAGGTACTCAAAACCACATTCAAGAAGTGTATTAACCCTTCAGGTGCTTCACATGAATTTTTGGAATGTGGAAGGAAAAAATTAACATTTAACTCTTTAGTCACAAAAATGATCTTTTACAATTTTTTTTATTTTCACAAGGGTACAAGGAGAAAATTGACAGATAAAGTTGTTGTGCAATTTCTACGGAGTACGCCGATAACCCCATATGTGGGGAAAAACCACTGGGCACACGGCAGAGCTCGGAAGGGAAGGAGCGCCGTTTGACTTTTTCAAACCAAAATTGGCTGGAATTGAGATCGGATGCCATGTCGCATTTGGAGAGCCCCTGATGTGCCTAAACAGTGGAAACCCCCAACAAGTGACATCATTTTGGAAACTAGACCCCCTAAAGAACGTATCTAGATGTGTGGTGAGCAATTTGAACACACATGTGCATCACACAAGTTTATAACGTACAGCCATGAAAAAAAAAATCATATTTTTTCCACAAACATGATAATTTTGTCACCGATTTATTATTTTCCCAAGGGTAACAGGAGAAATTGGACCCCAAAAGGTGTTGTCCAATTTGTCCTGAGTACGCCGATACCCCATATGTGGGGGGAACCACTATTTGGGCGCACGGCAGCGCTAGAAAGGAAAGGAGCACCATTTGACATATTCATACCAAAATTGGCTGGAATTGAGATCGGATGCCATGTCGCGTTTGGAGAGCCCCTGATGTCCCTAAACAGTGGAAACCCCCCAATTCTAACTCCAACCCTAACCCCAACACATCTCTAACTCTAATCCCAACCCTAACCACAAACCTAACCCCAACACACTCCTAACCCTAATCCCAACCCTAACCCAATCCCAACCCTAACCCCAATTATAGCCCCAACTCTAACTTTAGCCCCAACCCTAACTTTAGCCCCAACCCTAACTTTAGCCCTAACTTTAGCCCCAACCCTAACCCTAACTTTAGCCCCAACGCTAACCCTAATGGGAAAATGGAAATAAATACATGTATTTTTATATTATTATTTTTGCCTAAGGGGGTGCTAAAGGGGCGTTTGATTTACTATTTATAGCGTTTTTTTATAGCGGGTTTTTATGTTTGGCAGCTGTCACACACTAAAAGACGCTTTTTATTGCAAAAAATAGTTTTTGCATCACCACATTTTGAGAGCTATAATTTTTCCATATTTTGGCCCACAGAGTCATGTGAGGTCTTGTTTTTTGCGGGACGAGTTTACGGTTTTATTGGTACCATTTTCGGGCACATTACTTTTTTATTGCTTTTTATTCCGATTTTTGGGAGGCAGAATGAATAAAAACCGGCAATTCATGAATTTCTTTTAGGGGGGTCATTTATACCGTTCAGTGTGTGGTAAAATTGATAAGGTAGTTTTATTCGTTGGGTCAGTACGATTACAGCGATACCTCATTCATATCATTTTTTTATGTTTTGGCGCTTTTATACAATAAAAACTATTTTATATAAAAAATTATTTTTCATCGCTTTATTCTGAGAGCTATAAAGTTTTTATTTTTTCGCTGATGATGCTGTATGGCAGCTCGTTTTTTGCAGGACAAGATGACGTTTTCAGCGGTATCATGTTTATCTATATCCATCTTTTTGATCGCGTGTTATTCCACTTTTTGTTCGGCGGTATGATGATAAAGCATTGTTTTTGCTTGTTTTTTTTTTAAGGGGTTCACTAAAGGGGTTAACTACTGGGATAGTTTTATAGGGCGGGTTGTTATGGATGCGGCGATACCAAATATGTGCACTTAAATTGTTTTTTTTATTTACATAATAATAATAATGTGTTTATTGGAGATTTTTTTTTTTTATTTAGGGATTTTTTAAAAAAATATTTTTACATATATATATATATATATATATATATATATATATATATATATATATTTATTTATTTTTTTACATTTTTACATTGTCCCAGGGTGGGACATTACTATATAATGTCAGGTTGCTGATCCGACACTTGCAGAGCATTATGATGTCACATCAGCGATCTGACAAGCAGTGCAGGAGGCTTGCCGGCGCCTGCTCTCAGCAGGCTCTGACAAGTCACCTCTCTGCAGGCCCCGGAAGGACCCCGCGGCCATCTTGGATCCGGGGGCCTGCAGGGAGGAGGCCCTCGCAATAACGCTTTCACATTGCGTTGTTCTGAGGGTCTCAGGGAAGCACGCAGGGAGCACCCTCCCTGCGCAATGCTTCCCTATGCCACCGGAACGCTGCGATCATGTTTGATCGCAGTGTTCCGGGGGTTAAATTGCCGGAACTTCGTGCCGGGTGTCAGCTGTCACCCGGCCGCGCTCAATTCATAAGCGCGTCCGATCGCATGTGACGTACGGGCCCATGGTCATACGGGCCCAGGTACCATGGACGGGATAGTACGTCTGATGTCAGAAAGGGGTTAAATAGTAATTTTATTTAACAAATTTCTTTTAAATAACAATTTGTAAAAATGTGTGTGGGGAAGATAGACAAATAAAAGATGGCCATGAGTACATCAAAACCACACCAAGTCAAGTGACATATAAGGTACATAGATTATATTTGTAGGTAAGAGCAACACAACACCAGCCCATTAATACAGATCTTTCTCAGACCAAGTGGACATAAATTCAGGGTTGGGAAGGGTGCATTTTACCAATGTGGAGAGATTCAGTAATGTTTAAGACATATATACTTGCAAATTTTCAATATATCTGGTGGTTTAGGTTTCTTTTGCTGACTAATTACTTTCATCTGCCTTGGGATTCAGCAATACAGTGGGGAAAATAAGTATTTGATACACTGACGATAATGCACATTTTCCAACCTACAAAGAACGGAGAGGTCTGTAATTTTTATCTTAGGTACACTTCAACTGTGAGAGACAGAATCTAAAAATGGAAACCAGAAAATCACATTGTATGATTTTTAAATAATTACTTTTTGGCATCAACTCCACTTGACTTGTTTGGAGGAAGAAGGACGAGTACAACCCCAAGAACACTGTCCCAACCGTAAAGCAAGGTGGGGGAAACATCATACTTTGGGGGTGCTTTTCTACAAAGTGGACAGGATGACTGCACTATATTCAAGGGAATATGGATGGGGTCATGTATCTCAAGATTTGGGCCAACAATCTCCTTCCCTCAGTAAGAGCATTGAAGATGGGTCGTGGAAAGGTCTTCCAGCATGACAATGACCCATAACACAAAGCCAGGACAACTAAGGAGTGACTCCGTAAGATGCATTTCAAGGTACTGGAGTGGCTTAACCAGTCTCCATACCAGAACCCAATAGAAAATCTTTGGAGGAAGCTGAAACTCAATGTTGCCCAGCGACAGCCCCGAAACCTGAAAGATCTGGAGATCTATATGGAGGAGTGGGCCAAAATCCCTGCTGCAGTGTGTGCAAACTTGATCAAGAACTACAGGAAACGATTGTTCACGGCAATAGCAGACAAAGGCTTCTGCACCAAATATTAACTTCTGTTTTTCTATTGTATCAAATACTAAATTCATGCAATAAAAATGCAAATTAATTATGAAAAAATCATACAATATGATTTTCTGGATTTTTCTTATTAAATTCTGACTTTCACAGTTGAAGTGTACCTAAAATAAAAATTACAGACCTCTCCATTCTTTGTAGGTGGGACAACTTGCAAAATCGGCAATGCATCAAACACTTCTTCTCCCCACTGTACGTGTTTGTTTGTTTTTTAAACAACACTAAACTAAAAATCTTTCAGATTGAGACAAACACAAGTTTATTTCTGCTTACATACCGTATAGCAATCGCTGGGTTTAAATATCTTTAAAAGTGTTTAAAATATACATTTACACAACTTATCAATATTCTGCATTAAGAAAGGTTCCTTAAAATGAACCTGTCGGCAGGATTGTGCTCAGAAAACCACAGACACTGTCAGGTCGGCGCCATTATATTGATTAAAATAATACCTTGGTCGATGAAATCCATCTTGTGCTTGTTTAATCTTTATTTGTAGTTTTCAGTTAATGAGATTATTGTGCTTCGGGGCTGCCTGTGAGGATGGGTGTTTGGGGGTCTTCATGTGGTGCTCTGCTTACATATTCATTCTCATCGCTAAAATCTAAAGACTTTTTAAAGGTATTTTACGTTCTGGTGTAAACACTTTCATGAATCAAGGCCATAGTTTTTTTTATGTGGATTTAGGAGCAAATTCACATAGAAAACCATTTCAATAACTCTTTCAATAAGTTTCCTATTGATTTCAGCGGGTAAACACTAGTGTAGAGCAACAGTGACATTTTTCTGAGGTTTTTGGATGTTGCTCATTCACTTGGAAAAATCCACAACAAAAAGCTTCATAGTCACTGTCATAAATGGAGTTCTAGTTATACAGATCAAAGGCCTTGGATCACTGCTGTCAACAGGTAATTGGAGGAGGTTACCTGATGGAGAGCAGACATGGAGTGTGGACACAGAGTAATTAAAAGTAGATGACAGTTGTTGGAACATTCCAATTACTACAGAGGTGCTGCTAATCAATGCTAGGTGAAAATACCGGCCCTGAAAGCAGACGGCACGGTTCCATATTAGAGGCCTCACGTGACAGAGGACGTATTTTCTATGCCATATATATTAAATTCAACTTTGACACAATCCATGGATATATGCAAGATAAAGAACCATTTACATCTGTGGGTAAAATCGCAAAAGTTATGGTACCTGGCAACCCACAGGGACACAATACTACTACTACTTTAACTCCACATTTCAAATATGGAATATTGCAGAGATTTCACAACTTGAAATAAAAGTTTATTTGCAGATATGCAAATTACCAAAAAAAATAAAAATAGTAAAGTATTTTTTCATTTAAAACTGCCCAAGGGAGAAATAATTAAAATCACAAAGTGAACGAGTGGGATGCAGCCCACGAGAAATGACAGACTTGGATCCAGAACACCAATTTTAACTTTCTTAAATACCTGTGCAGCTTTGTCCAAACAACTCAAAGCAGCAGAATGACTGTAATTATCTTAAAAAAATATTTAGACTTGAGAGTCCTCAGTGGTTGATACCTTTTAATGGCATCAATGGTATCAACCACTGAGGACTCTCAAGTCTAAATATTTTTCTATCTACTGGCTAACACGGTACTAAGATATACATCTTTCCTATATGTAATTATCTTAGCAAGCCTGGAAATGCCGCCTTTGCTTCTAGACTAGCAAGCCAGTATTAAGTCATAACTGCAGTTAAGGAAACTAGATTTCAAGCAAGTGCAGTCATTACATGAGGAGCACGAATTCAACTTTCCTCTACCAACAACCACCATTGAGATTAAAGGACAAAAACATGGAGGTGCACAAAAAACATAGGGATTGTCCAGGCTCCTCACAAAAGTCTGCAGTTATGCAACTGGGGACTTGTGAATCCTGACAGTGCGCGCAGAGCAGATTCTCACATGCCGACAGCGAAACAGATCAGTCATGTGGCTGCAAGTATGTGATGTGAATGCTGCTGGCCACATTGCGACTAGACTTGTGCAGCCTTGCTCCATTCACTTTAGGCAGCGCACTCAATAGAAGTCGGAATGTAGCCAAAAATATGCATATCCCATACTTGTGGTCACATGATCACTATGTGTCGCTGCCGGCATAGGAGAATCCTCGCACCGTGTGCGACGTTCGAATTCACAAGTCTGCAGTTACATGGTCAGTGCTAAATACCCGGCAGAGACCAGTTACGTCACCTGTGGGGGAGGCGCCGATCTACTGCAAGCCGGGTATTGTAACACCGCTGTGATGCCAGCTCATTAGTGCAGATCTGAGATGACAAGAGAGCGGGCGCTGTCACTGTGCACATCACACAAAGCAGGGACCAGCCTCGCTCTGGAAACCAGTCATTCGTTTCAGGAAGGGGCCAGAGGCCGTGACAGTGACCGCAGCCCCTGCTCTGATGAAGCTACTCTTGAGTATCCCAGGATGCATTGTGGGCTCCCAAAACAATTGTCATCAGACAGGAAATAAAAATACAATACCTGTTAGATAGTGTAGTCAGGGAACGGAAGGGAATTTTTAAAGGCACTGCCACACTTAGCGATCGCACTAGCGATCACAACAACGACTTAACCTGGCGAGATCGCTAGTGCGATCGCTATGTGATCGCTAGTTAGATTCCAAACACATCTCATCAGCGATCTGTATAACGACCTCTGTGGTCGTTGGGAAAACCTAGTCCCACCTGTAACGCTGGTGAAGTCGTTCATAAAGGGTGTCACACTCAGCGATTCAGGCTCACCAGCGGGACACCAACGACCAAAAAACGGCTCAGAACGTTCATAAGCGATCAGCGACATCTCAGCAGGGGCCACATCGCTGCTACATGTCACACACAGCGACGTCGCTAACGAGATCGCTACTGCGTCATAAATAGTGACACAGTAGCGATCTCGTTAGCGATCTCGCTTAGTGTGGCATACCCTTAAAGCCAGTATATTAGGAAATAGCTCAGATTACAAATAGATAGGCATTTAGATACAATTTTCTACTGCCTTTGGATCATTCTGTTAAGTAACCAATTCATGAGCTTTTAATGAGTTTTTGACGCTGTGTATTTTTGCTTTGCAAAAAAATGCAGAGTCTCAAAGATCTAGGAAAGTGGATGGGATATATAGAAATCATATGCCCAATGTTTTATTTTTTTCTGTTACATCATATAAAAAGGACCTGCCGTGCGTGTTTCAAATCCGCTACATGTTAGTTTCTCTTGTGGGGTACACTGGATTTTATGTGCAGATTTTCCCCACTGAATTGCATTAGATGCAGAAAATCCACATGTAAAAAATGCACAAACGTTTTTAAAGCATTTCCTCTGCGGAAACGCACTATGATTATTAATAAAGATTTTTGAAAGCCAAAACTCAAATACTCACTGTGGGAACAATAACCTTAGGGTATGTGCATGACTTCAAGATTTACAGCAGGAAAAATGCTGAGTAAAATACCAGCGTTTTTTATGCAGCTTTTCCCCCACTTATTAGTATGGGTGAAATCTGCTGCAAAAACACTTCAAGTATTGATGCTGCAGATTTAAATTCCATGTGTGCATGGAACTTCAGAAATCTCAGTCACTCCGTTGGCATTAGGAAACCCTTTAGCTTTTTGGGACAAACCTGTGAGAGAAAAAACAAGACAAACAAAACTAAAACCCAAAGTGTGCGCCCACCATTCTACTGAAGTTCTTGTCTCTTTTAAGTGTATCATGTTTTAAATAAAGCTACTTTGCTTTTGATACTTCCTTGTATTTGGCTTTGACAAAACTTTATTGATACAGGCATGTACATATTACATGTGTTTATAGTACGTTTCCACAGCTTAAACACAATTAAAAAAGGCCAATTAGTTTTTAACCTGTGGATTTTCTGCATCTACTGCACACATGTCAAACTTTGACCCGCAAGTCAAATCTGGCCCTCAGTGGGATTATATTTGGCCCACAACTGTATGGAGGACTATTGGGGGCATTATACTGCATTGAGGACTATGTAGAGCCTTTTATACTGTATGGAGTACTACGCAGGGCCCAGTATACTGTATGCAGTACTACGTGTGGCCCATTATACTGTATGCAGTACTACGTAGGGCCCATTATACTGTATGCAGTACTACGTAGGGCCCATTATACTGTATGGAGGACTATGAGGTGGGCCCATGTATGGAGGACTTTATTCAAATACAAATTGATGGTGACCTTTGACACTCTTAATGCTGGAATGAACCTGTCACATGGTTTTATGGCCTATTACATCAATTAAGGAATTTACCCCAAATACCCTGTGAAAACATCACAAAACATTACCAGACCCCAATCAGAGGGTAATAAAACTTTCTCTCCTTATCTATGAACTGTTCCAATATTTATGCTCATCCCTCTGCCATAATGACTATTCTGCTTCACGTCACTTGTCTTACCTATTGCATTTTTTCTGTGTTTTTGTGTATAAATATGTGATTCTTCGGATTTTGTATTAGTTCAGCCTGATGAAGAGACCTGAGTAGTCTCGAAAGCTTGCAATTTGTTACCATCTTTTCAGTTAGCCATTAAAAGGTATCAACCACAGAGGACTCTCAAGTCTAAATATTTTTCAAAGATCTAGTAATTAAAATGTACTTTGTTCGTGGCGGCACAACGCCTTTAAGTTTGTCAGCACTCGTGGTCCCGGGGCTATCGTACAGTTATTATGACATGCGAGCCCGGCACCCAATAAGTACAGATGTCACTGCCCCGCTTTTTGTCAAATTGAACATTTAGAGAAAGTCCGGGCTGCAGCTCATCTCTGGCTTCCTCTTCATATTCAATTCGACAGAAGGCAGGGAGAGTACCGCCAGCGCTGATTGGGTGCCGGGGTCACGTGTCACAAGAACCGCACACGAGTCCCTGGGAGAGCGAGTGCCGACACAGTGTGACCAGGAGGGGAGTATAAGCATTAGGGAAGGGTATGTGGACAACTTCTTTAATTAAACAACCAAAGGTCTCATTCAGACATCAACAATTTTTTCTTGTGCAAGAAAAACTGTCTGCATTTCATCAATGTTTCTGATCAGTTTTAGCTACCAGAGCCAAGAGTTTCATTAGCTTTTCTTGAATAGGACAAAAAAAAGGGTCTGTCAAGCTTTTACTATCAAACATGAATCAGATCAATAGCAGACAAGTCCCCAAGTTTTTGTGGAAACCACTTGGTCAGAGGAAAACAAGAGAACACTTGAGCACAGAGCTAGAAACAGCCTGAGAGCTCGCGCACAGAGCGGAGCACAGAATCAATAGAAATTCATAAGCTTTCAACTGGTCCCATACTCTGTTCTGTGCGAGCTCTCCGACATATGAGGTCATTTGATCAATCAGTAGGGGGTCCCTCATGGATCTGCACGGAATTAAAAGGTCTACAGCATATAAAATATTACCCAAAAAGTTTAGTTACTCTTTACAAAAAAGTTCTACTATTTTAAAAAACAAATACCAAGAAAAGGAATGGTCAAAAGAACTTGAGGAACACTATTCCAACACTTTTTAATGTAGGATTAATTTGAAAATGTAAATGGTATAACTATTACTTAACAATAAGGCTGTAAAGTCAGTCGGTGTCCATTTTGGTGGAGTCGGTATAAAATGGACTGACTCTTAAAATATATAATACATTGGGCACAGTAGTACAGTGCAGGATGTGTTGTAAATGTTTTCATACGAATTTGGGAAAGTTATGAAATGTCCTATAAATGTCTGTTCTGTTCCTGATCTCAGGATCTCGGCTTTTAGTCTAGATGAATCTGTGCTGCACTTTATGTACATGCTCAGTAGTGAGGACGTGCGGTGGCGTCGGAGTCATGAGTCAATGCGGTGGGGTCGGAGTCGTGAGTCAAGGAAATTGAGGAGTCGGTGGTTTGGCTTACTGACTTCACAGCCATGATTGAAAATATATTTGTTTATACTTCACTAATTAAAAAAAAAAAAAAAAGAAAAAACCATGTGTGCACAATTGCTAAAAAGTGTCTGTTCGTACAGTGCCAAATCATTAAAGGGTTAAATGTAGTCTCTAACCCCTGACATACAGAAAGCTATGAAAGGCATGAGCTAGGGAGTAGAAGTAAACACATGTCAGCAGTTGCAATGCTGCGCCAGCAGCGGGGAGCAGCTTCCCACTGAGAGGTGTGTCTATGCGCCCGTTAACAATTCATTTTCCATTGCTTGAGGTGTGCCAGGGCTTACAGCCCACTAATAGGCACTCTGCTAAAAATAATTACTTGCGGATATTTATTTCCCAAATAAGGAGTAGCTGGAAATTAATTAAGTAATGACAGACAATGGGAGTATAATGAAGGAGCAGTGAAAGCCTGGATTATATCCAAACGACATATTTCTTTGTTGAATACGTATAACTAGAAAAAGTATCCGCAAATAATTGCTGTGATTGGCGGCATGACCCCATCATGCCATTAGTCACGCGAACAACATACGGTATACATAATTAACAAACAGTTAAAGCGGTTTTCCAAGTTTGCTTTGTTTTTTTTTTTACTATGTGCATAAAACCTGTTGTACCCAGCACCAGCTCAGAGCGGTCACTGACTGCTGCCGGCGATTCAGCTGCTCCATGTCAACAGAGCAGCTCTGTTGAAGAGGCATGACTGCTGGTGTCATGCTGATTGACAACCGGCTTCTTACAATTAGGCAGCAAGGAACCAGCTGTCAATCAGCATGACATCAGAATTCAACCCTGTCAAGAGAGCAGAGCTGTCAAGAAGCTGCTGCTGTCGAAGTCAGCTGATGCCACTGAATCGCTGGCAGGAGCAGTTAGTGACCTTTATGAGCCGGTAGGATGGGCGCTGAAAACAAAACGCATGTCTGCTAGTTATTAGGCACATCTTAAAAAAAAAAAAACTCTGATAACCCCTTTAAAGGGAACCTTTCACCAGTAATAACGCTATTAAACTGCAGATATGCGGTTAATCTGCAGGTTTGCAGCGCTATGATGCTGCCTGGCGCCGGCACGCAGCGGGGAGAAAATTATCTTTATTCTACCCGCCAGCATTGGGTATTCAGTCATAGGGGCGGGGTACAGTTGCTCAGTATACTCGGAGCATGACTGAACTGGCGCCGCTCCTATGATTGAATACCGAATGCTGGCTGGGTGAATAAATATCATTTTCTCCCAGCTGCAATCTGCTGCGCTGCAGGCGCCGGGCAGCATCATAACGCTGTTAACCTACAGAGTAACCGCATATCTGCAGGTTAACAGTGTTATTCCTGGTGGCAGGTTCCCTTTAAGTAACTTTGAAAATACATTGTACTAGCTGTGTTATAGCCTGCTTTAGGTTAAGTGCCCAATATGAGTTTTTGATGCTGTGTAAAAAATGCAGCATCTTTCAGCTCTAGCAAAGAGGACGGGACTTATAGAAATCTCAGGCTCCCTCTGCTTTCTCTTTTACGCAACGTAAGCTCACCTGCAGAGCATTTTTGAGATCTGTAACATGTCAATTTCTCTTGTGAGTATGCTGAGTTTTAGGTGCAAGTATTTCACCCATAGAAAGGCATTAGGAGTGGAAAATCCACAGGCAAAAACATGCATGTGTTTTCAGGGCGTTTCCGCAACACAAACGCAATAAAAACGCATCCACCATGGATGTGTCAATAAAGATTTATCCAAGTCAAATACCAGTATTATGAAAAACAAGGCAGTTTTATTTAAAACCTGACATACCAAAAAGAGCAAAAAACGCATGTAAAAATGCAACACCTTTTTACCTAATCGGGGCAGAAATGCTGGAAAAAATCTTGGTGGGAACGGGGCCTTAGCATGTCTACACAATAAAAGCTTGTTAAAGCTACACAAGTGAAAGCAGAGAAATTATAAAAGCATTTATGGCTAATAAAAGCAGTCCACAGGAAGGTTAAAAAATGAATAATGTGTATTTACCAAGTCAGTTATCTTGTGTATTTTCTATTGGTATAGGGCTACTATATTTATGTATATACAGTGTACGCATACAAAAACGCAAAACAAAATGTGAATTTCTTGTGACGCCTCCAAGGATTGCTGATGTTGGGTAGGATTCACACAAGCAATGCAGTTTTGGTCCAAATACATGCAGTTTACTTTCCACAGGCTGCACAGCACCAAAACAACAAAATCAAACATAAATCCCTAGCCTTGTCTAGGCACTGACTAAACAGACCCGGGCTACTAATACATAACTGAGCTAGCCCCAGCTCGGTGAACCCCAGAGAGGGATTCTGGATTGTCTCTCTTTAAGCTTCAAGACACATCCAGCATGGTCAGCTTCCCTGAGCTGTCTGAGTCAGATGAACGAACCTGTACTTTGAAATTCGGCGTTTGTGCCGCACACATAGTGAACATGAACATGAGTATCTGAAACATTAACACTTTAGTTCGGTCAGGCACCAGAATCGAATTTCCATGGGTCTGCTCATCCCTAATGAACACATGTTGCGTTCGGCGGCACATCAAAACGACGCACGAGAATGCATCCGCATACAACGCATGTCCCTGCGTACACAATGTTAAATACAGGTACGCAGGACGCATGCGGAAGTAGGCGGATCTTAAGGAAAGAAGTACACAGCCCTACGCTGCGGACACAAACGATAGTGTGTAACCGGCCTTAGCCTGTTTATATGCAGGGCTATTCATGCGTACTAGTCAAAGCCTGCATAGCTAGGATTTAACCCCAGCCTACCAGACATTGCTCGAGCAGGTTATCAAAATAAGGTTCAAGTCATTATACAGTATATGTAGTACCATATACCAACATGTAACACAAAAAGATAAACCCCAGCAGCACCCAATATGAAAAAACATACTGCCACTGCAATGCCGAAAGAATACCACAATGTAGCGCAACAAATCTCTCCAGCAGCACAAAATAACTTCACAAAAGTGGCAAACTAACACCACAGTGCAGCTTTCTTAGAAATATAATAAAATCATTAGATGACTAGTGATCAGTTGATCTGGCAGAAAAGTGGTAATCTTGCTCCTTCTCTCACTTATATACACTGCTCAAAAAAATAAAGTGAACACTTAAACAACAGAATATAACTCCAAGTAAATCAAACTTCTGTGAAATCAAACTGTCCACTTAGGAAGCAACACTGATTGACAATCAATTTCACATGCTGTTGTGCAAATGGAATAGACAACAGATGGAAATTATTGGCAATTATCAAGACACACTCAATAAAGAAGTGGTTCTGCAGGTGGGGACCACAGACCACATCTCAGTACCAATGCTTTCTGGCTGATGGTTTGGTCACTTTTGAATGTTGGTGTGCTTTCACACTCGTGGTAGCATGAGACGGACTCTACAACCCACACAAGTAGCTCAGGTAGCGCAGCTCATCCAGGATGGCACATCAATGCGAGCTGTGGCAATAAGGTTTGCTGTGTCTGTCAGCGTAGTGTCCAGAGGCTGGAGGAGCTACCAGGAGACAGGCCAGTACACCAGGAGACGTGGAGGGGGCCGTAGGAGGGCAACAACCCAGCAGCAGGACCGCTACCTCCGCCTTTGTTCAAGGAGAAACAGGAGGAGCACTTCCAGAGCCCTGCAAAATGACCTCCAGCAGGCCACAAATGTGCATGTAAGTAAAAGAAAACTGACTGGCACATCCAAACCAGTGTGAATTAGGTGCAAACCAGGAGCAGCTACCTCCATAGACAATATACAAAAAAAGGTTGCACTCTAACGTGCCAAAGCAAGTCAATGTGAAATATGAAACATGAATAGCAATATGGCTTTTGAATATTAGAAAAAAATGAATGAGACGCTTTGCACAAAATTTGGCCAAATAATGCCTGCCCATACACCAACGTCAAGGTGGTCTCAGAACGTATGGGTCCCTGCCTATGTGAACATACCTCTATCCGATTGAGCACATCTGGGACATCATGTCTTGCTCCATCCACCAAAGTCACGTTGCACCACAGACTGTCCAGGAGTTGGCGGATGCTTTAGTCCAAGTCTGGGAGGAGATTCCTCAGGAGACCAGCCGCCGCCTCATCAGGAGCATGCCCAGGCGTTGTACTGTAGGGAGGTCATACAGACACGTGGAGGCCACACACAATACTGAGCCTCATTTTGACTTGTTTTAAGGACATTAGATTCCACTTTAATTTTGTGGGTGTTATTGGTTAATAAATTTGATTTCCACTGATGATTTTGTGTGATTTTGTTGTCAGCGCATTCAACTTTGTACAGAACAAAGTATTCAATGAGAATATTTCATTCATTCAGATCTAGGATGTGTTATTTGAGTGTTCCCTTTATTTTTTTTTGAGCAGTGTATATATATATATATATATATATATATGTGTATGTATATATATATATATATATATATATATATATACAATACACATTATATATATATATATATATATATATCTTTGGTGGATATCTATGTAGCTGTGAGGCCTCAAATACCTAAATTAGGCCTTATTTTCCATTTGTAATCACTGAGCAACACTCTGCGGTATGTCGCCTGGTTTCTAGCCAACTCGTTGGGAGATGAGCTGCAGTCGGTAAGGCCTCATTCCAACATCCGTTTTTCTCATACAGGCCGGTGTCACACTTGCGTGTGTGATTTGAGATACTCGCACGAGTCTTTTGCATCAACACCTGGCACTGCGGCCGGCACTCGAAATAGAATACATGCAGCTGCACGCTCCAGTCCAAGTGCCGGTGGCAGTGCAGGGTGTTGATGCGAGAGACTCGTGTGAGTTTCTCAAATCACACACGCAAGTGTGACACAGGCCATACAAGATAAACGGTCCAATTATTTTGATCAGCGTTTGATCACAGAGTGGTCTGGGAGCCATCAGTTTTTCACCTTTCTGACAGTCATCCGAGTGCAGTCCAATTTTTTTCACGAACCCATTGACTTACACTGCTGATTTTTATATGAACCCCGAAACAAAATCTGACATGTCTCCGCGATTTTCCATAGATCACTTGTGAAAACCAGATAGCAATCATACGCAAAAAGTGGACGTCTGCATGAGGCCTAAATGAAAGCACATCAGCCTCTGTGGACACTGATGGGGACAAAACGTTTGCCAAGTCTTTCTGTCCCCATACAATATTAGGTTATCGGCAGCATATCCCCGCTTATATAGTGTAAATGAACCATTAGTTTCATTGATACACAGTGATTGGTAAAAATGTAATGTCGCCTCCATAAACTGGACACTCGGTGCTCTCCACTCTCTGCAGTGACATTTCAGGTATTTTACCATTTTTGTAGACTATTATATAATGCGATAGATGGAAAGCAGCTATAAGGGCTCTAGCTATAAATGTAGGTACACATGGCTGTCCTTAAACACCCCGCAGGGAGTCTATGAGATACAGACAGCATTGTACTTAAGAATGTATTGCCTGTGGGGATCTGCTTAACCGCAGCTTCGATGTTTCAGGAAAGCAGCCATATCTCTACCTATGCTGCAATTTTAAAACCCGTCTTACATGAAAAGTACCTGCAGAATAGTAGCAACCAAAAAATAAAAAATAACATACAAACAGTAAAAAGTCCTGTTTCATTGTGAAATGGTCAAAGTCTGGTAGAAATTACAATTTTAGCGATTTTCTATCCTGATATGTCGCTTACTTTTATTTAGCCGCTTCTCAGTTTCTATTCACATTTGTGTCGGAGGCTCCAGAACGAACGCAGCACTATTCTGCAAAGCATCGATGAGCGTAGATGTGGAGTCGGGAAGGATTTTTTTTCCCCAATGTGAAGCTTACTGTTTGCCACTTGGGTTTTTTTTTGCCTTCCTCTGGATCAACATGTTAGGGCAGGTTAGGATAGGATATGGGTTGAACTAGATGGACTTAAAGTCTTCCTTCAACCTTAATAACTATGTTACTATGATTCCTGAGAACAGCGCAACCCCTTATTGATCTAAATGTTTGGCCCCAATAAAATAAAAAAACCTATACTCATCTCCTGTGCCGGCGCCGTTCCAGTGGTGTCAGCACTCGCAGGCCCGGGGCTATCGAGTGGTTGTTTTCCCATGTGACTCCGATGCCCAATCAGCACTGGCGTCACTGTCTCCACCTTCGAACAAATCGAACATGAAGAGGAAGTCAGAGCTGCGGCTGTATCACAACAGTACGGAAGCCCTGGGGAGAGCGGGTGTTGACACCGTAGGAACAGTGACGGCAAGAGAAGGGAGTAGAAGTTTTTTCTTTTATAGTTACATAAATACGTAGATTGAAAAAAGACCTCGGTCCATCAAGTTCAACCTTTCTCCACCAATTGTACATTTTGTCACTAATCTATTTATATAATCATCTTATCCTGTCTGTCTGTCCAGGAAATCCCGCGGCCAATCAGCGACGCAGGGCTAACTCTGCCCATGTGGTCATGTGACTCACCAATTGCCCATGATGTACTGAACATGTTTTGTCAGTTACAGTGTCTGATGTACTTCTGTCACGTTTACTGAACAAGGGTAATACACAGTGACATGAGGTAATACACAGGTGACATGAGGTAATACATAAGTAACATAAGGTAATACACAGTAAAATGAGGTAATATACAGTAACATGAGGTAATACACAGTAACATGAGATAATACACAGTGACATGAGGTAATACACAGGTAACATCTATATATATAATCGTCTAATTCTGTCTGTCTGTAATGGAAATCCCACATCGCTGATTGGTCGCGCCCGGCCAGACGCGACCAATCAGCGACAGGCGCAGTCAGGCCGCGAATTGGCACAGCATTTGAACCAAGCATGCCACTGTTATCGTCGGGAAATCAGCGGCGCTAGCCGCTGATCTCCCGACGGTAGCCGTGGGTCATATCCTGCTGCATGGAGGTCAGCGGCGACGCAGCCAGGAGATGACCGGCACAAGCCGGTCATCTCCCGGCTGTTCGCAGCGGAAGTACCCCGACCGGCAGCCTCCACGTAAACCCCAGCTGCAGCTTCCACGTACACCCTACCAGCAGCCTCTATATACCCCAGCAGCAGCAGCCTCCACATATACCCCAGCAGCAGCCTCCACGTACACCCCAGCAACAGTTATATGAGCAATAACATTTAATGATAATGTATATATTTTACCCGGAAAATCCTGTGTACTCATTGCATTATTCTTAAATCTTCATAAATAAACTACATACATATTCTAGAATACCTGATGCGTTAGAATCGGGCCACCATCTAGTTTAACTATAACCCACAATGCTATGTGTATCGAGGAAATCGTCCAACCCTTATTTAAACGCTGTTATAATGTCTGCTATTACTATCTCTTGTGGTCGGCATTCCACAGTCTGACTGCTCTAACTGTAAAGAACCCTTTCCTATTTAGGCCTCTTTCACACTTCAGTCGTGCGATGTCCGCCAAAGAGTGAAAATGGCGGATCCGTCAAAAAAGTGCAAAAACGGATGCAAGTGGATGACTTTTCAGACGGATCCGTCATGAACTTTTCAACCCAGAAAAAGAAATTTGCTACCCGGAAAATGCAGGTACGCATGTCCGTACCAAGAGAGAGAGAGAGAGAGACCCCGGACAGTTTTGTCAGCATTTTCAATGGTTTTCTATGGAAGCGACGGATCCGCCAAAGACGTATACCAGCGGATCCGCCGCCCATAGGCGGCCATTATACAAGATGGCGGATGCGGCGGATCCGCCATAGTCCGCCATTTTGGCGGACCAAAAAAAACGTTGCATTGGACGTTTTTCTGAAATGACGGATGCCAAATTTTTGGCGGATCCGTCAAAAAACGGACCTAACGGACGACCATCCGTCAAAATCCGTCACTAATGCAAGTCAATGGGAAAAAAAACGGATCCGCCAAAAAAAATGGCGGATCCGTTTTTTTCACATTTTGACTGATGTCGCACGACTGAAGTGTGAAAGAGGCCTTAGCTGTCGGAATCGCTTTCATTCCACCCGTAATGAGTGCCCCTGGTCCTTAGTACAGTCTTTGAAAGAAATAAGTCATGTGCGGGTCCTTTGTACTGACCACACATATATTTATACAAGTAAATGAGATCCCCTCGCAGGCATCTTTTTTCTAAGCTAAACAAGCCCAACTTTTCCAACCTCTCATCATATGAGGCCTTCCATCCCTTGTAATAATCTACTTGCCCGCCTTTAAACTGACTCTGACTTCTGAATATCCTTTATAAATGTGGAGCCCACAACTGGATCCCATATTCTAGATGTGGCCTCCCCAGTGATTTATAAAGGGGTAATAATAATAATAATAATCTTTATTTATATAGCGCCATCATATTCCGCAGCGCTTTACAGTTTAACAGTTTCAAAACACAAGTCATAGGTAACAACGTTAACAATACAGTAATTAAAGCAAAATAAGACGGCCCTGCTCGTGAGAGTTTACAATCTACAATGAGGTGGGGGAGATACAAAGTACAGGTGTGTATATACAATGGTGCATTTACAATGATGGTCCAGCCATCTTGAGGGACTGAGGGATGGATGGAGATAGTGAATGGGCTACACATACACACTTAAACATAGAACGACTTTGGTTAGTGAATGTGATAGGCCACTCTGAACAAATGTGTTTTGAGGGAGCGCCTGAAACCATGCAAATTGTGGATAGTCCTAATTTCTTGGGGTAGAGCATTCCAGAGGATTGGCGCAGCGCGGGAGAAGTCTTGGAGTCGGGAGTGGGAGGTACGGATTAGTGCAGAGGTTAGTCGAAAGTCGTTTGCAGAGCTCAGCAGTCGGTTAGGCCGATAGATAGAAATGAGGGAGGAGATGTAGGGGGGTGCTGCACTGTGGAGAGCTTTGTGGGTGAGAACCAGTACTTTGAATTGGATCCTATAATGAATGGGCAGCCAGTGTAAGGACTGGCGAAGAGCGGACGCGTCCGAGTACCGATTAGCCAGATGGATGACCCTGGCTGCTGCATTAAGGATGGACTGGAGAGGGGATAGTCGAGTAATGGGGAGGCCAAGTAATAGAGCGTTGCAGTAGTCCAGGCGGGAGTGGATCAATGCTACAGTGAGGGTTTTTGTTGTTTCCATGGTGAGAAAAGGGCGGATTCTAGAGATGTTCTTTAGGTGTAGACGGCAAGAGCGGGCAAGAGATTGTATATGGGAGGTGAAGGAGAGATTGGTGTCAAACATAACACCCAGACAGCGAGCCTGCTGCCGGGGTGTTATTATGGTGCCGCCCACGGAGAGGGATATGTCAAATTTAGGGAGGTTAGTAGACGGCGGGAGCAGAAGGAGTTCAGTCTTGGAGAGGTTAAGTTTCAGATAGAGAGCGGACATGATGTTGGATAATAATAAGGGGTATCAGCCATGGCGAAAAAGGGAGCTGGCTTAGCTAATGAACTTAGCCCAGAGATCCAAGTCACTTTATTATATGCAAACAGTTAAGAGTGGGAGGAAGATCTCACACTTTGTAGGAATGTCACTCTACACAAGACAAGCTCTACTTCCGAAACCGAGAAACTGAAAAGGCATTAATAAGTTCTTTAAAAAAAAAAGATCACACAATACTATGTTAAAAGGTAGAATGGTATTAAAACACATCCACTCACATACTGGCCAAAACACCACTAAAATATTGTGCTACTTGGCAGTAGAGATCATAGAATAAACTAGTTAAAAGTCTAGTGTATGCATAAGGGGAACGCTCCCGACGTCTCTTCTCAGCGGTGACTGTTGGCTGCTTGCTGTGTATCTGCATTGGCTGTGGGAGAGCTCCCCAATGAATATACCAGACTCATAACTAAGTGTCCAGTGTAAGCCAAAGATTAGAAAATTGTTGTGACGCTTTACATCAGGGGCGGGGAATCTTTTTTCTGCCAAGGGCCATTTGGATATTTATACCATCCTTCGGGGGCCGCATAAACTCCGCCCACAAAGTACATCCTGACTGTCACTGGTGTCAGGACATAATCTTTCATTGCATGCCCTTCAGTGTTCAGTAGTGAACACTGCGTGTATGTGCTAACAGAGCAAGAAGAAATTAATGAGCTGGTGGCAATCAAAATACAGCTCCCTGCCCAAGAATGCGGTTCCTGAGAATCTGCCCGGGGGCCGGATAAAAGGTCATCGAGGGCCGTAAATGGCCCTGGGGCCTGAGGTTCCCCACCCCTGCTTTACATAATGTTAACGCAAACTTGTGCCCCCGCTATGATGCCCATCCATGGGATTCGCTTAAATAAACATTTCTCAATGATCAGCAAAAATGTTACGAGTAAGACACAATTATTACCGTAGGTGTCTGGAAATCACAATCTTGGTCCATAGATACTTTTTGTAGGTGAAAGGATACTATAGGTTCGATCCATAGACAAATATAGCAAAAAAAAATAAAAGAAAATATTGGTGGGATAGTAACGATAATATGATGTGGCAAAAAGGCAATGGTATTTTCATTCAACAACAATTAGATTTGAGAGTCCTCAGTGGTTGGTACCTTTTAAAGGGAGTCTGTCACCCAATTTTTGGAGTATGAAATGAGGCCACCGCTATCAGGGGCTAATCTACAGCATTCTGAAATGCTGTAGATAAGCCCCCGATGTCACCTGAAAGAGAAGAAAAACGAGTTATATTATACTCACCCAGGGGCGGCCCGCCGTCCGGTCGGGTCCGATGGGCGTCGCAGTCCGGCGCCTTCCATCTTCTAGAGAAGCCATCTTCTTCTCTGCGTCCCGTCGCGGCTCCGGCGCACTGATCTGCCCTGCGACGGGACGCAGAGAAGAAAATGGCTTCGCTAGAAGATGGGAGGCGCCGGACCGCGACGCCCATCGGACCCGACCGGACGGCGGACCGCCCCTGGGTGAGTATAATATAACTCGTTTTTCTCATCTTTCAGGTAACATTGGGGGCTTATCTACAGCATTCCAGAATGCTGTAGATAAGCCCCTGATGGCGGTGGCCTCATCTCATACTCCAA
Source organism: Oophaga sylvatica (assembly GCA_033576555.1). Lineage (NCBI taxonomy): Eukaryota > Metazoa > Chordata > Amphibia > Anura > Dendrobatidae > Oophaga > Oophaga sylvatica. The sequence continues at coordinate 468,886,857 of JARQOD010000005.1, forward strand.
AAATTGGGTGACAGATTCCCTTTCATGGCTAACTGAAAAGATGCAAGCTTTCAAAACTACTCAGGTCTCTTCATCAGGCATAGACAGTCTGATGAACACGGTACAAAGATATATATCTTTCCTCATTCAACAACAGTAATTTATTAACTGCAAGTATCAAGATGACTTCCCCAAATCAAACACATCATAAAAAATTTTATTTTTTTTTTCACATCTCAAAAAGTACTATTCTTCTTATAATAAAGCGAGCCAAGTCATATAAGATATGGGATCATTTTATTCTCCAAACATGGCAAGAAAAACAGAGCTGAACGTCAAGTCAACTTTCAAACTCGTGTGATAAAATTCCTTCCCGACAGATGCAGCCAAGAAATACTGCTCTATCAAGAAGGCAAATGGCTCTGATCAAGTCTGAGCACAGAGATCCTTCGGTGTCTGAAGTATCCGAGTGCACAAATACAAAACTTAGAGATAGCACGGAAATGTTTGATCTGTAGCGAGACGCTAGTCACTGAGAATTCAAGTATATGCTTGAGAAGGAAGCCTCTGAAAAGAATTCAAAGAATTCATTAAGAAATTCTGATGGATGAGTAAAGCGTAACTGAAAACACATTACCAGTGATCTGCACAGCAAACACTCTGGCCATGTGTTGGACTCTTAATACAAAAAGTGGAATTATGAAGAGAAGAAATGTTAATGATATGCAAATGATGAAAACATGGGAACAAAGTATTCAAAACATCTCAATTTATTCAGCATCGAGTACGAGCAGAAATACACGCCTTGGAATGTCATCAACACGGTTATTAATGGTTGTCTGAGGAATCCACTGTCACGTTGAGTAGCAAATCATCAAAATCTGTTGCTGGCAGCTCCTTGTGCATTTGCCAACCAAGGAAGTCCTGGTTGTGCTTGCTGGGAGACAAGTCCGGAGATGCTGCAGACACTGGTAGCAGGTTTAGGCCACACAGGCTGCTCACAGTAGCACAAGTAACATGCGGCTTGGCTTTGTCGTGAAAAGCAGCTCCTGGGACACTTTGGAGAAATGGCAGTATAACTGGTTCCACGACCAAATCAATATAACGCTGAGATGTCAGTGAACCTGGAATGAAGATTAGATGGGTTTGGCTATCGTACATTATTCCACCCTACACTATAATATAAAGAGTAGGAGCAGTGTGACATTCTCTCATAATGACCCTTTCATGACATTGCCCCTGCGCTTTCCAGACCAATCTCTGGCTATCATTGCATTCAAGACAAAAGTGGATCCTACACCTCCATTCCAGCCTCCCTTGTCCTCTTGCTCTGCACCGGAATAAAGGGTATGCCACACTAAACAACATCGCTAACGGGATCGCTAAAAAACGTCACTATTTAGCGATCCCGTTAGCAATGTTGTTGTGTGCGGCATCTGTCAGCGACGAGGCCCCTGCTGTGATCTCGCTCATCGCTGACATCGTTCCGGACCCTATTTAGATCGTCGGCGCCCCGCAGGTAAGTATATATCGCTAAGTGTGGCACCTTTTCTTAGCGATTTAGCGGTACTTTTGTACCGCTAAAGTCGTTAAGAAGATCGCTAACCGCGATAGCGTCGTTAACTATATCGCTAAGTTAAGCCGCACTTAGCGATATAGAAACAATCCCGCTAGCGATCGCATTAGTATGCGTCTTTATCGCTATCGCTAGCGGGATTGTTTAGTGTGGCAGTACCTTAACACTTGAGAGTGGTGGCATGAGGTCAATAGGACACCTGGAGCTGAACATGTGACTTGTGTAGACATCTTCTAATGGTTTGTGTAGACACTATTTGAGGCTTGGTACGTGACATCCAACTTCATTTACATTACAGACTGGATCATTCTTAATGTAACTAAAAAAATGCTCTTAATTTATGCCCCTAAATCTTATGGCCCTCCCAGATGCCACCGATTGGCGCTAGGTACTTGAAAATGTGATCATTTGCAGATCTGAGTGACACTCGCCACTTCCTTTATTTGCATAACCTTACATCTTGTCGTTTCTGAAGCTTTAATTTCAATATTGAAATGTATATCCTATTGTATGTTTTTTTAATAATCCACATGAATTATCTACGAGCAGGGTAAATAAAATAGGGCACGGCGTCCAAGTTTATCTTGTATTGTTTAATTTCAAAATTCTTGCATTCTTAATGACCGCCAATACATTTCTAAAGCACTTAAACATCACTTTAGCATGCCCCATAACAGACAAAAAGCAGCCGATGTAAAGTGTATACTTCAGCTGACTCACTGCTGCAATGGCCACGATCGGTGTTAATGCTGTTTACCTCCCTAGTTGTCACTGTCAATAGCAACAGTGGAATCTAGATGGTTAACAAAGAAGAGGCCATCTCTTTGACCCTATTCGCATCTGCGATTGCCAACATGGGAGCCGACGGATGCCATACCAACCTAAAGCCAAAAAAGCAAGATTTTAGCGGAAAAAATTTGATTATTTTTATCACTCTTTGCTTTAAATCATATAAAGCATCTGAAGGGTTTTGATTAACTGGTGAAGTGCAGTTTTAAAAATGGCATCCCAACAAGCGCCACCTCCTCCTCCTGCTTGACTGACAGCTTTTTTGCCTAAAGTCACACAGCATAGAGGTAGTCAGTGAAGCAGGAGTCAGGAATAGAGCTGGAGTGACAGCAGCTTTAGATCCTCAGCCTCAATTGCATATCAATACAAACACTGAATTCTCAGTAATGAAGGAATGGACTTGCCATGTAATGGTATTGCTTGACTTGTCTTTAAAAGAGCTACATAAGCATATAAATAGGTTTTTTTTTTGGGGGGGGGTGAAATACTGCATACAGATACTCCTAAAATACGCTTTTTACGTCTGTTGTGTATAGGTAACTGAAACATATGAGATGCATATACCATCATAAAACACTTTTTTTTCTACAGTTACTGTTTGTTGCATTGACATAACCATATTGTAGAAATTTTTTTCCAGATTTTGGATGCATTTGGGATATCAGCAACTTAAGGATATACAGCAAAATTAATGTAGCGGTAATTGAGTTCTAGGAGTAAGAACTAAAGGGTATGCCACACTAAACAACATCGCTAACGGGATCGCTAAAAAACGTCACTATTTAGCGATCCCGTTAGCGATGTTGTTGTGTGCGGCATCTGTCAGCGACGAGGCCCCTGCTGTGATCTCGCTCGTCGCTGACATCGTTCCGGACCCTATTTAGATCGTCGGCGCCCCGCAGGTAAGTATATATTGCTAAGTGTGGCACCTTTTCTTAGCGATTTAGCGGTACTTTTGTACCGCTAAAGTCGTTAAGAAGATCGCTAACCGCGATAGCGTCGTTAACTATATCGCTAAGTTAAGCCGCACTTAGCGATATAGAAACAATCCCGCTAGCGATCGCATTAGTATGCGTCTTTATCGCTATCGCTAGCGGGATTGTTTAGTGTGGCAGTACCTTAAAGCTAGCCATACATGACATAACGGAAGACCTAATGTTTCTACAGCAGGCAGCTATCTCTCCCAACTTCCCCATACACATAAGCATTGGCTCAGGTAAGTGTTCATGTATTAACAGGGAAAGATGAAAAAGCAACTACCAGACACCTCTGGCAGCATCTCATCTCCCCTAAAAACAAAAAATATTGAAATTCCAATTGTCCAACATCATCTGTGGAAGGAGAGCCAGAAGACCACTATACTCATCTGATGGTTTGCTGGCCCTGACTAAATCAATGATGCTTGGCTTACTTTCATCTAACGTGTACGGCGGGGTCTTTGGAGGAATAGCACGCAAACTCGGGGAGAACATCCAAACTTCTTGCTGATATATTTTTTTGTTAGCCACTAAGACACCATTCCGTAAGCAATGACAAGTCTAAGGGTATGGTTCCACGTTCCGGAACCAATGCGCTTTGGACAAAGCGGAAACCCCGCTCCGCCCAAAGCCCCGCCCCCTTCTGAACGCGCGGCGAATCTGTATGTGTTCATTGAACACATCCGGAATCACTGCACCCCTACATAGGACTGTGTAATTTATAAATAGACATGCTGCGATCTGAAAAGACGCGCCACATGTCCGTTTACGCAGGTCTGCCGTCTTTTAACGCATAGTGGAGATGGGATTTCATGAAATCCCCTCCACTATGCTGTAACATCTGGACGCTGCGTGTTTGACGCTGCGGCTGTACACAGCGTCAAACACGCAGCGTTTACTGACCGTGGAAACATACCCTAATGCCTGGATCATGCAGGAGCATAAATATTTACACTCAAATATATAGAGTAAACAGATAATATGTTGTATATTTCTTCCCCCCCAAGTGTTATCTTTATGGAGGTTTACTTTATCAGCTACTGTGTGTGTGTAATCTCTCCAATATCGGACTTGGCTTCTTCATGAGTAGGACCAGTGATGGGACTGACCAATACTTGTTTTGAGGACCTAAGAGTTATTAATGCTTTTGTACCACCAGTAGTTTAGGTCATTACATTTTTTTTACCATTTAATGCAACTTTTTTTTTCTTACTCCTTTAGTCCTATTAGACAACGTGCCAATGTATGAGCGTGATCACTCATGTAAAACTTTGCAAAACGTCTATTTGGCCGATCGGCATAACACTGAGATGCATCCTATAAGGTCTTGATTCTGGCAAGGCCTAATATGTCTACAAATATGGCAGAACTGAGTGCCTTCATTAGGCCTCCAGTTGCAATGACACAACCCATCAGGTGAGCGTGCTTTCTTATCAGACCCCCCACTAATCGGATATAAAAGTAAAATAGGATCAATATCAAAATAGCGGATAACTCTCTTTAGGCCTCTTTCACGCTTCAGTCGTTTGGCGTCAGTTAAAATCCGCCAAAGGGTGAAAAAAGCGAATCCGCCAGAAAAGTGCAAAAACGGATGGAACTGAACCGATTTTAAGGCGTTGTGAACTTTTGAACCCAGAAAATATATTGTACGTATGTCTGGCACGGAGGAGAGAGAGAGAGACTCCAGAACGGGTTTTCACTAGTTTCTGCAGAAAATAACACATCCGCTGGCGGATTCCACCAAAAACGGATGAAGACGGATCCACCACCCATAGGCATCCATTATAAAAAAAAAACGGCGGACGCGGCGGATCCGTCAGTCCGCCATTTCGACGCACACAAAAAACGTTGCATTGAACGTTTTAGCCAAATTTATTACGGAACCGTCAAAAAACGGATCAAACGGACGACCATCCGTCAAAATCAGTCACTAATGCAAGTCAATGGGATAAAAGCGGATCCGCCAAAAAAATGGCGGATCTGTTTTTTTGACGCTTTGACGGATTTTGACTGACGTCGCACGACTGAAGTGTGAAAGAGGCCTTAAAGAACAACTTTAATATAGTAAAACATTCCTAAACTGTGAGACGCTGTAGATTTTGTGACTTTGAATTGAAAAATAAAATCTTCACTTTTGCACTGAAACACAAATGTGGTGTCTAAGGCCTTATACACATGACGGTATCGCAGATAGTGTTACAGACCTGTACTCCACAATGCTCCAGGAACTCTAGGGGCTCCTGCAGTAACGCTTTGCGCCTCTGATTTCATAAGGAACTCTAATTTTCGAGCGTACATGCCTACTGGAGGAGGACAGCCAGACGACGTCTACTACGTCTGAGTGCCCCCGCCAGTGCCTACCACACAGTGGTATATCTGGCACTGGACTGGGCATTATAAATAATCACTTTCAGCAGCTTGTACTAGTAGGCAAAGAAATAATAAAATATTGTGCAGCAAAACCAAAAATCTCCCTGCAAAACAAGGAGCAGATGGCAACAGACAAACAAGCTCTGAAAACTTTCTGAGAGGCCATGAGAAGTACGTCACCGGAGATGCCAGGGAAGGTGCACTACGAAGGACGCCGCACACTGCTGCTCCGCTGTGCAATTATTTCTTTTTCCAGCATGTTCCTGGAAACAATGCCCATCCTCCCATTAGAAAAATGAAGAGCGGAGCAATGACACATAGGATTCTGGCTTCTCCTACTGATTAGGCCCCTTCTACTTGTAACAAGAATGAGCATTGTGCTTGTGTCAGACCCCAGCAACAAAAGCAGCTGAATTATTCTCTATAGGTATTACACTCGGGTTATACAGAGAAATAGATAAAAGTACATGACACCTTATAGTACAGAGCGGAATGGATTCAATGACAGCATTTCATCAGTAGATCATCTTGCCAGGTTCCAGCTATTTGTGTCATTTACAATGAGGGCGAGTTCATACACAGCAGCTAAAGGGCTCATTCATGTCTGAGAAAAACGGACCGATAATTCTGATCAGAGTGCCATACGTTTTTCTCATACGTGGAGAAAAAAAAAAAGTTTCTCCATCCTGACAGTTCATGAAAATCGAACTGCACTTGGATGCCATCCGAGTGCGGCCCAATTTTTTCATGGACCCACTGACTTGCACTGCAGATTTTAACCAACACACGGATCAAAATCATAGCACCACAGACAAGTCTCTGCGATTTTCCACAGACCTCTCAGTTCATGAAAAATCACGGACATGTGATTAGCCCCATAGACTATCACAGGTACGTGTGCTGTCAGTGATAACCACAGATGAAACTCGCATCAGAAAATCAGATGTCTGAATGAGCCCAAAGTCTGGCGGGTAGCAACATTCCATGAGGTTTTCTAAATTAGGGTTAGCATTCATCCACCAATCAGAAAAGACATTAATCAATTTGAAAAAGGCATCAATTTGTGATAAAACTACCTACATAAGCACAGTTTTTGGAAGCACTAGTCACTAGTGATGAGCGAACGTGCTCGGATAAGGTATTATCCATGCTTGTGTGCTAACCAAGACTTCAGCATGCTCGAAAAATATGTTCCAGTCCACGCGGCTGCATGGCTGTTCGACAACCGTAACACATGCAGGGATTACCTGTTTGTTAGGAAATATATATAAGGGCCCTTTGCAGTACAATAGCTCATCATAATGCACACTTCCATCCGTTAGCCCCCCCTTAAATCTTGGGCCACAGTTTGTACCAATGGTATGCTTGCCCCCGATTACATCGCCCACTCGTATATGGCTACGTAACGTGCCAAGTTAGCTGGCCAGGGCTTTAGGACACATTCACATATATTATTTTTAAGTGTTTTTAATGCTTGTAAAAAAAAAAATACAAAAGAAACAAAGTTCAATTGTTTCCAAAGCACTTTTTTTGTTTGTTTTAAAGGATATTTTGTGGATGCATTTTTATGCCACATCATGTGTTTTTCAGCAGTTTATTTGAGGTCTATAGCGAAAACCACAAAATCAAAGCTTGTCAATTTATGAAAAATCGTTAAATGCCGAAGAAAACTACATTATTTGAGTTTATAAAAAAAAACAGACTAGACATAAAAGGCAACAGCAGAGCGAAATGCTTTGTGTGAATTCAGCTCTGGAATGAGATGATTATGGCTACAGGTCATTTGGAGAAGTTAAATAATCAGACGTTATAAAACAGACAGGATTTCTTAACACTAGAACTACTGATGGAGTCATTTTGACTCCTTTCGTTTTTTATTTCTCTTCTGTGACTACATTTTTCAGAATTCTGGCTTGAAACTCGGTGACTTTTCCTCAAATATGATGTGAAAAAAGATTTTATGAGAATAAATAATTTTGGTGAAAAATTTGCGCGTTTTTTTCAAAATTTACCAAGAACTACTGAAGGGAGTCATTTTGACTCCCTACTATATTTTGAGGTCCTTTTGTCACTAAATGTTGCTATAAAGTTTTGTGCATAATTTTTTCACTCTGTCTTATTTACCCTGATGTTCATATAGATGTAGTTCAATTTACATGTCAACTTTTCACATTTTCCTTGTGTTTTACCTGCTTTTTTGATTCATATATATTGACACATATAAAGAACTGTACGCTTGCAGAAGCATGCAGGAACAATAATTTACAGTTTACTCTATCTGATGAGGAGCTAGATGCATTCATTGCGATATTCTATGCTCGTGGAATATCTGGCACGAACCGTCACTCGATTAGCAGTATTTGGTGTAATGACTGGGGAATACCGTTTTGCAAAGCGACAATGTTTAGGGACCGCTTTGTTGAAATTATGAGGTTTCTCAGATTTGATGAGAAATCTACTCGATCGGAGAGACTGCAAACGGACAAGTTTGCTCTATTTTCTACTGTGTGGGACAGGTTTATTGAAAATGTATTGCGTGTTACAAACCTGGCCCATACATAACGGTGGATGAGCAACTTTTCCCAAGCAAAACTAGGTGTCCATTCACGCAGTACATGCCTTCCAAACCAGATAAATATGGCCACAAATATTGGCTAGCTGTTGATAAGGAGAGCAAATATCTGGCAAATGGCTTCCCTTATCTAGGCAAAGATGACACACGCCGTGCTGAGGACCATTTAGCTGACCATGTGGTAATGAAGTTATTGGACCCGTTTTTGAAAAAAGGTCGCAATGTTACAACCGATTAGCTAATTTTACTGAAGTAAAATAATTAACAGCTAAAAGCAAAGGAACAACCATCGTGGGAACACTGAACAAGATAAGGCGAGAAGTGCCTAAAGAAATAAAATCCATGAAAGAGGAATTGTACAACACTAAAGTGTTTAGAAATGAAGACAATTTTACACTTACAGTATATCAAGGAAAGCCCAACAAAAATGTTGTCATTTTGAGTTGCGTCCATCCAGATGTTGTTGTTGCATCTGATTCCGCTAAAAAAACTCCAGAAACGGTAAAGTTTTACAATGAAACAAAATATGGAGTAGATGTAGTGGATCAGATGGCACGAAAATATACCACACGAACATGCACAAGGAGATGGCCTGTTCATGCATTTGAAAATGCCTTAGACTTTGCGGGTATAAATGCATGGATAATATTCAGTGAGATAACCCACCAAAAAATGTCACGCAAGGCATTTTTGCAAACGCTTGTGAGAGAGTTGAGTGGTCCTTATGTCACAGATAGGGAAAAGGGTTCCACGTCCCAAGTTTCTACATGCTCAGAAGTGATGGTTCAAATAAAATTTTGCCAGATCAAAGAAAAGTGCAAGAAAAATAGATCTGTCGGCAATTGTAAGACTTGTGGTAAGTCTTTGTGTGGGCAATGTACTGCCATAAATCAAAGGCAATGTCTAAAATGCGAAACACCAAATGTTTAGAAGGTGAATTCTGCGCCATATTTTCATTTTTATGCTCCTCCACCTACATTTTCTCTGCTTTTTGTTCTTCAGTTGTTGTTTATATGTGTGCACTTGAATAAAAAAAAATGTTTGAAAAACGTCTATTATAATTATTTTCTGTAGAAAAATAAGAAAAGCAGAAAAAAAACAATCAAAAGCATTACTGTTGGAACTCACAATAATAATACATTACAAAAAATATAATTATTAATAAATAACCACAAATGAAACTCTAAAAATAAACGAAAACAAGCAAGGAGTCAAAATGACTCCTTTCAGTAGTTCTAGGCGGGGTCACGAGTCCAGTAGTCCTAGTGTTAAAGCTTTGACCACGACTGTGGTCTGTGGCCCCGGATGAGCTACGTTACCGCTTACCACAGTGTGTGCTCACAAAGGTTTTGTTTTAGTGATAAAAGTAATACAGCGTCTTCTGCATGTTAGAAACAATAGCATTCCAGACAAATATGATTATTATTGGGCCATCCCTAAAGGCCAGGCTGACAGTACAGACACACGGATAAGCTAGCGGCTCATGTATTGTGTTATTAGTGACTTACGTGTCGTCTCATTACTCCGGGTGTGTGTGTCATAAAAATGGTGATTATGCACGACAGGCGAGGCCGACAACACAGGCGTCATCTAGCTCATCTGCTGCAAGCTCCTCCAAGGCTGCAGTACAGCGGCTTACAGGCTAGCCGGACTGGCCGACATGCTGCAGTCACATTGCCGTTTTCTTTTTTGTGTGATTACTGTACTATTATTTTGGTCCAAAAATATATATTTGACTGCTCCACATACAGGCAGTCATACAAGCAATACTATCATTCATGTCCCTAAATGTATTCACTGGATAAATACATCTTTGTCGTAACATATGAAAGAAACTATAAATCCATCTTAACCCCTTCAGGGCATGGCGATTTTCCATTTTTGCGCTTTCGTTTTTTCCTCCCCTTCTTCCAAGAGCCATGACTTTTTTATTTTTCCATCCCGACAGCCTGTTTTTTGCAGGACAAGTTATACTTTTGAAAGACACGAGCCATTATTTTTGTGATACACTGGAAAGCAGGAAAATATTCCAAGTGCACCGAAATTCCATAAAAAATGCCAATACCACAAATTTTTTTAGTTTTTTTTTTAACTTTTTTTATTTATTTAACACGATCACTGTATGGTAAAACTGACGTGTTAATATTAATCTCCAGGTCAGTACGAGTGCGCAGATACCAAACATGCATAGTTTATTTTATTATTATTTAAGTGAAAACAAAATTTTAAATGAGTAAGGAAAAAAAAAAAAAATTGCTTGTGTCGCCATTTTCCGAGACCAGTAACATTTTCATTCTTCGGGATCTGTGTGATGGATTGCTTTTTGCGCCCTGAGCTGATATGTTTATTAAAACCATTTTGGGATACATACGATGTTTTGATCACCTCTTATTGCATATTACTGTGGCCAAAAAACATAATTCTTTTTTTTTTTTTTTCATGTTATACAGTCTATCGATAGGATTAATTTATTTTATATTTTGATAGATCGGATATTTCTGAACGCAGCGATAGGAAATATGTATTTTTTTGTAATTCTTTTATTTTTCATGGGGCAAATCTGGGGTCATTTGATCTTGGGTTTTTTATTTTTTTCATATTTTTAAAAACTTTTTGCTTTCTTTATTTAAAAGTCCCCTCAGGAGGCTTGAAGTTGCCTGTGCTATACATAGCAGTACTTCAGCCAGCATTCACAGGAGCATCGTAATGACAGGCACGGGGGTTTCAGCAGATCCGGGCTGTCATGACAATCCATTGGAGCCCTGCGATCATGTGACAGGGGCACCGATGGGTGGAATTAATGACACACTTCCTGACAGAGATTAACAGCAGGATTTACCGGGCATAACACCGCTCCACCTGTGGCTGTTAAAGGCACATGACAGTCATCATGAGAGGGGAAAGATGTCGGCTCGGCGTTCGATGCCAAATCAAAGGTGGGGACACGACCTTTGATGTAAATATAGGTCAAAAGTTGTGAAGGGGTCAAAGGGAATCTGTCAGCATGTTTTTTGCTACGTAATCTGAGAGCAACACGATGTAGGGGCAGAGAGCCCGATTCTAGCCATAGACTTGTTTTATCAGCAGACACTGAAGGACCAAAGTCTTGTGCCATGTAGTCCTCCTTCTCGGTGTAACTTTGCCCCCACCCATTTAGCAGCTTTCTGCCTATGTACAGTGTACACAGAAAGCTGCCCATCAGTGGTGTGATTGTATTAAAATGACAGCATGCAGACCAGCAAGTAACACATCACTGGAATCAAGCCCGTATATCAAGCTGCTCTCAGATTACGCAGCAAAAACCTGTGAACAGATTACCTTTAAAAAACACTCCAATTAACATTTTTATTGTCTATACCTGTATAAATGTGTATGTAATTTAAGTGTGGTAATATAATTTTGGATCGCAGTCTTCCCGTTTCCAGCACCGCTCTGGTCTCCTCCTGGGTCACATGATGGATATTCCGACTTGCCGGATCACCTTAAGGTTTATGTGTGAGCTGGAAGTTACTTTTACAATGTAAGTCTAAGGCCGGGATCACACATGCGAGAAACATGGCCGAGTCTCGCATGTGAAATCCCAGCTCTGGCGCCGAAACTCAGGAGTGGAGCGAGCAGCTGCATAGAAATACATGCAGCCATGTTTCTCGCATGTGTGTGATCCCGGCCTAAGGCTCCTTCTTCTGACCCTCCATAGACTTACACTATAAAAGCCACTTCCAGCTCACACAAACCCAGTGTGATTAGCCAGCTCAGCATAGCCGTCACGTGACCCAGAAGAGGACTGGAGAGGAGATGTAAACCAGAGAAGACAGCAATCACTGAGTACATTACTGCACCTACACCATACTACATACACATTTTAATTTAAGTGTTTCTTTATCTACGCCTCTGGAAAAAAAATATAATCAAAGTAGAACCACATATGATTTTTGCCATGATCATAAATGGTTGTACTTTGCCATAAGGTGCCCCACTTCTGAGACCCCATTGCCATTGAGTGTCTTATTTTCCTCACATCCTCACATCATCCATGCACAATAAAGGGTCTGTCTGGGTATATCATATTAGTGACGTTTCTGAAGGAGATCAGATCACCATGACAAGGTGAACCTATCGGAACACTACATATATACAGTGGGGGAAATAAGTATTTGATCCCTTGCTGATTTTGTAAGTTTGCCCACTGACAGAGACATGAACAGTCTGTAATTTAAGGGTAGGTTAACACTGAGAGATAGAATATCAAAATAAAATCCAGAAAATCACATTGCATAAATTATATAAATTTGCATTTTGCAGTGAGAAAATAGTATTTGATCCCTCTGGCGAACAAGACTTAATACTTGGTGGCAAATCCCTTGTTGGCAATCACAGCAGTCAGACTTTTTTGTAGTTGATGATGAGGTTTACGCACATGTCAGGAGGAATTTTAGTCCACTCCTCTTTGCAGATCATCTCTAAATCATTAAGATTTTGAGGCTGTCACTTGGCAACTCAGAGCTTCAACTCCTTCCATAAGTTTTATATGGGATTAAGGTCTGGAAATTGGCTATGTTTTGGGTCATTGTCTTGCTGGAAAATCAGCTACGACCCATTTTTAATGTCGTGGATGAGGGAAGGAAGTTGTCTCTCAGAATTTTACGGTACATGGCTTCATCCATTCTCCATTGATGCAGTGAAGTAGTCCTGTGCCTTTAGCAGAGAAACGCCCCAAAACATAATGTTTCCACCTCCATGCTTGACACTGGGGATGGTGTTCTTTGGGTCATAGGCTGCATTTCTCTTCCTCCAAACACTTGAGTTGAGTTAATGCCAAAGACCTTAATGTTTGTCTCATCTGATCACAGCACCTTCTCCCAATCACTCACAGAAACATCCAGGTGTTCATTGGCAAACTTCAGATGGGCCTGCACATGGGCCTTCTTGAGCAGGGGGACCTTGCACTGCAGAATTTTAAAACCTTTACGGTGTAATGTGTTACCAATGGTTTTCTTGGTGACTGTGGTCCCAGCTGCCTTGAGATCATTAACGAGTTCCCTCCAGTGTAGTGTTAGGTTGATCTCTTACCTTCCTCATGATCAAAGATACCACATGAGGTGAGATTTTGCATGATGCCACAGATCGATGTCGACTGACAGTCATTTTGTATTACTTCCATTTTCTTACTATTGCACCAGCAGTTGTCTCCTTCTCACCTAACGTCTTACTTAAGGTTTTGTAGCCCATTCCAGCTTTGTGCAGGTCTATGATCTTGTCCCTCACATCCTTATAAAGCTCTTTGGTCTCGTCCATGTTGTAGAGGTTAGAGTCTGACTGATTAATTGAGTCTGTGGACAAGAGTCTTCTATAAAGGTGACTATGTAAGACAGCTGTCTTTAATGCAGGTAACAAGTTGATTAGGAGCGTCTAACTGGTCCGTAGGAGCTAGAACTATTAGGGCCCCCAACAACGATATGACCTGGTAAGGATCGCTGGTACGTCACTACATGGTCGCTAGCAAGTTGTAAAACAGGCAGATCTACTCAACGACGCAGCAATGATACGGCGATCCGTATAACGACCTCGTGGTCATTGGGACCTTGTCACAGCAGCGATTCTGACAAAGACAAAGCAAAAATCATGCCTGCGTCCCTGCGTTCTGAGTCGCCAACGAGGTCGCTCGTCGTTTTTATGGCGTCAAACACAGCGAAGCGTGCTGGCCAGCGGGACACCAATGAACAAAAAATGGCCTAGGAGATTCCAGCACGATCAGCCATATCGCAGCGGGGTGCCGGTCGCTGCTATGTGTCACACGCAGCGAGATCGCTGGCGAGGTCGCTGTTGCATCACAAAACGTTTCATCGATCTCGCTAACGATCTCGTTATGTGTGAAGTACCCTTTAATGGTAAGTAGGGGATCAAAGACTTACTTCTCACTGCAAAATGCAAATAACTTTATATAATTTATACAATGTGATTTTCTGGATTTTATTTTTGATATTCTATCTCTCAATGTTAAATTTAACCTACCCTTAAAATTATAGACTGTTCATGTCTTTGTTAGTGGCAAACTTACAAAATCAGCAAGGGATCAAATACTTATTTCCCCCACTGTATACTGCAAAGCTTTCTAACTTGCATGTATTTTGAATGTTTGATAAAAAAAAAAAAATAACACTACACAACAAGATTAGATTTTATAACTAACTGAGCAAATGATTTTGAGGGCCCATATGCAGGGCTGTGGGGTCAGAGTCGTGGAGTCGGTATCCATTCTGGTGGAGTTGGAGTCGGATAAAATGGAACAACTCCTAAAATATATTGTGTACGTACAATGCAGGATGTGCTGTAAATGGTTTCACAATAATTTGGGAAAGTTATGAAATGTCCTATAAAGGTCTGTTCTGTTCCTGATCTCAGGATCTCGGCTTTTAGTTGAGATGAATCTGTGCTGCACTTTATGCACATGCTCAGTAATGAGGCAGGGCTAGGGAATCGGGAGTCAAGGAAATTGAAGAGGCGGAGGTTTGGCTTACTGACTCCACAGCCCTGTCCATATGGCTCCCATAGAAATCTACAGGCTCATATACACACACTAGCATCTATGAAAGAACTAACTGTACAGGTCCTTCTCAAAAAATTAGCATATAGTGCTAAATTTCATTATTTTCCATAATGTAATGATTACAATTAAACTTTCATATATTTTAGATTCATTACACACCATCTGAAATTTGTCAGGTCTTTTATTGTTTTAATACTGATGATTTTGGCATACAACTCCTGATAACCCAAAAAACCTGTCTCAAAAAATTAGCATATCAAGAAAAGGTTCTCTAAACGACCTATTACCCTAATCTTCTGAATCAACTAATTAACTCTAAACACATGCAAAAGATTCCTGAGGCTTTTAAAAACTCCCTGCCTGGTTCATTACTCAAAACCCCATCATGGGTAAGACTAGCGACCTGACTGATGTCAAGAAGGCCATCATTGACACCCTCAAGCAAGAGGGTAAGACCCAGAAAGAAATTTCTCAACAAATAGGCTGTTCCCAGAGTGCTGTATCAAGGCACCTCAATGGGAAGTCTGCTGGAAGGAAACAATGTGGCAGAAAACGCTGTACAACGAGAAGAGGTGACCGGACCCTGAGGAAGATTGTGGAGAAGAACCGATTCCAGACCTTGGGGGACCTGAGGAAGCAGTGGACTGAGTCTGGTGTAGAAACATCCAGAGCCACCGTGCACAGGCGTGTGCAGGAAATGGGCTACAGTTGCCGCATTCCCCAGGTAAAGCCACTTTTGAACCATAAACAGCGGCAGAAGCGCCTGACCTGGGCTACAGAGAAGCAGCACTGGACTGTTGCTAAGTGGTCCCAAGTTCTTTTTTCTCATGAAAGCAAATTTTGCATGTCATTCGGAAATCAAGGTGCCAGAGTCTGGAGGAAGACTGGGGAGAAGGAAATGCCAAAATGTCTGAAGTCCAGTGTCAAGTACCCACAGTCAGTGATGGTGTGGGGTGCCATGTCAGCTGCTGGTGTTGGTCCACTGTGTTTCATCAAGGGCAGGGTCAATGCAGCTAGCTATCAGGAGATTTTGGAGCACTTCATGCTTCCATTGGCTGAAATGCTTTATGGAGATGAAGATTTCATTTTTCAGCACGACCTGGCACCTGCTCACAGTGCCAAAACCACTGGTAAATGGTTTACTGACCATGGTATTACTGTGCTCAATTGGCCTGCCAACTCTCCTGACCTGAACCCCATAGAGAATCTGTGGGATATTGTGAAGAGAAAGTTGAGAGACGCAAGACCCAACACTCTGGATGAGCTTAAGGCCGCTATCGAAGCATCCTGGGCCTCCATAACACCTCAGCAGTGTCACAGGCTGATTGCCTCCACGCCACGCCGCATTGAAGCAGTCATTTCTGCAAAAGGATTCCCGACCAAGTATTGAGTGCATAACTGAACTTTATTATTTGATGTTTTTTTTGTTTGTTTTTAAAAAACACTTATTTTATTGGATGGTTGAAATATGTTAATTTTTTGAGACAGGTTTTTTGGGTTATCAGGAGTTGTATGCCAAAATCATCAGTATTAAAACAATAAAAGACCTGACAAATTTCAGTTGGTGTGTAATGAATCCATTCTAAAATATATGAAAGTTTAATTGTAATCATTACATTATGGAAAATAATGAAATTTAGCACTATATGCTAATTTTTTGAGAAGGACCTGTAGTTTGCTACTTTGACATGACCTTGTCTTGTCTAATGATTTTTTCAAGCTTTGCTTTCTGGATCCACTCAATGTTGCACTACATCAAAGTTTTTGGAGAGTTTGGAAATTTTGACGAGGATTCACAGCAATTCTGCTCAGTTTCTGCTCCAAAGCCTCCTCCAAATCCTTAGTGTACACATAGCTTTAAAACAGTTTCCCTTCATTATTACATGACATCAGTTTATGATCAATGAGGGGTCCACCCTCTGAGAATCTCACTGATGAAGAGAATAACCAGGGTGCTCCCCACCACTGGGCTCAGCAGGGAAAAACAAGAAGGTAATGCAATACTAAACTGACACTATGCTCCCCTAATTCTCCAGAAAAAGAGGGCAAAATGTCTGATCCCTCCTTAAACTGGTGGTCCATGGATAAAAATTGTTTTCCTAAGGGCTCAGACAGAATTACAGAAATGAAACATTGACTCAACTTCACTGAAACCTTATCATCTGGTCCTCTAGTTTTTATTTCCCGGTCACATCTCAACAAGGAATGGTAGTAAAGGCCGCTCAGCTAATCACTTAAATAAACTGAAAAGACCAGTAGGGGCCGGGTACACATCTAAATGGGAGCTGCGGGTATCTAGGCGGTTTATCGCCTATTTTCATTTCAAGTCTGAGCCTTTAAAAAAGTATTTATCAGAAACCTTTGTGAGACAGTGAAGGAATATGTGGTGAATGAGGTGTATATTTCACCTAAGTACCTTGCTGACTGGTATGAGCGAAATGTGTGGTTTTGTAAACCTGGTGGTAAAGAAAGGTCATTACACCTGCCATTCAGTACACGCTTGCAGCTCAGACCTGAATCCACTCAGGTGTTGATTAGGAAGCCAGAAGTAGGTGCTTGGGAGCACAGTCAGAGAGCTCATTCAGTCTGGACAGGAGTCCAGGCACGGAAGGAGACTCCGGGAGGTGGGCTCTCTCTGTCTGGGTGCTCGAGGTACCCCGGACACAAAGAGGAGACTCTGCGACACTCCATGCTGGTGACTACTGAATAGGAGGTGACCTCTCTCAAGTCTGGACGTTGGAGTTGCCTTCAGACATAAAAAGGAGTGTCTGTGAAACTCCATACTGGTAACATATCATATGTGTTGTTTTGGGCACAGACTGGTAGAGTCTGGGACCCGGATAGAGAGGGCCATCTATCTAAGTGTAATTAGAGGCTAGACAAGCCTAGGTCTTTTGTTTATGCTTTGTTTTTATCTGTGTGCTGTGGACTTTAATAAAACTGGTTGCGGCCAGTTTTCACCAAACTGCTGTCTGAATGAACTGTTTCCGTGCCATTCTGTCTACCCAGACAGCGATCCTAGAGCTAAATACCCTTGGAAATGTTACAATTGGCGGAGAATGCTGGGGCAGCGCAGTGCCTGATACAGTTAGTGCTGGAGTGTGTATGCAGCACAGTGGCGAGAGACAGCATTAAAGGTGAAGTCTATTGAAATAGCAACAGAGAAAAAAAAAAAAAAAGTGTGTGTCAGCAGAAACGTCTGTTTGGAGCAGTCTTGGAGAGACAGTGGCCCTGATAGGGTCTGCAGAGAGAAAATGTATGCACAGCAAAGCTGAACTTGTTGTGAAAATGACTGTGGAATGTGCAGCAGCAAAAGAAAAGTTTGTGGCTCTTAAAGAGACAGTAGCCTTAATAGACTTTGCAAAGGAAAAAAAAAAAAGAGAAAAAGTGTTTGCACAGCAAGGCTGAATTTTTCTGTGGAAAAAAAAAAAAGCTGTGTAGTGTGTATGTCTTGAGTGAAGACTACAGTTGTGAAGACAGAGAAGTCTGACAGCATGGATGACAGCATGGAGGCGCTGTTTGAACAAATGGCGAAAGTTAATGTGCAACATAAGACTGCTGTGATTGAGACAGATGAGTCCGGCAGTATGGAGGAGCTCATTGAGTACCTGGTGCAGGCCCAGCGAAGCATGCAGCAGAGCATGGAGCAGCAGCGCCTGCAGCACCAGCAGCACATGCAGCAGGCCCAGCAGCAATTCCTGCAGCAGCAGCAGGAGAATAACCGGTTATTTGTTGAGCAGATGACAGCACCAAAAAAGGATTTCGGTGCCGCGTCCCGAAGTAATGTTGTGAAGGCACCGGCGTTGTCCGCTATAAAGAAGGCGGTAAGACGGTCCTTGAGAAAAATGACACCTCGTGATGATGTGGAGGTATATCTTACTAGGTTTGAGAGACTGGCAGAGAAAGGAATCTGCCACTATCTGAATGGGCCATGGCGGTCGTACCCTATCTGATTGGGGAACCCCAAAAAGTCTGGGCTGACCTGAGCAAGCAGGACAGCGAAGACTATGCCAAGTTGAAAGCGGCGATTCTTACCCGGCTGGGTGTTACGGTTGCAGCCCGTGCCAGGAGAGTCCATGACTGGAGATACAGTTGGGAGTCTGCCATCAGCAACACTGCCCAAAGGTCGAAAAGGTGACAGTGGACCGCTACACCCGAGCACTTCCTCCTGAGGTACAGAGAGAAAGGTACTTTGGCCCCAAAGACTGCCTCCGTGACCAGCCGTCTGAGCGGACGTCACTTTAGAGTTCCCGGACGCTGAACTCTCCCGGTAAGAGCGTTCCAGCTGTTGGGGACATGGGGTATGCTGATAAGCGGGTTCAGGCCCGAGGGGACATGTGGGTGGAAAAGTGTGATGGACAGGGTTGGAGGTGTCATGAAATTGCAGCCAACTGTCCAATAGAGGGGGAGCTTATGTGTTGTGATGTTGGCGGATCCCTCTCTCTCTGCGCAGAACCTGTGTGTGTGTCCACCTCAGCCGAAGAGACTGGGCCACGGGGGTCCCCGGTGGTTGTAAATGGCTGCCCAGCGCAGGCCCTCTTGGACTCAGAGAGTCCAGTGACTTCCGTATGTGACAGCCTGATTGATAGGGACTTCATCCCTGATAAGCACCTGAGTATGGTGTGCATCCATGGAGACACCAAAGTCTATCCAGAGACTGCCGTGGACTTGGTCCCTAAACTCGGGGAGGTTTCATGTGAAGTGGGGGTAGTGAAAAACCTGGTGCACCCTGTCGTATTGGGTAATGACTTTCCCCGGTCTAAGGATCTCTGGGGGAAAAATGTTTCTGATGGACAGTGTGATGAAGCTCCTACTGAGGGTGCGCAGTCCCGAGGGGCGGAACACAATGCTAGTGGGCCGTTAAACTTATGTGATAATGATGATGACCATGATAATATTGATAATGATGATCATGATAATGATGATGACCATGATGATGATGCTGATATTGATAATGATGATAATGCTAATCATAATAGTGATGATACTGATGATGACCGTGATAAAGATGAAATTTCTTTGCAGGTGATGTTGGGAGACGAGGATGGTGGTTCTCGGGAACCGAGTGTCCCTGACCTGCCTGGCTCCTGTGACAATTTTGGGAGTGAGCCGGTGCGAGACCCCACTCTTAAAACGGCACAGGAAAATGTAATTGTTCTGAATGAGGTTCCCCAAGAGCCTGGCTCTGAGGAGAGGTTTCCTCATGCTGCCATGAACAATAACCTATTGTATAGGGACACTGAAGTCCAGGAGAGGTCGTAAGTCAGCTCCTGGTATCTGAGCTATATGGAAGTATAGTGCTGGGGTTATCACATAGTCACATACTTGAGGGACCACCTGAGGGAAACCAGGGACCAGATGGTGAAGTTAATGTTGTGGATGACATGTTAACTAAGGTTCCAGATCAAGATGTGAATGAGAATGAATTGTATAACCCTGACAGTGAGCCGGATGTGAATGAAAATGAAGTGTCTAACCCTGGAAGTGAGCCAGATGTGGCTGAGAAAAGGGGGTCAGACAGGGATAGTGGTGGTGATAGTGAGTCATCTGATGACAATAAAGCAACCAGTGCAAGTGAGGAAGGCATGGTAGCAGAGGAGATTGAGAGTCCTGAGAGGAAGGCTGAGGCTGACCTTGCAGTCGGACGGAGGATGGCATCTGAAGATGTTGTACAGTTGGCCGGTTCCCTGGCGAAGACTAAGGTGAAAGACAGGACTCTGAAACTGAACACAGCACAAGTGGATGCTGTTGAAAATGAGAAGTTATCAATGTATGGTGTGGATCTGCATCAGGCCAAGGCTCGGAAGGTGATGCTGCAGAGGTGGAGAAAGCCATGGAAGTGGTGGACACCAGGCCAGGTGCCTCACCAGAGGCTGATGTCTCAAGTGAAGCTGTGAGGAACAAGACTGAAGATGTGGGGAATGACTCTGCCCCGGAATATGTTTCTGCCGGAGACAGCGGCGTGGACGGTGTACTGTCCGGATCCGTGGCTGCGACTCGCGAAGCTCGGGCCGGAAGTTCGGCGCCCGGTGCGCCATCGGAGTTCCCGAGCGACCCAAAGGATCTGGATAAATCCCAAGATGAGATTTTGAGACCTCGGGTTGGCCTTGGTGAGCTCAGGCGCATTTTCATGGAGTCTACACTTGAACCACGTCCCAGTGAGTGGGAGGGGCGATGTGTCGCTCCGTTGCCGCTGCAGATACACGGGAGCTCAGATGGGATGCAGAACGTGGTGGAAAAGAAGACTGATGGTAGGGCTTCTGAGCATGTCCTACCAGAAGAGCCTGAAGAAAGGGCCGAAGACGTAAAGGAAGTCCAACAACTACAGGAGAAGATGCGTAGCCATGAGGATCTCCTGGAGAAAGAAGTAAGAGCTCTGAGTCTTATGCAAAGTGAGCCTGTACCAGAAGAGGATAAATTATGTGTACCGACCAAGAAAAACGATCAGCTCCCTCTACAGTGCCAATCGTTTGAACAGTGTGGCTCGGAATGGTCAGAGACCAGGACAGAGGCGCTTGGGTTCTGTGAGATAGAATTTATGAATCAACTGATATTTAAGAAAGTAGATGTGCTAAAGAAAGTTCAGGGGGAATTAGAGAAAACCCCTATACCTCCTGTGACAGTTGGTGACACAGGGTCAGTGCCCCAAAAACAGGAGGTACGAAAGTTTCTGAGGAAGAATCAGCAGAGCTGTTCTGACGTGCCTGGTCGTACTTATCTGGTGAGCCACTATACCGAGACTGAGGCTGGCACTAAAGTCAAGCTGAAACCGTGCAGGACACCCGAGGCCCGCAGAGAGCATAGGCCTGGGACGGTACAGCGTAGTGCGGTTGCTTTAAGTGAAGATACAGATGACAATGGTGAAGATGAACTTGGTGTTGGACATATGTAACTGGTCCTGGTCTGGAGAAGAAGAGGGGGGGATATGTGAGACAGTGAAGGAATATGTGGTGAATGAGGTGTATATTTCACCTAAGTACCTTGCTGACTGGTATGAGCGAAATGTGTGGTTTTGTAAACCTGGTGGTAAAGAAAGGTCATTACACCTGCCATTCAGTACACGCTTGCAGCTCAGACCTGAATCCACTCAGGTGTTGATTAGGAAGCCAGAAGTAGGTGCTTGGGAGCACAGTCAGAGAGCTCATTCAGTCTGGACAGGAGTCCAGGCACGGAAGGAGACTCCGGGAGGTGGGCTCTCTCTGTCTGGGTGCTCGAGGTACCCCGGACACAAAGAGGAGACTCTGCGACACTCCATGCTGGTGACTACTGAATAGGAGGTGACCTCTCTCAAGTCTGGACGTTGGAGTTGCCTTCAGACATAAAAAGGAGTGTCTGTGAAATCTACTGTAACATACTGGTAACATATCATATGTGTTGTTTTGGGCACAGACTGGTAGAGTCTGGGTCCCGGATAGAGAGGGCCATCTATCTAAGTGTAATTAGAGGCTAGACAAGCCTAGGTCTTTTGTTTATGCTTTGTTTTTATATGTGTGCTGTGGACTTTAATAAAACTGGTTGCGGCCAGTTTTCACCAAACTGCTGTCTGAATGAACTGTTTCCGTGCCATTCTGTCTACCCAGACAGCGATCCTAGAGCTAAATACCCCTGGAAATGTTACACCTTTCAAAATAATCAGTTCTTGAAAATATTTCCAGAGCTGCTTGAAAGCAAAATTGCAATTACATTATCCTCCTTTGCAGCCATATAAGTCAACTACTGATGACAGGGGGAAGGGGGAAACTTTGGCTTCTCAAACACCAAAAACTGGTCTCACCTGAGGTCTTTCTGAAAAAGAGAGGGTAAAACAAAACTGGAGGAGGTTGTGACACATTAAGGCTATGGTCACATGTCCAGTAATCATCCTTTAGAAAGGATCCAGCGGCAATTCATTGACAAAAAAGTTGTGCAGACACATTTTTTGTTTGGCTAAACAAAAATAACTGATTTCAACGGGATTTAACACTCAAGTCTGTGGAAAATGGATCTGTTAAATAGCTGTAGGTTTTTCTTTGAATTGAGAAGGATCAGCTTTCTGTTTATTGGATCAGTTTCAAAACGAAGAAAACTGATGGTTATTTAATATGTCCGTTTTCCATGGATTTCAATGTTAAAAAAAGATCCAGTTGAAATCAGTTATGGTAATTTTAGCAGGACAAAAACATTGAGTCTGCACAACTTTTTTCTTAACGAATTGCTGCTGGATCCCGTTTAAAGGATGATTACAGGACATGCGAACATAGCCTTAGAAAACTTTTATGCTTCGGTTACAGTCCCGTGGGGAACAAAGGCAGCAGATTTTCTACCCAAATTTTCTGGACAGAAATCTAGATGGGTCAGAAGGCTGTATTTTACAATCCGTATACAGACTGTGGGTTTCCCAACCCGAATTTACTGCCTCGTGTGTGTCTATGAGCCTGTAAGTATGGGTCTGTAGATCTGCGGTTAGTCCATGAATTGTGGTATGCATGCAGACCGTGAAATACACATGTCTGAACCCGACCTTACACTACCAGCATTGTGCAGGAGATTTTCAAAAAATAGTGATGTTAGGAATCCATAGCAAATCAATCGATGTTGCAGATACTGCGGATTTCAACGGCTGCAATTCAACGATCCACAACGGTAAATAAGGCAAGCGTGAGTGTACAAGTGGCAGCATCGGTGTCAACAACACCGCTCGTGTTTCTATTCCCATGTCAGAGCACCATGTGTACTCAGCTCGCATTTCACCCCCTCACCCTGCATCAACATCTACTACTACAAACACAAAGTCTTTCTTACCTTTGATGTACCTATGCTTGGTTTCTTAAATACAATAAAAACCTACAAGTCTCAGTACACTCCTGTTATAAGTCCAGAAGATGAAGACTATGGACTAGTTCTGGAAATGGACTCACATCTCTCAGACATTTATGGCATACTTTGTGGCCATGCCATAAATGGCCAAGTTGGAAATAATAACCCTTAAAAGACATTAAAAGGGGTTGTCTGATGAAAACAAGTTACCAACTAATCACAGGATCGGTGTGCGCCTGACCGCTGGATCCTGAACTGATCAGAATGGGGCAGTTTTGTCCCTGTTATAATCAACTCGTGTAAAGGGGTTGTCCGGCCTTAGGATTCCGCAGACTTGTGATCCTCACAGTGGGTGTTGTGAGGATTCAACGATGCCAGGAGTGGGCCACTTGTGGCTAGACGTGTTTGGCCTCACTAAATACAAAACAAAAAAATCACATTGTATGATTTTGAAAGAATTAAATTGCATTTTATTGCTTGAAATAAGTATTTGATCACCTACTAATCAGCGACAATTGTGTCTCTCACAGACCTGTTAATTTTCCTTTAAGAAGCCTTCCCACTCAGCAATCACTACCTGTATTAATTGCACATGTTTGAACTTGTTACCTGTATAAAAGAAACCTGTCCACACACTCAATCACATTCCAACCTCTCCACCATGGCCAAGACCAAAGAGCTGTCTAAGGACATCAGGACAAAACTGTAGACCTGCGCAAGGCTGGGATGGGCTACAGGACAACAGGCAAGCACCTTGGTGAGAAGGCAACAACTGTTGGCACAATTATTAGAAAATGGAAGAAACACAATGGAAGAAACACAAGATGACTGTCAATCTTCCACGGTCTGGGGCTCCATGCAAGGTTTTGCCTTGTGGGGAAATGATGATTCTGAGAAAGGTTAGGAAGCAGCCCAGAACTACATGAGAGGACCTGGTCAATGAGCTGAAGAGAGCTGGGACCACAGTTTCAAACATTACCATTAGTAACACACTTCACCGTTTAGGATTAAAATCCTGCAGGGCACGAAAGATGACCCTACTCACACCAGTACAAGTCCAGGTATGTTTGAAGTTTGCCAGTGACCATCTTGATGATCCAGAGGAGGCATGGGAGAAGATCATGTGGTCAGATGAGACAAAATAGAACTTTTGGTATAAACTCCACACGCAATGTTTGGAGGAAGAAAGAAGAGTACAACCCCAAGAACACCATCCCAACCGTGAATAATGGTGGGGGAAACATCATACTTTGGGAGTGCTTTTCTGCAAAGGAGACAGGATAACTGCACTGTTTTGAAGGGAGGATGGATGGGGTTTAGCCATTTGGCCAACAACCTCCTTCCCTCAGTAAAAGCATTGAAGATGGGTTGTGGAAAGGTCTTCCAGCATGACAATGACCTGAAACTCACAGCCATGGCAACTAAGGAGTGGCTCCGTAAGAAGCATTTCAAGCTCCTAGAGTAGACTAGCTAGTCTTCAGACCTGAACCCAATAGAAAATCTTTGGAGGGCGCTGAAACTCAATGTTGCCCAATGACAACCCTGAAACCTGAAAGATCTGGATTAGATCTCTATGGAGGAGGGGGCCAAAATCCCTGCTGCAGTGTGTGCAAACTTGGTCAGGTTTCTGTACCAAATATTAAGCTCTGTTTTTCTACTGTATCAAATACTTATTTCATGCCATAAATTAATGTAATTACATAAAAATTATACAATGTGATTTTCCGGTTTTTATTTTTAGAATCTGTCTCTCACAGTTGAAGTGTACCTACAATAAAAATTACAGACCTCTCCATTTTTTGTAGGTGGGAAAACTTGCAAAACTGGCAGTGTATCAAATACTTAAGGTACTGCCACACTAAACAATCCCGCTAGCGATCACGATAACGACGCATACCGCTAGCGGGATTGTTTCTATATCGCTAAGTGCGGCCACATTTAGCGATATAGTTAACGACGCTATCGCCGTTAGCGATCTTCTTAACGACTTTAGCGGTACAAAAGTACCGCTAAATCGCTAAGAAAAGGTGCCACACTAGCGATATATACTTACCCAGCGGGAGCGCCGACGAGAAAATAGGGTCCGGAACGATTCCAGCGACGAGCGAGATCACAGCAGGAAGCTCGTCGCTGGCAGCTGCCGCACTGAACAACATCGCTAACGGGATCGCTAAATAGTAACGTTTTTTAGCGATCCCGTTAGCGATATTGTTCAGTGTGGCATACCCTTTAGTTTCCCTTCTGTATGCAAATCGCATACTGATGACCACGCACCTGCACCTCAGAAACCTCACAGAGCACAGTGTGGCACTGTGAAGATTCACAAGTCTGCAGTCCTATAGAGTGACTGCATAGTTGTACCCTAGAGCCTCACAGCAGGAAACTTTTTGTGACTCAAGAACTGAAACGAGGTAATGATAGGTCTAGAGATTTATACAGACAAGTGCGCTATACAAAAACAGCTAAGATGGCAATCATTATCTCAAGTGTACTTACTTGTTGAGCGGCGCAGTAATGCCAATCACTGCGAGCTTACTTTAGGACCAAGGTCAGACATTTAATATAGAGCTTCTACTTGTACCAGGACTGGGAACTTATAAAGGAGTAAAACAAACTTTTTCACAGAAACAGCGCCACCCCTGTCTAAGGGTTGTGAATGGCATTGCAGCTCAGGTTTATACATTAGAAATGATTTTTATTTGGTACAAACCCTTTTTGTTACAGCAGGGAGAACTTTTAGAGACGGATCAACCATAGATGCCATTTTACTATTTACTACACAATCGGCAGAAAAAGTCATGAAAACATTCTGCCAGCAGAGTTGGCACTAGTATTAAAAGTATGTTTTTCGCTGAATACTCAAGCAATTCAGAGCCAAACATACATGGCTGAGATCGTACAGCCAGTGTCTGATAGATGATGCCCACGGTTTGGGCAGCATGCATCAGCTGACAGGTTCCCTTTAAGGGCAATGTCTAAAAAGTATAGAAAAAACAATTAATCTGAAAAGTTTGGTCAGTGCTTTGGATGATGATGATGGCAGAACGATGACTGCAAGTTAATATTTCCTTACTGTATCCTATTGACTGCAAGGCTCTTAAAATCTCATTGGCTCAACTTAAAGAGTTAAATATCTTGTAAAAAAAAACAAACCCAGCTCTCCTGAAAAGAGCTAGTATTTCTGCTATTAAAAAAAAAAACAATACTTACCCTCCGTTCCAGTATTGCGTCCCCTGCAGGCATACCACTTACATTGGCTGCAGACATTACAGACCATGTAGCGGCTGAGGCCAGCGATTGGGTACAGATATCACACGGGTTAATATGGAATGTGAAGTCTGCTGCAGGGACCCCTGTATGCAGGAGCATACTGCCCAAAGCGGCAGACCGAGGATCTGCTACGGGGTCACTCATACGGGCGGGAGTGAGAGGG
This sequence comes from Oophaga sylvatica, assembly GCA_033576555.1. Lineage (NCBI taxonomy): Eukaryota > Metazoa > Chordata > Amphibia > Anura > Dendrobatidae > Oophaga > Oophaga sylvatica. The sequence continues at coordinate 468,913,896 of JARQOD010000005.1, forward strand.
GCCCAGTGTGAAGCAGCAGCGGGCCCCTCTCACTCCCTACTCCCGCCCGTAAACGTGGATACCCAGTGCCGAGAAGAGAGTGGGGCGCAGAGTGCAGGAGAGATCACTGCACAGGACAGAACTGCAGCAGGTAGAGGATATCAGTCCTCTCCGCTGGGTCCCCATACACCACAGTGGTTTCTGTAGCCCTCTCCAGCTGATCTCTCAACTACGTGGCCGACCTCCTCCAAGGCTCATATCATAGATTAGTACGTGTGTGCTTGTATATGTTTTTATGTATGTGTGTGTATGTGTATCTAGCTGTGTGTATATACTGTAATTGTAAAGAATAGCAGAATCAACTTGGCTTTTTAAATGGTTATTCACCAAATAATCAAATTATCCCAGATCCATCGGATCGTGGATAACTTGCTGATCACTGGGGATTCGACCACTGGGCCCCCAAAAATCCTGAGAACAGGGGCCTGCATGTGCCAACAGTGACGTCCATGTCTTACAGTGTTCTATTCACGGACGTAGCCTTCAGAACCGAATGCTAACACACTCACACATAAATATACAGTACAGACCAAAAGTTTGGACACACCTTCTCATTTAAAGATTTTTCTGTATTTTCATGCCTATGAAAATTGTACATTCACACTGAAGGCATCAAAACTATGAATAAACACATGTGGAATTATATACTTAACAAAAAAGTGTGAAACAACTGAAAATATGTCTTATATTCTAGGTTCTTCAAAGTAGCTACCTTTTGCTTTGATGACTGCTTTGCTTACTCTTGGCATTCTCTTGATGAGCTTCAAGAGGTCGTCACCGGAAATGGTCTTCCAACAATCTTGAAGGAGTTCCCACAGATGCTTAGCACTTGTTGGCCCTTTTGCCTTCACTCTGAGGTCCAGCTCACCCCAAACAATCTCGATTGGGTTCAGTTCTGGTGACTGTGGAGGCCAGGTCATCTGGCGTAGCACCCCATCACTCTCCTTCTTGGTCAAATAGCCCTTACACAGTCTGGAGGTGTGTTTGGGGTCATTGTCCTGTTGAAAAATAAATGATGGTCCAACTAAACGCAAACCGGATGGAATAGCATGCCGCTGCAAGATGCTGTGGTAGCCATGCTGGTTCAGTATGCCTTCAATTTTCAATAAATCCCCAACAGTGTCACCAGCAAAGCACCCCCACACCATCACACCTCCTCCTCCATGCTTCACGGTGGGAACCAGGCATGTAGGGTCCATCCGTTCACCTTTTCTGCGTCGAACAAAGACACGGTGGTTGGAACCAAAGATCTCAAATTTGGGCTCATCAGACCAAAGCACAGATTTCCACTGGTCTAATGTCACTTCCTTGTGTTCTTTAGCCCAAACAAGTCTCTTCTGCTTGTTGCCTGTCCTTAGCTGTGGTTTCCTAGCAGCTATTTTACCATGAAGGCCTGCTGCACAAAGTCTCCTCTTAACAGTTATTGTAGAGATATGTCTGCTGCTAGAACTCTGTGTGGCATTGACCTGGTCTCTAATCTGAGCTGCTGTAAACCTGCGATTTCTGAGGCTGGTGACTCGGATAAACTTATCCTCAGAAGCAGAGGTGACTCTTGGTCTTCCTTTCCTGGGGCGGTCCTCATGTGAGCCAGTTTCTTTGTAGCGCTTGATGGTTTTTTACTACTGCACTTGGGGACACTTTCAAAGTTTTCCCAATTTTTCGGACTGACTGACCTTCATTTCTTAAAGTAATGATGGCCACTCGTTTTTCTTTACTTAGCTGCTTTTTTCTTGCCATATTACAAATTCTAACAGTCTATTCAGTAGGACTATCAGCTGTGTATCCACCAGACTTCTGTACAACACAACTGATGGTCCCAACCCCATTTATAAGGCCAGAAATCCCACTTATTAAACCTGACAGGGCACACCCGTGAAGTGAAAACCATTTCCGGTGACTACCTCTTGAAGCTCATCAAGACAATGCCAAGAGTGTGCAAAGCAGTAATCAAAGCAAAAGGTGGCTACTTTGAAGAACCTAGAATATAAGACATAATTTCAGTTGTTTCACACTTTTTTGTTAAGTATATAATTCCACATGTGGTAATTCATAGTTTTGATGCCTTCAGTGTGAATGTACAATTTTCATAGTCATGAAAATACAGAAAAATCTTTAAATGAGAAGGTGTGCCAAACTTTTGGTCTGTACTGTAAATATTTTTTTTATACACAGGTTTAGTTGGTTCTGCCAATAAAGCTTCTTTGAATCTGTATGTATAATATATATAATATATTTTAAAATACAGAAAATGTGTCTTTACTTGTTTATGTTTGTGTAATATTTATTTTGTCTGAGATCTGAAACATTTAAGCGTAATAAACTGCAAAAAGATAGAAATCAGGAGGGGGCAAACACTTTTTCACACAGCTGATGTCAGACAGATCTTTGAGAGTTCTCCACTATTAACAAGTTAAACAAAGGGAATTGGCAATTTACTGACAGTGTAAACTAACACACAGCCTTGAGGGATACAGCTCCTAAAAAAGAAAAAATCGAACCTTAGTGTTTGTTAGCTGCCTCCGTTTTTGCAGAAACTGACGCTACAAATATAGTAATCACAGGCTTGGTGAACCCTTGTTGCCAAGAGACTCCGTGCACAGTTCTGCCAACTGGTTTGCGTCCCCTGCTCCAAATGGTGATGACAGCATTGCTTGCCTCTCCAGAAGGAAGCGCTTACTTCAGAGCTGTCAATCACCAGTGATGGAAACGTTTACATGCAAAACAGTGGGACACAGAGCACTGAGCCCTTGGCACCCAAGGCTCATTAAGACATGAAAAACTGAAATCTAATAGACCAAGGTGCAACTAACACCCTGATTAGCATATTTTAAAAACTTAGTTCTGCAGGATAGGCTGTGATGGCCGGAACACTTGCGAGAAACTCGCACGAGCATCGCACCTCAATTCCTGCACTGACGTCGGGCTCGGACCGGAGTGTTCAGCTGCATAGAAATACATGCAGCCACACACTCCGGCCCCAAGTGCCGGCAGCATGTGCGGTATTGAGGTGCGAGACTCGTGCGAGTTTTTGCAAGTGTGACCCGCCTAAGTGCATTCAGATGGTGATTCTGAAGGTTTATACAGTCTGCAACGCAAGGCTGACAGTAGCTCACCGCCTCAATTTAGAGCCTGAGTATGGATAGGCCATACGGACTGTATGTTAGGGTCAGAAGCAGCGCATAGCCTTCTGTAAAGGGTTTGTGAATCACACTTTCTGAACCCAGCATCATGGTGCAATGTTTTTTTAAGGTTAGATCCCTCTACAAGGATATATGTTTACTTTATACTGTCAGTTTGGGTCAGAGAAGCGGAGAACAAGAAACTTATACTCATCTTCCAACAGTACCTAATCTCGAAGTCCGTATTGTTTTCCCCAATAGTTCCAAAACCAGCATCAAAGGGGAAACTGAACTGTGCAGATGGAACCAATCAGGCTGCAGCCGATCAGTGGCAGAAGTCACATGAAACGCTTTCTCCCCTCCTGCGGGTATGATGAAATAGAGTACATTTTGAACCAAGTGTGGAGACACAGCCTGGTCCGAGCGAGAGGAGAGTATACCATTTTTGGCTCTAACATCACCACGGCCACTATGATTAATTTATTTAGTGGTACAGAACCTTAAGGATACTCTAAAGTGCACCTGCCTCACGGTACTTAAACTAGAACGTTGTATAAACGCCAAAAATTTACACCGTGACTTCAGAGCGACCAAAAATGTAAAACCCACATTTAGTTATATACATAAATGAACTGTATGTACCTCTTCTCTTCGCCGGTGAGCCGGTGTAAAACTTCCAGCTGTGCTTCCCCATCTCTGTTTACAAGCAGCCGACACATGACTGCAGCCAATCGGTGGGCTCAGAAGTCACATGCCAACATGGCATCATCGCTCACCGGCAGAAGACAAATGCCAGTCACTTGTCAACAAAGACCCGATGAAAGCTGGAGCTTCTGTACTAGATTATTGGGAGAGAAGAGGTACATGGACTTCATTTTGTTATCACATCCGCTACAGCTTGATTTTTTTTTCTCTAAAGCTGCGAACACTCAGGAAAAAATAACTACAGAGAAATGGGGTGATTGCTTTTTCCAATATTTTTTAGCATTATTTTAACAAAACGTCTTCTGCTTGAAAAACTGTTTTAGAAGGTTGGAAAGGTGCAGTGTGAACATTCCCTTAGGTTTTAGCTGCAGTGACTTTTGGAAGCAAAGCATTACCTAAATGAGAACTATCTGCACTCACTGACAGCTCCCATAAACACACAAGCTGCATTTCTCTGGAGCCGCACACAACAGAACAGTCACAGGCCGAGGAGTTTCATCGTGAACATGACAACTATGTCTGGAATTGGACGGCACGATGTATCATCCAGAGAGCAGATTACATAAGCTCCGGGCAGGTATCGCTGCAATTATCCCAGCAGCTATGGACAACCCTCGTACTGACAGCACTACACATATACAGTGGACCAAGCTGTGGCCAGCAGTCCCGCTCCACCAGGCAGCGGATAGAGCCACAATGTGGGGGTCCGGATATAGGCCACGGCAGAGTCACTGAATGTAGGATTAAAAACCTAATGTGAGCACAAAGCCTAATACATGTATGGTCGGTGGAGTTAAAAGATCAGGGTCCCTGTGTGAATGCATGGGTGGTGCGCACCCTGTGACCTCCTGCATTAGTCACTGTAACGGGACTGAACCCACGGCTGTCAGCATCCCAGAAGGAAGCGGAGGTCACACATGCCAACGACCTCATCGTTCAACCCTCTTCTTTGAATTGTTGGGGGTCTCAGCAGTGCGACCCTTGGAAATCATATATTCATCACTTATTTTGTGGATAGGTACAACATGTATTTAGGCGGCCAACCCCCATTAAACTTAGCCCACTCCTCAACTCCGTGCTTTCGTAACAGAATGGCAGCTGCCAGCTGATAGGTTGCTAAGGGCAACAAGTAAACTTTCTGCAAGAAATAAAGTTGGCATTTCCTTGTCGCAGATGGCGCTATAATTTGCCATGGTCTGCAATGGTAATGTGATCTGATGTTGTCACCAAAGAGGCTCTACAGGGAATTGGTGCGGGAGGAGGGGGCACAACGCCACATTCCGTGGGGCACGCAACCTTCCGTGGGGCACAACGCCACCTTCTGTGGGGCACAATGCCACATTCCGTGGGGCGCAACGCCACCTTCCATGGGGCACAACGGCACCTTCTGTGGGGCACAATGCCACCTTCCATGGGGCACAACGGCACCTTCCAAGGGGCACAACACCACCTTTTGTGGGGCACAACGCCACATTACATAGGGCACAACGCCACATTCCGTGGGGGACAATGTCACCTTACGTGGGGCACAACGCCACATTCCATGGGGCACAATGCCACATTACGTGGGGCACAGTGTCACATTACGTGGGGCACAATGCCACCTTACGTGGGGCACAATGCCACATTACGTAGGGCACAACGCCACATTCCATGGGGCACAATGCCACATTACGTGGGGCACAGTGTCACATTACGTGGGGCACAATGCCACCTTACGTGGGGCACAATGCCACATTACGTAGGGCACAACGCCACATTCCATGGGGCACAATGCCACATTACGTGGGGCACAGTGCCACATTACGTGGGGCACAATGCCACCTTACGTGGGGCACAATGCCACATTACGTAGGGCACAACGCCACATTCCGTGGGGCACAATGCCACATTCCGTGGGCACAATGCCACATTACGTAGGGCACAACGCCACATTCCGTGGGGCACAATGCCCATTCCGTGGGGCACAATGCCACCTTACGTGGGGCACAATGCCACATTACGTAGGGCACAACGCCACATTCCATGGGGCACAATGCCACATTACGTGGGGCACAGTGCCACATTACGTGGGGCACAATGCCACCTTACGTGGGGCACAATGCCACATTACGTAGGGCACAACGCCACATTCCGTGGGGCACAATGCCACATTACGTAGGGCACAACGCCACATTCCGTGGGGCACAATGCCCATTCCGTGGGTCACAGTGCTATCTTCCGTGGGGCACAATGCCACATTACGTGGGGCACAATGCCACCTTACGTGGGGCACAATGCCACATTATGTGAGGCACAACGCCACATTCCGTGGGGCACAATGCCCGTTCCGTGGGTCACAGTGCTATCTTCCGTGGGGCACAACGCCACCTTCCGTGGGGCACAATGCCCGTTCCGTGGTCACAGTGCTATCTTCCGTGGGCACAATGCCACATTACGTGGGGCACAACGCCACCTTCCGTGGGGCACAATGCCCGTTCCGTGGGTCACAGTGCTATCTTCCGTGGGGCACAATGCCACATTACGTGGGGCACAACGCCACCTTCCGTGGGGCACAATGCCCGTTCCGTGGGTCACAGTGCTATCTTCCGTGGGGCACAATGCCACATTACGTGGGGCACAACGCCACCTTCTGTGGATGATGCCCCTCTACACACCACATGACAGTGACAGTTCTAACATCTACAGAAAGCACAAACATAAGAGTACGACTGACATGGTGGTCACTGCCACCTGGCCGCCATATACACCGGGGTGCCAGCCCTGCCAACAGTCGCCCAGCTCCTGCCTATGAGGAAAGCTGCACAGGTCTACCAGGGTAATGCAGCGGGCACTGCCATCTGCGCCGGGCACAGGCCCCTCAGGGGGGCTCTGCACTGACCGCCCCTTCCCACACTCCTGCCCGGTTTACCTTGTATACATCCCCGTACGTGCCGCTGCCAATCCTCTGGATGAGCTCGAAATCCTCCTGCGGATTCCTCCGGGACAGGTCGCAGCCTGTGCTCATGGTGACCGCCCGGGGGGCCCCGGACCCCGCGCACTGTCACGGGCAGGCTCAGGGCAGCAGCTCTCTGTTCACAGCTCGAAAAACAACCGGGTTTGGCCTGGAAGCCTCTCACAGCAGAAGACGTAGATACGTACGGAGCCAGGAGAATTCAAGCCCCGCACATCCCACAACATGGCTCCCGAACCGGGCCTGTGCGCAGGCGCAGTGCGGGGGCAGAGGCCTGTGCCAGGAGAGGGAGGGAGGAAGACGGCGACGAGGAGCGGAGGGCAGCGGGCGAGAGGGGCAGAGGGAGCCGGGGGGGCTACAGACCACAGCGGAGAGAGGGGGCAGTGTGTGCTGAGGGGAGCAACTATGTGTGTAGATACATGTATACACTGAGGAAAGTTATGTGTGACCCAAAATGCTGCCGCTGACAAGTACAGCTCATCCTGAAAACAGTCCGCACAGACAAAAAATATATGTGTTTTATGTTTTTTTAAAACGTATTTGGCTATAAATAATATATACTCACTAATATGTGTATACACTGCTCAAAAAATAAAAGGAACGCTAAAACGTGACATCCTAGACATCACTGAATGAAATAGTCCAGTTGCACATCTTAATTCATTACATAGAGGAACGCATTGCAAGCAATAAGGCTACTTTCACACTTGCGTTTTTTAGCGCTGCGCATCGTGCGCTATTGGTCGCATGCGCAATGTTCCCCTATCATTAACATGGCGGGCGCAGTGTCTTGCGCTTGCACGCGTTCATCAGCGTTTGCGTGCGCAGCGCATTTTCCAGGTGTGCGCCCAGACGCACTAGACGCTACATGTTGCATTTTTTTTCAGCACACCAATTTAAAAAGGCGCGTGCGCACGTGTGCGCACGCTATGCGCATAAAAATATCATTGCCGTCTATGTGGGCGCTGGCGTGCGTGTGGCTGTGCGCTTGTCAGCACTTGTGCGCGCACGCGATTTTTTAGTAAACAATGTCTAGACACTTGTCAAATGACCCCCTAGACAAGATACATTGTTTGTGAGGAGTTTAGATATAAGGAGTATAGATAAAGGAAGGTGTCAGTGCCACACAGACCCCTACTCAGACTGCCTGGAGACTGCTTGCTGATAAGACCTGAAGATACAGCCTGGATCCCTATAAAAAGGCCTGCAAACAACAAGCAACATACTACAGTGCCTGGAGACTGGAGCTGAAGACTGGAAGATCCATCTTGGACCACAACAGACAGAATATTGCCTGGAGACACTGCGCCTGGACTCAAGACCGATCCAAAGTGCAAGAATGTGAGTATTCTTTAAACAAATGACAGGCTGTCCTTCTAATGTAATATGTGTTCATGTTTTTTTTTTTTTTTATTTGCAGCATGTCTTCTGGATCTGAATATTCCCCATCCCGGCAAGAACTGGCCGAAGCAGAGCATGATGTGAGTATCTTCCTGCCTTTGGGTAAGTATAGCTGCAGATTCTACAAATGGCTAAAATTTGGTTTCCTTTTTCAGACATCATCGTCGGACACGGGCATTGAGGAGTCTCAGGAGCAGTCGCAGCCGAGTCAAGTCCCGGTGGCGAGACGGAATGTAAGTATATAGCCTTTGAATGTCTATTTCTTTTCTACTCCTATTTTTCTTTTTTTTGTAAAAAATATACAAGATTGTAATTTTGTTTTTGTTTCTTCTAGGTTCCACAACGGGACGACGACCTGTATGTGGACAACGATGCCCTCATCTGCCAGGTCCATGAGCGTGTCCCGTTGGGGACAGCCGAGATCCCAGTACAAGGACAATGTGGTGACCCGGCAGCTATGGAACGAGGTGGCCGCAGCGTTGATGGATGGCTGGGACAGCGCCTCTCCAAACCTCAAAAAGGCGTTTAGTAAGTATTTTCATTCTCTGTAATGCTGCACTCACTGTTGTTCCTGAGCTACTGATGGGTTTACTGGCAGATATATTCTGCCAGCAAACCCAACAGTGCCCTCTGGTTCAAAAGTGTCTGCCCTGTGTATGCTATTGCTATGTGTTCTGCATTCAATTGTTTGTTTTTATGTTGCACTCACTCTTGTTCCTGAGGCTACTGATGGGTTTACTGGCAGATATATTCTGCCAGCAAACCCAACAGTGCCCTCTGGTTCAAAAGTGACTGCCCTGTGTATGCTATTGCTATGTGTTCTGCATTCAATTGTTTGTTTTTATGTTGCACTCACTCTTGTTCCTGAGGCTAATGATGGGTTTACTTGCAGATATATTCTGCCAGCAAACACAACAGTGCCCTCAGGTTCAAAAGTGACTGCTCTGTGTATGCTATTGCTATGTGTTCTGCATTCAATTGTTTGTTTTTATGTTGCACTCACTCTTGTTCCTGAGGCTACTGATGGGTTTACTGGCAGATATATTCTGCCAGCAAACCCAACAGTGCCCTCTGGTTCAAAAGTTACTGCCCTGTGTATGCTATTGCTATGTGTTCTGCATTCAATTGTTTGTTTTTATGTTGCACTCACTCTTGTTCCTGAGGCTACTGATGGGTTTACTTGCAGATATATTCTGCCAGCAAACCCAACAGTGCCCTCAGGTTCAAAAGTGACTGCCCTGTGTATGCTATTGCTATGAGTTCTGCATTCAATTGTTTGTTTTTATGTTGCACTCACTCTTGTTCCTGAGGCTACTGATGGGTTTACTTGCAGATATATTCTGCCAGCAAACCCAACAGTGCCCTCAGGTTCAAAAGTGACTGCCCTGTGTATGCTATTGCTATGAGTTCTGCATTCAATTGTTTGTTTTTATGTTGCACTCACTCTTGTTCCTGAGGCTACTGATGGGTTTACTTGCAGATATATTCTGCCAGCAAACCCAACAGTGCCCTCAGGTTCAAAAGTGACTGCCCTGTGTATGCTATTGCTATGAGTTCTGCATTCAATTGTTTGTTTTTATGTTGCACTCACTCTTGTTCCTGAGGCTACTGATGGGTTTACTTGCAGATATATTCTGCCAGCAAACCCAACAGTGCCCTCAGGTTCAAAAGTGACTGCCCTGTGTATGCTATTGCTATGAGTTCTGCATTCAATTGTTTGTTTTTATGTTGCACTCACTCTTGTTCCTGAGGCTACTGATGGGTTTACTTGCAGATATATTCTGCCAGCAAACCCAACAGTGCCCTCATGTTCAAAAGTGACTGCCCTGTGTATGCTATTGCTATGAGTTCTGCATTCAATTGTTTGTTTTTATGTTGCACTCACTCTTGTTCCTGAGGCTACTGATGGGTTTACTTGCAGATATATTCTGCCAGCAAACCCAACAGTGCCCTCAGGTTCAAAAGTGACTGCCCTGTGTATGCTATTGCTATGTGTTCTGCATTCACTCTTGTTCCTGAGGCTACTGATGGGTTTACTTGCAGATATATTCTAACAGCAAACACAACAGTGTCATGTGGTTCAACAGTCACTGACTTGTGGATTCTTGAGCTTTGTGTTGTGCATTCTATTGAGTTTTTTATTGCCCAGTCACTCTTGTTCCTCATGGTACTGTTGTTTTTGCTGCCAGATATATTCTAACAGCAAACACAACAGTGTCATGTGGTTCAACAGTCACTGACTTGTGGATTCTTGAGCTTTGTGTTGTGCATTCTATTGAGTTTTTTATTGCTCAGTCACTCTTGTTCCTCATGGTACTGTTGTTTTTGCTGCCAGATATATTCTAACAGCAAACACAACAGTGTCATGTGGTTCAACAGTCACTGACTTGTGGATTCTTGAGCTTTGTGTTGTGCATTCTATTGAGTTTTTTATTGCCCAGTCACTCTTGTTCCTCATGGTACTGTTGTTTTTTGCTGCCAGATATATTCTAACAGCAAACACAACAGTGTCATGTGGTTCAACAGTCACTGACTTGTGGATTCTTGAGTTTTTTATAATGCTGCATTAACAGTTTTAAATTTTCATTCAGGTATGTGTGTTGAGAGTGATTTTGCACAGACTCCATTGTATATTTTTTTTTTTTTTTTTTTGATCAACAGTGAACAAAATCCGCACACGATGGCGCTCGATGAAGGACCGCTTCAACACTGATGTTCGAGCAGAGGGACAGGTTCGCAGTGGTTCTGCAGCAAGGCCCAGAAAAAAATATCGCTACTATTGCGAGTTGGCGTTCCTGAGACCGGTCCTTGCTAGCAGAGCGTAAGTATTTTATTTATTTATTTTTTTTTTAAAGTTTTTAATTTATTTTCTTTTCTACAGCTGATGCTTCTTGTTCATGCATTATAGTAATGTTTTGTTTTTCTTTCCACAGCACCTGGAGCAGCACCATGCAGCCTGTCCCTGAAGCGGTCCTTCCTCGGACAACCTTGGACTCGTCCCAGCCATCCGACAGCCTGGAAGCAACTTGCAGGTCAGCAACACGGACAGCTGGTGATCAGGAAGCTGGTCCATCAGGTGTTCCCCTCTCCCAGGTGTCTGCCACTGGTTATGCGAGCACTTCCCGCCAGCGGCAGAGGGCCATGGAGAGGAATGTCTTGCCCGAGTTTGTTCACTTGAGCGAGTCCTTTCAAGGCAATATGAAGACACTTGGAGGCAGAGTTGGAAGCGGTTTTTCACTGATGGAACGTGGTTTTACCCACATGGATCACCGCTTCAACAATGTCGAACAGCGTCTTGATCGCCTGGAGGCCGACCTCAACAGACCAGCGCACCATTTTTTTAGTAAAATAGAACGGGGCATGGCGGATCACCTTAGTCCTGAGCAACAGCTGGGTGTGATGCAGGCCTGCAACAATGCTTACTTGCAGTATATGCAGCAGAATCGGTACGCGCAGCAGTCAGTGGTTGCATATCCAACTGTGCCACCACTGATTCGACACACATCACTACCGACTTCTGCTGCATACCACTGCACGGCCACCACCATTGCGAGTCACCACTACACCACCACAAGTCCGAGTACTGTTGGACATTCCAACGTCGCCACCACCATGGCAAGCGCTGCTCCTGTGTGGAGCAACACCACCACAGACACTGGTCCACAGTCATGGACTCAAGCCACCGCAGTACCTGCTTGGGCCACCACACCCACTTCTCCTTCTAGGAGTACTGCCACCAGTCTTCAACAATTTCCGGCCACAGCCCCCACTGATCCTATGAGTACCGCCACCAGTCGTCAACAATTTCCGGCCACAGCAACCAATGATCCTATGAGTACCGCCACCAGTCGTCAACAATTTCCGGCCACAGCACCCACTGATCCTATGAGTACCGCCACCAGTCAGCAACAATCCATTTCAAGGCCACCCACTTCTCCTCCTTGGAACACCGCCAACCCTTGTGCTACTCAAAGCACTGCCAACACTTCCACCGCCACTGCCACCACCGAGCATGAGAGCGGTGACCCACATTCACTATTTTTTGGGTCAAGGCCACGGTCAACCAGCTCAAGGCGGACACAGAGAAGTCGGTCCATGCAAGGTACTCCTGTCCCCAAGAAGAAAAAAAGAAAAACTTTGTTGGTCCATCCACCCTCTCCTCCTAATGTGTCTCAAACTGCCTCTACTTTGATGTCTGATCTTCATTCACCCACTAATTTTGTTGACCCTTCCCCTCGAACCCCTTCATCGCTTTCCAGCCGCTCTTCATCTCTGCACACCCCCAGAGTATCGAAATCACCACCAAAACGTCATTCGCAATAAAAATTTGTAATATTATCTGTACAAATCACATTTCTATCCAACTTCTGGGGCAGCGACTATACCAATTGCATGTTGTACACACATTGTACTAATCTGATTTTTCTATTACTTATGGGGCAGTGACTATACCAATTTTTATCTTGTACACAAACACTGTACTAATCTGATTTTTCTATTACTTATGGGCCAGTGACTATACCAATTGCATCTCGTACTCACATTGTACTAATCTGATTTTTCTATTACTTATGGGCCAGTGACTATACCAATTGCATCTTGTACACTCATTGTACTAATCTGATTTTTCTATTACTTATGGGCCATTGACTATACCAATTTGTATCTGTACACAAACACTGTACTAATCTGATTTTTCTATTACTTATGGGCCAGTGACTATACCAATTGCATCTTGTACACCATTGTACTAATTGATTTTTCTATTACTTATGGGCCATTTGACTATACCAATTGTATCTTGTACACAACATTGTACTAATCTGACTTTTCTATTACTTATGGGCAGTGACAAAAACAATGGCATTGTACACATATTGTACTAATCTAATTTTCTATTACTTATGGGCAGTGACTATAACCAATTTTATCTTGTACACAAACACTGTACTAATCTGATTTTTCTATTACTTATGGGCCATGACTATACCAATTTTTATCTTGTCACAAACACTGTACTAATCTGATTTTTCTATTACTTATGGGCCAGTGACTATACCAATTGCATCTTGTACACAAATGTACTAATCTGATTTTTCTATTACTTATGGGCCAGTGACTATACCAATTGCATCTTGTACACACATTGTACTAATCTGATTTTTTCTATTACTTATGGGGCAGTGACAATAACAATGGCTAGTTGTACACATATTGTACTAATCTTAATTTTCTATTACTTATGGGGCAGTGACAATACCATCGTCATGTTGGACACAAATTGTACTAATCTGATGTATCCAAAACCTTTGTGTGAATATCAATAATTTTTTTTTTTAATCAAAAAAGTCATAATGTGATCTCTAGAAATGTAATCCAAAAAAATTTTGGCAATTCAAATGTTGGTTTCCTGTTGTAGAAAATAAATGTGCCAATCTTCTTTTAGTAATTTTGGTTTGCTTTGTGTTTATTTCGCCGACTACACACTGCGCCGTACACACACTGCGCCGTACACTTTGGGTTTTGGACTACACATAACTCCAGGAATGACACATGTTTGTGTACTTCATGGAGATATGTTTACTCCAAAACACAAATATATATTTTTTTTTTTCACAACCAGTCTGTCAGTATGCTAATATTGCACAGACTGAATAGAGGATGGTGTTGAGTGCAAGGCATATCTATTTAACCTTGCCAGATATACTAAAAAGTTAAATGAGTGTGGTGTGTTTTTGACATTATTTCACTTTGTGATACAAGGCCAGGGATTCTAGATATAGTTTGTAATTGAGCACATCCTCTATTTAGTGTGTGTTGAAGAAATAGAGGAGATGATGGTGAAAATAGATTTATATGTACAATACCCTGACCTTGTATCATTACTATCAGTCTGCATTAATTTTAAGCATACTGTAGCGATGCTGCTGTTTAGAACTGATGTGTACTCACCTGCCCAGCCTTGTATCATTACTATCACACCTGGGCAGTTTTAACCAGCAGCGTTGCTTCAGTCTGTATTAATTTGAAGCATACTGTAGCGATGCTGCTGTTTAGAACTCATGTGTACTCACCTGCCCAGGCCTGATACATTCTGAAGTGACAATGCGTTATTTGGGGCATCACCACTTCAGCATGCCACCAGGCATTGGTATAGAACAAGATGTATAATCTTTATTATCTCTGCGTTCCAAATCAAGTCACAGTGACACAAATAATTGTCGTGTTATCTCCACCGTCACTGAAATTGGAAGCAAAAGTGGATAAATAATAAAGTGTAGCGCCGGCGTCGGCGTCCCTGCCCTCTGCCAGGCAGGGACGCTGTTCCCCTCACCTCTCTGCTCCAGGTCCGGCGTCCTCCTCCCGCTCTGCTGGCGGCGCACGCTCCTTTCCTGCCACTGTGCTTAGGGCACGCGCGCGTGCGTTGCCCTCCCTCTTAAAGGGGCCGCGCGCGTCGTCCTAAGGAGTCCCCGGCCAATGGCCGGAGGACTTCACCTTATATAAGGCCCCTCCTCCAAAATGGAGGTGCCCGAGCAATGTTGTTGCACTGTTCACTACTCTGCTTCAGTCCTCAGGGTCCTTGCCAGATACCTGTCTGATTCCTGCCAGGTTGCTGTCTGTTACCTGCCTGCTAGCCTACCTGGAGGCTCTACCGTCACGTACCGTGATCTTCCGCTATTCCTGTGGCTCTCGCCCGCTCACCTGGGAGCGCTCATCTGTTACCTGCCTGCTAGCCTACCTGGAGGCTCTGCCGTCACGTACCGTGATCTTCTGCTATTCCAGTGACTCTCGCCCGCTCACCTGGGAGCGCTCCTCTGTTACCTGCCTGTTAGCCTACATGGAGGCTCTGCCGTCACGGGTTATGATCTTCTGCTATTCCAGTGACTCTCGCTCACCTGGGAGCGCTCATCTTCTATCTTCCTGCTAGCCTACCGGGAGGCTCAGCCATCACAGGTCGTATCTACCTTCTTCCAGAGACTGCCCGGTCACTTGCCGTGACCTCCTGCCCACTCATCCAGAGACTGCCCCGGTCACTTGCCGTGACCTCCTGCCCACTCATCCAGAGACTGCCCCGGTCACTTGCCGTGACCTCCTGCCCACTCATCCAGAGACTGCCCCGGTCACTTGCCGTGACCTCCTGCCCGCTCATCCAGAGACTGCCTCGGTCACTTGCTGCGACTTCCTGCCCGTTCATCCAGAGACTACCCCGGTTATCTGCTGTGGCTACCTGCCCGTCCACCCTGGTCGCCACCCGCTCCCTTACAAGGTCCGCCCCTTTGTATAGTAGCTCAGAGGTTCCGCCTCCCAGACCCGTTACAGTTTGCTCGGGCCATGGAACCCGGTGGCGCCCAAGTTCCCTCCATCTCGGACCTGTGTCATGAACTGTCCCGTCAGAAGTCCCAACAGGAGTCCATCCTGGGTCACCTGCGCAATGTCAATTCTCGCCTGGACCCTCTGACAGCTCCACCAGCAACCACCGCTGGTGCCATGACTCGTAATACGGCAGCCCCCCTGCTCCCCAATACCATGGGCTCCTGTCACGGACCCGGCTCTCTGCACCTCCTCGCTTCGGAGGCTACCCTGCTCAGGCTCGGGGCTTCATTAATCAGTGCACTCTGCACTTTGAACTCCTCTCCCACCAGTTTAACTCCGACCGGGCCAAAATTGCCTTCATCATGTCCCATCTCACCGGGGAGGCTCTGGCCTGGCTGAATCCTCTTTGGGAGGGAGGAGACGCTCTGGTATCCATTTTCTGGGAGGGTTTGTCCGGCCGTATTAAATATGAACTCGCGGTCGGGACATTCCTACCACTCTCGATGACCTTATAACTCTCGCCACCCGGATTGACCTACGGTTCCAGGAGCGGGCCAAAGAGGTCACCCGTGAGAGGAGGTTTCCACGTCTAGCTCCTACGTTTCAGAAACCCGTCACTCCCTCCGTTTCTCCCCAATTACACTCTCCTGAGCCTATGCAGGTCGACCAGACCAAGATGGTCAAAACCCGTCAGGACTTACGCCGTGCCGAGGGGAGTAGCTTCTACTGTGGCAGTAAGGAGCATCGGATTCGTACCTGTCCGGAGAGGTCGGGAAACGCCTGTGTCTAGGTTCGCTCAGAGAGTTCGACCTAGACAAGGAGAAAGCCTCTCCATCTCTGCTGCTGTCAGTCTCAATTCTCTGTGGGGAGAATCGTTATTTTGAACTAGCCCAACTTGACTTGGAGCAGCCGGGAATCTTATGTCACAGTCCCTGGTAGAAAAATACCGCATTCCCACCAAA
>JARQOD010000005.1:468930488-468947110 GCA_033576555.1 Oophaga sylvatica
CTTCTAGCCCGGGGAGGTGGCCAGAAAACCATCCCCTTTTGTGAGGTCACCAGCCCACATGTATAAGTCCTGCACTTAGCCCCCTTAGTCATTCCAGGCTGTGATGAGGTGACTAACAGATCTGCAAATGAACTATGATGTGTGGCTCCTCCCCCAGCCTGTCTTGCCATGATCTAAGTACCATGTAAGTGATTTTCACCTTTAATCCTGTTTTATTTCTAACTGTATTGTACATAACTGTATTGTCTCAGCTTGTTACCTTTTTTTAAACTATAAGCACTGCCTGCATTTTTAGGAATAAACCTATAAAATTATTAGTTTGTTTCTCCTGCTCTATAAATGATTTTGCACGTGCCTGAAGTACTACGCTACTGATTTGGGGTTGCTACGGACCCTCTTGATAAATTGTTCATTAAGTAAATCGTAGCTGGTGGCAGCTAAAAGGAAGGGGTGTAAAGTGTTGACCTATTGGGTGGCGTTGGCAGTGACGGAGCGGGTTTTATAAGTGTACTGCCTGGCTGACCTGAGGGTAAGTGGGGCGCCAGAGAGCTGCAAGTTCCTTAGTGGAAGTGGGATAATTATAAATCCCTGCAGATTATTGGTTCGGACGGCAGCAGCCGTCGTGTGTGTGTGCGTTTTTGTCACATTTGTGGCAACGAAGGGATCACAAGCCGTGATACCCCGGGCTACCGTGTGGCGGACCGTGTGCACGTTCAGCACAGCGGTGATGAGAGAGACAATGCAGAAGGGACAAACTCATTTAATAGGGATTTATGGAATACATTAGGGATGCGAAGGGATGGAGGAAGCTTTAACCTAAATGCCACAGGATTGACCATCTCTAGGATCTCATATGGACCAATAAACTTTGGACTTCGCCGATGGCACTTTAAGTTTAATGTTCCTAGATGACAACCAAATCTTATCCCCAATCTTAAAAGCAGGACCCCCGTCCGTCTTCTATCAGTCTTACATTTTTGGCGAATCTGGGCAGTCCCAATATTCTTTTGAACCTCCCTCTAGACATCGCCAAGTTTCTGCACGACGACCTCTACCCCAGGGCATTCAGAACTAATCCTAGAAAATTTTCCAAAATGGGGATGAAAAACATAATTACAGAATGGTGAGGTTCTGGTAGATTTTTTTACTCGACTGTTGAAAGCAAACTCAGCGAGAGGTAAAAAACGAAGACCAGTCCTCCTTTTACGCTGCCAAAAAGCACCTTAAAATTTGTTCCAAAGATTGATTTGTTCTCTCAGTCTGACCATTGGCGTCAGGTTGATAAGCAGATGAAAATGATAAGTCAATCCCTAGTTTTTTGCAAAAAGCTCTCCAAAATGTAGAGACAAATTGTACTCCCTTATCAGACACAATGATCAGAGGGATCCCATGTAATCTTACAATATGAGAGATAACCAACCTGGAGAGTGTCTCTGCATTAGGAAATCCTGACAAAGGAACAAAATTAGCTTGTTTGCTGAATCGATCAACTACCACCCAGATAGCAGTCTTCCATCAGACAGAGGCAAATCTGTAATGAAATCCATGGACAAATGAGTCCAAGGTCTTTCTGGAATAGGCAATGGAGCCAATTCCCCAGCCCGCCGGCTATGACTGACTTTGGAGCATGCGCAGACTTCACAAGCAGATACAAAATCTTTAATATCCTTATGCATGGATGGGGCCATCAAAAAAGTCTAGCGATGTCTTTCCTCGTGGCAGTAACCCCAGGATGGCTGCTTAAAACGGAATCATGAAATTCCTGTAACATCGTCTACCTTAGGTACACAGGTACAAATAATTTGGACCCTGGGGAAGTAGAAGGAGCCAACGACGGGGTTTTACGAATCTCCTCTTCCAGCTCAGAGGTTACCATAGACTCCACAATACGCTGAGGAATAATGGAGGATGGAGGTTCTGGAGGAGAAATGGAATCTAGACTATGAGATAAAAAATCGGCTTTCACGTTCTTAGACACTGGCCTGAATGTAATAGAAAAATTAAATCCAGAGAAAAACAAGGACCATCTGGCCTGTCTAGGAGTTAACCTTTTAGGCGATTCAATGTAAGCTAAATTCTTGTGATCCGTGATCACCGTAACTGGATGAACCGCCCCCTCCAAAAAATGCCTCCATTCCTCAAAGGCCAATTTGACGGCAAGTAACTCTCGATTCCCAGCATAATAATTTCTCTCTGCCAGTGAACATTTTTTAGAAAGAAAAGCACATAGACGCAGGCTAGTCAGAGTTTTTTGCCCTGCGATAAGACTACCCCCACTCCAATCTCCGAAGCATCCACTTCCACAATGAGCGGTTCTTGGAGATAAGGTTGGATCAGAATGGGTGGGGATATAAAACACTCTTTTAATCTTTCAAAAGCCCTGATAGCCCCCAGAGACCAAACCTTGAGATACGCCCACTTACGTGTAAGGTCAGTAAGTGGTTTAGCAATTTGTGAAAACCCCTTGATAAATTTTCTATAATAGTTGGTGAATTCCAAAAAACTCTGCAAAACCTTAAGATCACGAGATTGAACCCAATCAATTATAGCCTGCACCTTTCAAGGTTCCATCTTAAATCCTTCTGCTGACAAGATAAACCCCAAGAAAGAGATTTCCTGAACAGAAAAAATACATTTCTCTAATTTAGCAAACAGAGAGTTCTCCCTCAGTCTCTGTAACCACACGGACATGTTCCTGGTGAGTGTCCAAGTCTAGCGAGAAAATTAGAATGTCATTGAGGTATATTACAACAAATCTTCCAATGCAATCAGAGAAAATATCATTCATAAAATTCTGAAACACAGCAGGTGCATTAGATAATCCAAAAGGCATGACAAGGTTTTCAAACAGACCCTCAGACATTAAAAAACGCCGTTTTCCACTCATTACGCTTCCGGATGTATATCAAATTGTAAGCCCCTCTAAGATCAAGTTTAGAAAACACCCTGGCCCTCAGAAGCTGATTATATAGGTCGCAGATGAGTGGAAGTGGGTAGGTATTTTTAACAGTGATCTTGTTTAGTTCTCGGAAATCAAGGCAAGAACGGAGACCCCCATCTTTCTTTTTAACAAAGAAAAATCCAGCAGCTACAGGGGAGGAGAAAGGACGGATATGACCCTTCCCTAAACTTTCGTTCATATGTTCTTTAATGCCGGTCTTTCAGGCCACGACAAATTGTAAAGGCGAGCTTTTGGCAATTTGGCACCAGGAATAAGATCAATAGCACAATCATAGGGACGATGGGGAGGTAATATCTCCACGTCTTTTTCCGAGAACACATCTCCAAAGTCCTTCAGGTACCCCGGAAGAGCCTCCAGACTAGTGAAGCATATTTGTACATTTTTTAGACATTTCTTAGAACAGTTGGTGGCTCCATTTCACAATCTCCTTCAGACACCAATCAATAATTGGATTGTGAGTCTGCAACCATGGAAACCCCAGTACCCAGGTAAATATCCAACACAAAACAGGAGATGGATTCAGAGTGGAGTGCCCCAACTTGGAGAGTGAAGCAACTGTTGCTCTATTGACCAAATTGTGACCTAACGGTGTTTTGTCAAGGGCGATGATTTAAATGGGTGTTTCTAAACTAATTGTCCCTAACCCTAACTCCAGAACCAGTTCCGAATCAATAGAGTTAGCAGCAGACCCACTGTCAATGAACGCCAATGTTGATAACACTTGGTTCTTGAAGGAAATCATCGTATGTATCAGTACTTTGTCAGAGGAAGAAAAAGGTACCTGGGAGTCTGGGTGACCTCCTCGGTCGTCACCCAGACACAGACGTTTTCCCGATGGTCCAGAGAGACCACAGTATAGACAGAGTCTGAGATCTTGTCTCCGTCTTCTCTCCGCAACACGAAGACTGGCAACTTTTACCTCGGGAAAGTGGACCTGCTCCGTCGAAGTATAGCATGTGGCCTGCTGTTCACCTTGTCTCTCACAGATTCTGCGGTCCATTAGTATGGCCTGAGCCATGGCCTACATCAGAGAACAAGGGGCATCATGGTGGACAGAGAATCCTTGAGTGTCTCAGAAAGGACTCTTTGGAACTGGCACCTGAGAGCTGCATCGTTCCATAGAACTTCGGTGAACCACTGCCAGAACTCAGTTCAATAGTCCTCAGCTGTGCGACCCCCCCGTGCCAGGTTTATGATCTTAGCCTCAGTGACCCGGATTCTGTAGGGTTCGTCATAGATCAGACCTAAACTGTCAAAAAAGGCATCAACTGAAAACTGTTCTGGGGCTTGTGAGGACAAAGAAAATGCCCAGGTCTGAGGAACCCCTTGCAGTAGGGACATGATTATTCCCACTCTCTGGAGCTCCTTACCTGACGACCAGGGGCGCAGGATACAAAATAACTTACAGCTCTCCCTAAATACCCAAAACTTGTCTCTCTCTCACGAAAATTGATCAGAGAGGCATATAACAGGTTCGTGAGAGACCAGCTGTACATTAGAGGATACTGACGTGACAGCCACTGCCAGCAGTGGAGGGCTATGGGTGGTCTTCATCAAGTTATTTATCTGACCCTGCAACTGATATTGCGATGACTCCAGACTCTGGTAATCCTTCACCAGATCCTGAGTGATCTGCATCAAATTCGCCACCTGGTCACAAAGTGTGTGAACAGGATCCATACTGGTGAAACAGAAAAATGTAGCGGCCAGACGTAATGTGACGCTAGTCACTTCTCACGGCTAAGCCGTGAGTCAAAGTGGTCAGGGAGTCCAAGGTCAGAAGCCAGGAGGATACATCATAAACAGAAGGAAGAGACAAAAGCGTAGTCAGATAACGTTCCGAGGTCAAAGTACTGGGAGGATTACGGATCAGAGCTGAAGGGGTTAAACAGGCGGATGGTCAGAACGACGCTCAGTATTCCCCTGAACCAGACTGTATGGTCATGCTGTCAATCGAAATACTGACAGCTTCAGCACGCCCCTGTACAAGATTAGACGGCCGAGCCTTCAGTAACTGCATCCCAGACACCCTGAGGGGTGGAGTCGTGACAACATCCCTATTCCATTTATTCTCAGGCAAATACTCGAAACTGTCCACATTCCCAGTATAAAGGGAATTCTAATGACCCATTAGGGCCGTTATCCCCAAAATCAGATAACCCAAAATTCCCATCCGGTGTCTCCTCAAGCCTTTTTCTGAGTAGCTCCAAAAGAAAGCCCTTGCGTCTTTATCATGTGGCCCCTGAGAGTGTATTGCTTCCCCTCTCAGCTATTTTAGGTGATCGTCCACAGAAAGCGAGATATTCTTTTGAATATATTCAACTAGGGCATTTTTTCTCTACATTTGCCAATCATTTAGAATGGGTGCACCCGCTTTCTTCGTTTGAATCCCTATGTATGGCTCCCACTAATCCTGCGCATGCAATCTCTGATATTTATAAGCATCTATTAGATAGTAATCTGGATATGCTCCCCCCTTTTTGTAAGGCGTGGGAAAGGGAGCTCTATCAAACCTTTACAAGAGAACAATGGTATAAATGTTTCCATCTCTCTCATAAATCTAATATTGCCATTAAAGCTCAGGAAACTAGTTATAAAATAGTATCTTGATGGTATCGTGTTCCTTCAGTCTTGCATAAATGGTTCCCGGAGTATCCAACTTGTGCTGGCGATGTGGGGCCCATGTGGAATTGATGTTGCATATATGCTAGGCGTGCCCAGCCTTGGCGGCCTTCTGGGAAGGTTTTTTTAAAGCAATTTAAGAAATGACGAGGCGGTGTCAATTCCTAAAAACCCAGAAGCAAATCTACTATTTATGTTTCCCATGCCTAAGAACGTTTTTAAGAATACATTATTCGGGCACCTTGATCAGGCTACTATGGTGGTAATTCCACGACACTGGACGTCCTTAGACCTGCCTTCGCAAGAGGAATGGTTTGGGGAGGTGGCTAGAGTTCACCGGATGGAATCCCTGATAGCCCAAACACAAGAGGCCGCTAGCAAAGTGGCTGCAAAATGGTTTCATTGAGAATCCTTTTCCTCATCGAAGTACCAAAATATGCTAAGATAATTGCTACCTTATCCTTCTACGATATGTGATATGCCAGTATCATAGTTCATACTCCGTCTACCTTAGTGATTTGTCATCATGGTCCATATGAACATTTCTTCTCTTTTCTCTTCTCCTTCTTGTCATTTAGTTTAACAGATTGTTAATTGTCTTTTGCAAAGTATTGTTGATACCGTTTGGAGATGTTTGTTTTCATGTTACTAAACAATTTTCTATTTCAGTAGTTACTATGCCATATGGTATGTTTGTTTGAACCTGTTGATATGTTTGTTTTTGTTGTGTATTATAAAACAATACGAATTTTGAATAAGAGAAAATAATTATGATGTGGAGAACAAAGAGCTCTTAACTATCATTGCTGCTTTCAAAGAAATTAGACCTCATCTAGGAGGAGCAGCTCACCAAATTGTTGTTCTGACCATCATAACCTTGAATTTATCAGGTCTGCCAAATGTTTGTCTTCCCCTTTCAGCGCCAAGTAGCATTGGACATTGATGTCAGCTTATCTTCTGCATTCCATCCCCAATCTAATGGTCAGACTGAAGGCTCAAACCAAAGCTTAGAGCAATATCTCCGCTGCTACATTTTTCATCTTCAGGATGACTAAGTTGATTTGCTTCCTATGGCAGAATTTTCATACGACAATTCTGAAAATGCTTCAACCAACCAAACACCATTCTTCACAAATTCTGGTAAGGAATCTGCATCTGTGATTATGATTTAACCTTCTTTCCTCAAGGGAATGCCCCCTTCTCCTTGTCGCAGGCCTAAGTGTAAAAAAATCATTAGAAAGATCTCTGTACTGTCCCCTGATATATTTGTATATTGTAACAAGATCGCCCCTAATCCTTCATATTTCCAAACTGAATAACCTCTAGTTCAATAACGTATCTTAGTATTGCAGGGTAACGGGAGGAACAAAGAGTCTACAGACATTACAACAGGGGATCGCAGCTGATGCTTTCTGTGAGGTAAAACATTGCTTAAAAACAGTCAGTGAAATGTTTTGCCTCACAAAAAGAATCAGCTGTGACCCCATGCTGTAATGTCTGTATACTCTCCGCCCAGGAGCTGTGGTTTGATGAGACCATGTCCTGTATGGTCAGACAGCCATTACACAGTACACAGCAGGGACACATTTATAAGATTATCTCAGCACAGGAACATTGTATTTAAACACATCCAATTGTGGAAATTATTATTATTACAAGATGTATTGATTAAAATAAAATTTGTTCCTGGGAAAACCCCTTTAAGGCTTCAAAATCCTTGAAGCATATGAAACAAGTGACTGAACCATTGACTGGGCAGCACAGTGGCTCAGTGGTTAGCACTGCAGCCTTGCAGCACTGGGGTCCTGGGTTCAAATCCCACCAAGGACGACATCTGCTAGGAGTTTGTATGTTCTCCCCGTGTTTGTGTAGTTTCCTCCCACATTCCAAAGACATACTGATAGGGATTCTAGATTGTGAGCCACAATGGGGACAGTGTCAATAATGTTTGTAAAGCGCTGTGGAATTAATGGCGCTATATAAGTAAGTAAAATAAATAAATCCATTTTTCTGGTGATTTCCCTTGGAAGCCGCCATTATGTTAAATATTGAAATCATATTAAATAAAAAACGCCTCTATTATGCTAGCCAATTACGCACTTTACAGGGCCACCATCTGAAGCAGTCTGCAGTCCCCAACAACACTTATTTTGGGGCCAATGAAGCACATGTTATTGGCACCTGTTGCTTAAGGATATCATGTACAGGTCCTTCTCAAAAAATTAGCATATAGTGCTAAATTTCATTATTTTCCATAATGTAATGATTACAATTAAACTTTCACATATTTTAGATTCATTACACACCAACTGAAATTTGTCAGGTTTTTTTATTGTTTTAATACTGATGATTTTGGCATACAACTCCTGATAACACAAAAAACCTGTCTCAAAAATTAACATATTTCAACCGTCCAATAAAATAAAAGTGTTTTTTAAAAACAAACAAAAAAACCATCAAATAATAATGTTCAGTTATGCACTCAATACTTGGTCGGGAATCCTTTTGCAGAAATGACTGCTTCAATGCGGCTGTAACGGGTCAGGTAGGTGGAATCTCTGAGCTTTATTTATACAAGAAGGTTATACTTGTAAGAGAGCGGGTGGCGCCCAGGGAGATGGACAGGAAGTCACGGCAAGTGACGGGGCAGTCTCTGGTTATACGGGAAAGGATCACGGCAAGTGACCGGGGCAGTCTTTGGATTGACAGGCAGGTTGTCACGGCAAGTGACCGGGGCAGTCTCTGGATAGACAGGCAGGTTGTCACGGCAAGTGACCGGGCAGTCTCTGGATAGACAGGCAGGTTGTCACGGCAAGTGACCGGGGTAGTCTCTGGATAGACAGGCAGGTTGTCACGGCAAGTGACCGGGGTAGTCTCTGGATAGACAGGCAGGTTGTCACGGCAAGTGACCGGGGCAGTCTCTGGATTGACAGGCAGGTTGTCACAGCAAGTAACCGGGGCAGTCTCTAGATGGACAGGTATATACGACCTGAGATGGTGAAGCCTCCCGGTAGGCTAGCAGGCAGATGGCGGATGGACACTCCCAAGTGAGCAGGCGAGAGTCTCTGGAACAGCCGGGGATCACCGCTTGTGACGTCCGAACCTCCGGGTAGGGCTGCAGTCAGATGGCAGATGATCGCTCCCAAGTGAGCAGGCAAGAGTCTCTGGAATAGCCGGGATCACCGCTTGTGACGTCCGAACCTCCGGGTAGGGCTGCAGTCAGATGGCAGATGATCGCTCCCAAGTGAGCAGGCAAGAGTCTCTGGATTAGCCGTGGATCACCACTTGTGACGTCCGAACCTCCGGGTAGACTTGCGGACAGGTAGCATACAGCAAACGGGCAGGAAACAGGCAGGTAACTGGTAACGGGACCTGAGGGCTGAAGCAGAGTGAAACAGTGCAACAACAACATTGCTCGGGCACCTCCATTAAGGAGGAAGCCCTTAATATAGGGTGGAGTCCTCCGGCATTGGCCGGGGACTTATTTGAAAAATGCGCGCGGCTCCTTTAAGAGCGGGGAGGGCGCGGGCGCGCGCCCTAAGTCCAGCAGCAGGGAAGGAGCGCGCGGGCCCCAGCAGGGCGGAAGGAGGACGCTGAGGAAGGGTAAGGGGGCGACGTCCCTGCCTGGCAGAGGACGCTGCTGCAGGGGAACAGCGTCCCTGCCTGGCAGAAGGCAGGGACGCCGACGCTACAGTACCCCCCCCTCTAGCCCCCCCCTCTTTAGGCCAGAAAGAAATTTAGCTAGGATGAGAGGGGCATGGATGTTCTCCCGAGGCTCCCACGTTCTCTTCTCAGGACCAAAACCCCTTCCAATCCACCAAAAAATAAGTCTTTCTTCCTACCCTTTTGGTGGCCAGAATGTTCTCTACCTCAAATTCATCGTCAGCAGACACTGGAGCAGGAGGTGTACCTGTAGACTTGAAAAAAGAGTTAAGTACCACCGGTTTGAGGAGAGATACATGGAAAGAGTTAGGAATGCGCAAATTGGCCGGGAGTTTCAATTTATAGGACACCGGGTTGATCTGACTGATGATCTCAAAGGGACCGATGAACCGAGGGCCTAACTTGTAGGAAGGAATCTTGAGCCGGACATACTTGGACGAAAGCCAGACCTTATCCCCAGGACGGAATTGAGGAGGATCCAGACGTCTTTTGTCAGCATGTCTCTTCATACGCTCGGATGACTGAATGAGTGCGGATCGGGTACTCTCCCATATGGAGGAAAATTCTCTAACCAGAGATTCCGCAGCTGGATTGTCCACAGAGATGGTGACAGGAACAGGGATCCGAGGGTGCTGACCGAAGACTACAAAAAACGGAGACTTGGAGGAAGATTCGCTCTCGTGATTATTGTAAGAGAATTCGGCCCAAGGCAGGAGCTCCACCCAGTCAGAATGGTGGGCATTAACGAAGTGCCGGAGATAACTGGTCAGATTCTGATTGATTCGTTCAACTTGTCCATTGGACTGCGGGTGGTAAGCGGAGGAGAAATCCAAGGTGACGTCTAGCAACTTACAAGTGGCTCTCCAGAAACGTGAGGTGAACTGTACCCCACGATCCGACACAATGTGACGAGGCAGACCATGGAGACGGAAGATGTGGCGGATAAAGTCTTTAGCCAACTCGGGTGCAGACGGAAGACCTGGCAGAGGAATGAAGTGAGCCATCTTGGAAAAGCGGTCAGCGACCACCCAAATAACCGTACAACCGGCAGAAACGGGCAGATCTGTTATGAAGTCCATGGCTATATGCTGCCAGGGGGCAGCGGGTACAGGAAGCGGAAGAAGACGGCCGGCAGGCAGGTGTCTCGGAACTTTGTTGCGGGCACAGGAGACACAGGCAGATACAAAGTCTATTACGTCCTTGTGCAGGGTAGGCCACCAATAATGCCCGGTTATGAGTTGGAGGTCTTTTTCTGACCAGCGTGGCCAGCTAGTTTAGATGAATGACCCCAGTGTAGGATTCTCTTCCGGTCGGTTACTGATACGAACGTCTTACCAGGAGGGAGACGATTTAGACTCACGGGAGCCACCCGCATCACTCTGGCGGGATCGATGATATGTTTAGGTTCTTCCTCGAGATCTGTCACCAGGAAAGACCGGGACAAGGCATCAGCCTTGACGTTCTTGTCAGCCGGGCGAAAATGCAAGAGAAAATCGAAGCGGGCAAAAAACAAGGACCACCGGGCATGGCGAGGGTTAAGTCTCTGAGCATGCTGGAGGTAAGCCAGATTCTTGTGGTCCGTGTAAATGATTACCGGATGAAGAGCCCCCTCGAGTAGGTAACGCCACTCCTCCAATGCCAACTTGATGGCCAATAACTCTCGGTCTCCTATGGAGTAGTTGCGCTCGGAGGAGGAGAAGAGTTTGGAGAAGAAGCCGCAGGATACCATCCTCCCGGATGAAGATTTTTGAGTGAGTACCGCTCCGGCTCCAGAGGAGGAAGCGTCCACCTCCAGGAAGAACTGCTTGTTGCCGTCCGGGCGATGCAGCACTGGAGCGGAAGAGAAGGCCTGTTTTAAGGAAAGAAAGGCCTCCTCTGCTTCGGGGGTCCACTGTTTGGGGTTAGCATCCTTGCGGGTGAGCGCGGAGATTGGAGCAGTCCTGGAAGAGAAGTGCGGTATGAAGAGGCGGTAATAGTTAGCGAATCCCAGGAACCGCTGAATGGCCTTCAACCCCTCCGGTCGAGGCCACTTCTCGATGGCAGACAGTTTCTCCGGATCCATTCGTAGGCCTGTCTGAGAAATGATGTAGCCCAAAAACGGAAGCGAGGTCTGCTCAAAGAGGCACTTCTCATATTTGGCGAAGAGGTGATTCTGCCTGAGCCTGAGCAGAACCTGACGAACATCCCTCCGTGAGACTGGAGGTCCGGAGAGAAGACCAAGATATCGTCTAGGTACACCACAACGCAAGAGTAGAGGAGGTCCCGAAAGATGTCATTGACCAACTCCTGAAAGACTGCTGGAGCATTACAGAGACCAAAGGGCATCACCAAATACTCGTAGTGGCCGTCCCGGGTGTTGAATGCCGTCTTCCATTCATCTCCCCGACGATACGAACCAGGTTGTATGCCCCACGAAGATCCAGTTTGGTGAAGATTCTCGCCCCTCTAAGTCAAACAATTCTGGAATGAGCGGAAGAGGGTACTTATTCTTCACCGTGATCAAATTTAAGCCTCTGTAGTCAATACAGGGACGGAGAGATCCGTCTTTCTTTTTTACGAAGAAGAAACCTGCTCCCGCTGGGGAGGTAGATTTCCGGATGAATCCTTTGGCCAAGTTCTCCTCGATATATTCGGACATCGACCTGGTCTCAGCAGCGGACAATGGGTAAATACGCCCACGGGGAGGCGTAGTACCAGGTAGCAGGTCGATCGGGCAATCATACGGTCTGTGTGGGGGTAATGTCTCTGCTTCCTTTTTATTAAAGACATCAGCGAAAGACCAATATGGAATCGGGAGTCCTGGTAGATTAGCAGGTGTAGGAGAAGGACGGACAGGATGAACAGGCACCAGACACGTTTGATGACAGTCCTGTCCCCAGCGAAGAATCTCTCCAGTCTGCCAGTCGAGCATGGGTGCATGTTTTTGGAGCCAAAGCAGACCTAGTAAGAAAGCGTGAGAGAGTCCAGGTAGAACATGAAATGAGATACTCTCAGAATGTAACATTCCCACCTGCAGGGTTATAGCCTCGTTGATAAGCTGGATGGGACTGGTAGAAGACCCCCATCTACAGCAGCAATAGATACTGGTTCAAGCAGAGGTTTGGTGGGAATGCGATATTTCTCTACCAGAGCCTGTGAAACGAGATTCCCAGCTGCTCCAGAATCAAGTTGGGCTAGTTCGAAGTAACGGTTCTCACCGAGGAGAATTGAGACAGACAGCAGCAGAGATGAAGAGGATTTATTCTTGCCTAGGTGGACCTCTCCGAGCGAACCTAGACACAGGCGTTTCCCGACCTCTCTGGGCAGGTACGGATCCGGTGCTCCTTACTGCCACAGTAGAAGCAACTCCCCTCAGCACGGCGTGAGTCCTGACGGGCTTTGACCATCTTGGTCGTGGGCGACCTGCATGGGCTCTGCCGGGGGCACTTGAGGAGATACGGAAGGAGTTACAGGTCTCTGAAATGAAGGAGCTAGGCGAGGAAACCTTCTCTCACGGGTGACCTCTTTGGCTCGCTCCTGGAACCGTAGATCAATTCGATTGGCCAGAGTTATTAGGTCATCGAGAGAGGTTGGAATGTCCCGACCGGCAAGTTCATCTTTAATGCGGCCGGACAGACCCTCCCAGAAGACAGCTATCAAAGCGTCATTATCCCAAGCCAGCTCTGAGGCAAGGGTACGAAACCTTATGGCATATTGACCCACGGTGAGACTCTCCTGACGAAGACGCAGCAGAGATGATGCAGAGGAGGTCTTCCGTCCGGGTTCATCGAATACTTCCGGAAGGCTAAGAGAAAAGCAGACAGGTTAGACACCAGAGGATCTTCTCTTTCCCAAAGAGGATTTAGCCAGGCCAGGGCCTCTCCGGTGAGATGTGACATGATGAAGGCAATTTTGGCCCGGTCAGAGTTAAACTGGTGTGCCAGAAGTTCAAAATGCAGGGGACATTGGTTGATGAAACCCCGAGCCAGAGCAGGGTCGCCTCCAAACCGAGGAGGAGCTGAAAGTCGAGGTCCTGGAATAGAAACCACGGAGTTGGTAAGCAGCGGAACTGCCGGATTGCGAGTCATGGTGCTCGCGGTGGTTGTCGGGGAAGTATTCAGAGTGTCCAGGCGGGAATTAACACACCGCAGATGACCCAGGATGGACTCCTGTTGAGACCTCTGACGAGACAGTTCATGACACAGGTCAGATAGCGAAGGGGTTTTGGGTGCCACCGGGTTCCATGGCCCGAGCAAACTGTAAACGGGTCAGGTAGGTGGAACCTCTGAGCTTTATTTATACAAGAAGGTTATACTTGTAAGAGAGCGGTGGCGCCCAGGGAGATGGACAGGAAGTCACGGCAAGTGACGGGCAGTCTCTGGTTATACGGGAAAGGATCACGGCAAGTGACCGGGGCAGTCTCTGGATTGACAGGCAGGTTGTCACGGCAAGTGACCGGGCAGTCTCTGGATAGACAGGCAGGTTGTCACGGCAAGTGACCGGGGCAGTCTCTGGATAGACAGGCAGGTTGTCACGGCAAGTGACCGGGGTATCTCTGGATAGACAGGCAGGTTGTCACGGCAAGTGACCGGGCAGTCTCTGGATTGACAGGCAGGTTGTCACAGCAAGTAACCGGGGCAGTCTCTAGATGGACAGGTATATACGACCTGAGATGGTGAAGCCTCCCGTAGGCTAGCAGGCAGATGGCGGATGGACACTCCCAAGTGAGCAGGCAAGAGTCTCTGGAACAGCCGGGGATCACCGCTTGTGACTCCGAACCTCCGGGTAGGGCTGCAGTCAGATGGCAGATGATCGCTCCCAAGTGAGCAGGCAAGAGTCTCTGGAATAGCCGGGGATCACCGCTTGTGACGTCCGAACCTCCGGGTAGGCTGCAGTCAGATGGCAGATGATCGCTCCCAAGTGAGCAGGCAAGAGTCTCTGGATTAGCCGTGGATCACCACTTGTGACGTCCGAACCTCCGGGTAGACTTGCGGACAGGTAGCATACAGCAAACGGGCAGGAAACAGGCAGGTAACTGGTAACGGACCTGAGGGCTGAAGCAGAGTGAAACAGTGCAACAACAACATTGCTCGGGCACCTCCATTAAGGAAGAAGCCCTTAATATAGGGTGGAGTCCTCCGGCATTGGCCGGGGACTTATTTGAAAAATGCGCGCGCTCCTTTAAGAGCGGGGGAGGGCGCGGGCGCGCGCCCTAAGTCCAGCAGCAGGGAAGGAGCGCGCGGCCCCCAGCAGGCGGAAGGAGGACGCTGAGGAAGGGTAAGGGGGGCGACGTCCCTGCCTGGCAGAGGACGCTGCTGCAGGGGAACAGCATCCCTGCCTGGCAGAAGGCAGGGACGCCGACGCTACAGCGCTTGGCATTGAGGCAATCAGCCTGTGACACTGCTGAGGTGCTATGGAGGCCCAGGATGCTTCGATAGCGGCCTTAAGCTCATCCAGAGTGTTGGGTCTTGCGTCTCTCAACTTTCTCTTCACAATATCCCACAGATTCTCTATGGGTTCAGGTCAGGAGAGTTGGCAGGCCAATTGAGCACAGTAATACCATGGTCAGTAAACCATTTAACAGTGGTTTGGCACTGTGAGCAGTGCCAGGTCGTGCTGAAAAATGAAATCTTCATCTCCATAAAGCATTTCAGCCGATGGAAGCATGAAGTGCTCCAAAATCTCCTGATAGCTAGCTGCATTGACCCTGCCCTTGATGAAACACAGTGGACCAACACCAGCAGCTGACATGGCACCCCACACCATCACTGACTGTGGGTACTTGACACTGGACTTCAGGCATTTTGGCATTTCCTTCTCTCCAGTCTTCCTCCAGACTCTGGCACCTTGATTTCCGAATGACATGCAAAATTTGCTTTCATCAGAAAAAAGTACTTGGGACCACTTAGCAACAGTCCATGCTGCTTCTCTGTAACCCAGGTCAGGCGCTTCTGCCGATGTTTATGGTTCAAAAGTGGCTTTACCTGGGGAATGCGGCACCTGTAGCCCATTTCCTGCACACGCCTGTGCACGGTGGGCTCTGGATGTTTCTACACCAGACTCAGTCCACTGCTTCCTCAGGTCCCTCAAGGTCTGGAATCGGTCCTTCTCCACAATCTTCCTCAGGGTCCGGTCACCTCTTCTCGTTGTAACAGCGTTTTCTGCCACATTGTTTCCTTCCAAAAGACTTCCCATTGAGGTGCCTTGATACAGCACTCTGGAACAGCCTATTTGTTGAGAAATTTCTTTCTGGGTCTTACCCTCTTGCTTGAGGGTGTCAATGATGGCCTTCTTGACATCAGTCAGGTCGCTAGTCTTACCCATGATAGGGGTTTTGAGTAATGTACCAGGCAGGGAGTTTTTAAAAGCCTCAGGAATCTTTTGCATGTGTTTAGAGTTAATTAGTTGATTCAGAAGATTAGGATAATAGGTCGTTTAGAGAACCTTTTCTTGATATGCTAATTTTTTGAGACAGGTTTTTTGGGTTATCAGGAGTTGTATGCCAAAATCATCAGTATTAAAACAATAAAAGACCTGACAAATTTCAGTTGGTGTGTAATGAATCTAAAATATATGAAAGTTTAATTGTAATCATTACATTATGGAAAATAATGAAATTTAGCACTATATGCTAATTTTTTGAGAAGGACCTGTAGATGGAGTTAGATACCTAGTAAATGTGCACAGATAGGGGTCGTAAAATCAGTGGAAAAGAAGGTTCATGAAGGTCCTTTATAGTCAAAGACACCAACATTGAAAAAGGATGACATAGTCGACAGTTTTCTGTAAAAAAAAGCTTTTAGCTTAATGAGGGCATCTGATGTGGACAGAGGACCTGTGACTTGACATAAATATGACAATTTTAGTACCTTTTGTAAATACTGTTGTTCTCCTGAATCTAGCATTGTGAATTTTTTTTTTTGCTCTTACGCCTCTCTGTTCAAGAGGTATGTCCCTCTTTCTTATTTTTAATTCTGTTCTTTTTTTTTTTAGTTAAGTGTGTATTGTCCTCAAAAATATTCTCATAGAGTAGAGCTGTTGAGTTGCTCAATTTACATACAGGGTAGAGGGGCCATATCTGAGAATTGGAACAAAAGAAAGGCAATGCAAAATTCAGGAGCACAGTAACATTTACACCAATAAAAAATACATATTTATGGCAAGTGACAGGTCCTCATGACCCTTTCCCTCCCCAGCCAATTTTTGTTTTTGTGCTATTTTTTTCACTTTCATCAAACAGCCATGACATTTCTATTTTTCCATCCAAGTAGGTGTATGAAGGCTTGTGTTTTTTTCCTTGTTACGGTGTTTACTGATTGGGTTAATAAATTTTTATATTTGATAGTTTATTCTTTTATGAACACAGCAATACCAATATGCTGCTTTTTTTCAAAAT
>JARQOD010000005.1:468947210-468981367 GCA_033576555.1 Oophaga sylvatica
AATTAGTCTTTAAGTAATGTAAATTGACTTTCGACATCAAGAAACTGTAGACTGTGAACCCTTGTGGTATTTTCAAAGTGCTAATAGTTTGGGAATAGCGGTCAGAAAAAAAAATAATACAACAGATCATGCTGCAAGGAAACAAGGAAAAAGTGAATCAGAGTGGAGGCAGCATGGCAAACTGTGATCTGAAAGGACAGAACACTGTGTAACGAATGAATCATTAACAATGAGAAAGTGCTTGAGGACGTATGGTATATAAAACAAGAATGTATTTAGCTTGATATTGAGATATATGGAAAATTACTGTTTGACTGTGTATTAATGTCTTACTTTTTCAAATAGCTATAAGGAAATTTTGATATGTAAGGCTACATTCCTACGTTGCTTTTGTGCTGCTTTTTTCTGCAGCCAAAACTTGATATCTTTGTTGTAAAACAGCTGCAGACAACAAGCAGGATTTGCTGTCTTTATTACTGCTTTTCTTGTGTTTTTGCTGCATTTCTTTGCTGTGTTTTTCAGAATCTCAAAGTTCAGCTTTGCTACCACCATACAAGCATGAACAATGCAAAGAGTTAGGACACCAATGCAAGACGGTGCTGGTCACAAAATCAGAACAAAATCAAAAAGTTAATTTATTTCAGTTCTTCAAAACAAAAAGTGAAACTCATATATTATATAGAATCACTACAAACAGAGTGATCTATTTCAAGTGTTTATTTCTGTGTATGTTGATGATTATGGCTTACAGCCAATGAAAACCCTAAATTCATTATCTCAGTAAATTAGAATACTTTATAACACCAGGATGAAAAATGATTTTAAAATCTGAAATGTTGGCCTACTGAAATGTAAAATGTATGTTCAGTAAATGCACTCAATACTTGGTCGGGGCTCCTTTTGCATCAATTACTGCATCAATACGACGTGGCATGGTGTCACGCTGTCTAATGATATGTGTACGATGTCAGTAAACTATTCTTACAGAAACAACACTCTATACAACATATAGTTTAGCAACATCAGCATGTAAATATAGAATAGATTTACCTGACACGATATCCGTTGAACTCAGGGTTAATCTTGAGGACTTGATACGCTGTCACAGGAAAGAGGAGGACCGGGGTCTAACCTGACCCTAAAACTGGGGTCCTAACTAATCCCTCACCTTGGAGGTACTGATAATGGTTCAGAGGTCCAAGTCTCCAGCCTAACCTAGTCTCCTATCAGTCCCTGAACCCTGTAATCAGTCCTAAGAATGACCCTGATTACCACCAAAGGGATATGGGCTGATCTCTGCTAAATACACAGATTAGACATATAGGACAGACTGGAGAAAACACAGACTCGCATACACACTCAAACACAGAAGGAACATAAATGGTCTGGGATATAAAATTCTAAGCAAGTTGAGCTTAAAACAACTAAGGAGCTCTTTAACTTAAGTCTATACAGATTCAATCCTATCTGTGGTCTGCATGAAGAATTTCACTGGCAACTCCCAAAACAGACAACCAGGGATTTAAAGGAAACCAATCAACAAATAATCAATTGCAGCCGGGAGAAACTGAACCCAGTCCCAGAACCGAGCACAGACAGAATTAACTCCCTCACTGCCAAACACAAAGAAACAGCAACTCAGCTGTGAGAAGTCAGAATGTGCAACCGCGACGATCTTCGTGGCGATGCACACATGACAGTACCCCCCCTTCTACGAGGGGCCTCCGGACCCTCAGGGCCAGGTCTGCCCGGGTGAGTTCTGTGGAAGGTCCGAACCAACCGATCTGCGTTAATGTCAGACGCAGGAACCCACGTCCTCTCCTCTGGACCATACCCCTTCCAATGCACCAAGTACTGAAGGGACCGGTGATTCAGACGTGAGTCAATGATCTTTGACACTTGAAACTCCAAGTTACCATTGACCACCACTGGAGGAGGAGGTAGAGGTGACGGTATGACTGGTGCCACGTACCTCTTAAGTAATGACTTGTGGAACACATTGTGGATTTTAAATGTAGGAGGGAGGTCCAGACGAAATGCCACAGGATTAATTATGGAACTGATCCTGTACGGCCCGATGAATCTGGGACCCAGTTTCCAGGAGGGAACTTTAAGTTTTATATTCCTGGTAGACAACCATACCAGATCGTTCACATTCAGATCTGGACCAGAAACTCTCCTCCTATCAGCCATACGTTTATAACGGTTCCCCATAGCACTCAGATTATTCAATACACCTCTCCACACTGAAGCAAGTGACGACGAGAAACGCTCCTCCTCAGGAACCCCAGAAGGGCCCCCCCCATTGAAAGTACAAAACTGGGGATGAAAACCATATGCCCCAAAAAACGGGGATTTACCAGTGGACTCGCTCCGCCTGTTGTTAAGAGCGAACTCTGCCAGAGGCAAGAAAGAAGACCAGTCCTCCTGGTTCTCTGAGACAAAACACCGAAGATAAGTCTCAAGGCTTTGATTCAGACGCTCTGTCTGACCATTGGTCTGCGGATGAAAAGCCGAGGAAAATGACAATTGCATCCCCCGACGTAAACAAAATGCCCTCCAAAATTTAGACACAAACTGAGACCCCCTATCTGACACCACATCAGAAGGCAACCCATGAAGTCTCACAATCTCCCCAATGAACACCTGTTCCAGAGTTTTAGCATTAGGGAGGGCAGGAAGAGCAATGAAATGTGCCATCTTACTGAACCTGTCAACAACCACCAGTATGACAGTTTTCCCTGACGACGGAGGAAGATCCGTAATGAAGTCCATAGACAAATGAGTCCATGGACGCTCCGGAAGTTTCAAGGGTAAGAGGGTCCCAGACGGACGGGTATGCGGGGTCTTAGAGCGAGCACAAACCCCACAGGACGCGACAAAAGTTATAACATCTTTATTAACGTTAGGCCACCAAAACCGGCGAGAAAGGAGATCTAAAGTAGCCTTACTCCCTGGATGTCCTGCTAAAGCAGAATTATGATGTGCCTCAATAACCTTTTGTCTCAACTGATTTGGGACAAACAGTCTCCCTGAAGGTCCTGCAGGGGCGTCCCCCTGAGCCTCTAATACCTCCTCCTCAAGCTCAGAACATACAGCCGACACTACCACCCCCCTCCTGAAGGATAGGAATCGGGTCATCCGTTTTCCCGGCCCCTGGGAAACTGCGAGACAAGGCATCAGCCTTAACATTCTTAGACCCAGGGCGATATGTGACGACAAAATTAAACCTGGTAAAAAACAACGACCATCGAGCTTGTCTGGAATTCAGACGCTTAGCAGATTCCAAATACAGCAGGTTTTTGTGATCAGTAATGACGGTAACCGGGTGGACTGCCCCCTCCAAAAAGTGACGCCATTCTTCAAAAGCCAACTTAATGGCCAAAAGTTCCCTATTGCCGATATCATAATTCCTTTCGGCGGACGACAACTTCTTAGAAAAGAAAGCGCACGATGCCATTTACCAGGGGACGGACCCTGGGACAATATTGCACCCACCCCTACGTCAGACGCGTCCACCTCCACAATGAACGGCTGTGATGCATCTGGTTGGATGAGAACGGGTGCCGAAGCAAAACATTTTTTCAAAGAGGAAAAAGCTTGGCAAGCTTTGTCCGACCATTTAGAAAAATCCGTCCCTTTTCTTGTCATGTCAGTGAGAGGTTTGACAACAGATGAGAAATTACAAATAAATTTCCGGTAGTAGTTAGCAAACCCCAGAAAACGCTGCAGAGCCTTAAGATCCTCTGGCTGATCCCATTCAAGCACTGCTCTCACTTTTTCAGGGTCCATACAGAAACCGGAGGCTGACACCAAGAAACCCAAAAACTGAAGTTCCTGTACAGCAAATACACACTTTTCCAGTTTGGCGTATAGTTTATTGTCTCGCAAGATCTGCAACACCTGTCTCACATGCTCCTGGTG
The DNA here is from genome assembly GCA_033576555.1 of Oophaga sylvatica. Taxonomy (NCBI): domain Eukaryota; kingdom Metazoa; phylum Chordata; class Amphibia; order Anura; family Dendrobatidae; genus Oophaga; species Oophaga sylvatica. Next base: position 468,951,135 of record JARQOD010000005.1, read on the forward strand.
AGACACAAGATCTGGCGAGTAAATTAAAATGTCATCCAAATATACGACCACAAACAGCCCACAAGGTGACGAAAAATGTCATTAACAAAATGTTGGAATACTGCTGGTGCAGTAGTCAGACCAAAAGGCATGACAAGGTTCTCATAATGTCCCTCCGGCGTGTTAAACGCCGTTTTCCACTCATCCCCTCTTTTATCCTAATCAAATTATACGCCCCCCTGAGATCCAATTTAGAGAACCATTTGGCGCCCACAATTTGATTGAAGAGATCAGGAATAAGAGGGAGAGGATACGGATCTCGAACAGTAATCCGATTAAGTTCGCGGAAATCCAAGCAAGGGCGTAGGCCTCCATCTTTTTTCTTCACAAAGAAGAACCCCGCGGCTACTGGGAAGATGAAGGTCTAATATGCCCTTTGGCCAGACTTTCCGAAATATAGTCTTTCATAGCCTGCCTCTCAGGACCAGAAAGGTTATACAACCTAGCTTTAGGCAACTTAGCATCAGGAAGGAGATTAATAGAGCAGTCATACACGCGATGAGGAGGCAACTCCTGACACCCCTCCTCAGAGAACACATCCCCAAAGTCCTCCAAAAAAGGAGGCAATGTACTAGGCACGACCGCACTGATGACTGTGTTCATGCAGTTACTTTTGCAAAACTCACCCCATTGGCTTATCTCTCTGGACTGCCAATTAATCACAGGGTTATGTTTAACCAACCAATGAAGTCCCAACACAATGGGAGTAGGTAGACCCTCCAACACATAACAAGATAATTGTTCCCTATGTATCGCCCCTACCCGAATATCAATGTTATGGACCTCATGAACAAAGCTACCTTGGCCGAGAGGCCTGGCGTCAATGGAGAATATAGGGATCGGTTTGGCCAATACACTCAGAGGCATACCTTGAGCCTGAGCAAACTGAGCGTCAACCAGATTAGCCCCGGACCCACTATCAAGAAGAACAGAAAATCTCTCCACTCTCGTACCAACCACCATCTCCACTGGTACAAGGAACTGAGAAGAACTAGCGGACGAAATACATACTCCCAGGTTGTCGTCCACCATACAACCTGGATTAACAGTTTTCCGGCAACTTTTTGCTCAACAAGGCACGGGATGGACATCCCCCAACAAAATGTCCCTCTTTCCCGCAGAAGAAACACCTTCTAGTCCTGCTGCGTACCACCAATCCCCTCCTACGAAATGATGTCCCTCCCAACTGCATAGGCTCATCCGAACAGACAAGGGGAACCTCAACATAAGGGACTTTTGTAGTAGGTGGAGCAACTACTGGGGGCGGAGTTACCTCACCCCTCTCCCGAAGCCGTCTATCAGTACGGATAGCTAGGGCCATAGCAGCCTCCAGTGATGGAGGAGAATCATACTGAGCCAAAACGTCCTTTAATTTGTCAGAAAGCCCATGACAAAACTGACTCCTAAGAGCTGGGTCATTCCACTGAGTATCTGTGGCCCATCTACGGAACTCAGAAGCAAATTCCTCCGCCGGACGATCTCCCTGCTGTATCTTACGTAATTTTGTCTCAGCAAGAGAGACCCGATCTGGGTCATCATATACCAAACCCAGGGCAGTAAAAAATCGATCTACAGACTGTAGAGCCGGGGATCCCGGAGGAAGGGAGAATGCCCAGGATTGAGGGTCCCCTTGTAGGAGCGAGATAACAATTCCCACTCTCTGCTCTTCACTCCCTGATGATCGAGGCCGAAGCCGAAAATACAATTTACATGCTTCCCGGAAGGTGAAAAATTTGTCTCGCCCACCAGTGAACCTGTCCGGGAGAGCTACTTTAGGTTCAAATCTGGTTTGCTCCAGGGGAGACAAAACTTTGGACTTAATGTCCGTCAGCTCCATGGATAATCCCTGCAACTGCAGAGCCAGCTGGGCTACTGGATCCATGGCAACTGGGGATAATTTTATGGGCCAGTGAAAATGTCACGCTGTCTAATGATATGTGTACGATGTCAGTAAACTATTCTTACAGAAACAACACTCTATACAACATATAGTTTAGCAACATCAGCATGTAAATATAGAATAGATTTACCTGACACGATATCCGTTGAACTCAGGGTTAATCTTGAGGACTTGATACGCTGTCACAGGAAAGAGGAGGACCGGGGTCTAACCTGACCCTAAAACTGGGGTCCTAACTAATCCCTCACCTTGGAGGTACTGATAATGGTTCAGAGGTCCAAGTCTCCAGCCTAACCTAGTCTCCTATCAGTCCCTGAACCCTGTAATCAGTCCTAAGAATGACCCTGATTACCACCAAAGGGATATGGGCTGATCTCTGCTAAATACACAGATTAGACATATAGGACAGACTGGAGAAAACACAGACTCGCATACACACTCAAACACAGAAGGAACATAAATGGTCTGGGATTAAAAATTCTAAGCAAGTTGAGCTTAAAACAACTAAGGAGCTCTTTAACTTAAGTCTATACAGATTCAATCCTATCTGTGGTCTGCATGAAGAATTTCACTGGCAACTCCCAAAACAGACAACCAGGGATTTAAAGGAAACCAATCAACAAATAATCAATTGCAGCTGGGAGAAACTGCACCCAGTCCCAGCACCGAGCACAGACAGAATTAACTCCCTCACTGCCAAACACAAAGAAACAGCAACTCAGCTGTGAGAAGTCAGAATGTGCAACCGCGACGATCTTCGTGGCGATGCACACATGACACATGGATGCGATCAGCCTGTGGCACTGCTGAGCTGTTATGGTAGCCCAGGTTGCTTTGATAGCAGCCTTCAGCTCATCTGCATTGTTGTGTCTGGTGTCTCTCATCTTCCTCTTGACAATACGCCATAGATTCTCTATACAGTGATACTGTTGTTTTTAAACCAGGTATTGGTACTTTTGGCAGTGTGGACAGGTGCCAAGTCCTGCTGGAGAATGACATTTCCTTCTCAAAAAAGCTTGTCGGCAGAATAATAACACCAGCTCACAGCTGTCTGCTTTTCCTACTAATGTGATTTAACTCTAGGTGGGATTCAATGAATGGATAGATATTTACATGACATTCATAAGAACAGTCTACATTAACTTACATTGATTTTGGACTGTGTGTTGTCTAGCCTTAGGGCCCCGTCACACCTAGCGACACACCAGCGATCCCGACAACGATATGCACTTGTCAGGATCGCTGGTGTGTCGCTACATGATCACTGGTGAGCTGCCAAACAGGCAGCGATCAGGACAGCGATACTGCGGGTAACGTCGCTTAGTTAACTGCAGTGTACGTTGGATACCAGCCCGCTGGTGCAGGGAGCTGGTAACCAAGGTACACATCGGGTTTCCAGGCGCTCCTCTGACAGCATGTAGTGGTTCACAGCCTCCAAATGCAAATGCCCCACCTGTAATCAGCAATAGACCTTTCACTTGCTTCATCGATGATGGATTAAAGAGGGTATAGCCCATTAAAGAGCTTTTGAAATATCTGTCCAATCTGTTACCTTTGGTCTCTTTAAAATGAGGTTACTACATAATAAAGAGCTGTAATTCCTAAACCCTTACCCTCCAATTAGTAAGATAATACCTTCAAATTAAAGATGATTCTGCACTTTAACCCCGTATTGATTATGTAACTGTATAGGCTGTAGAGAAAAACACTAACCATCATGATATATTATGGTTTTCCAATTTGTCTGTAAATATTATAGGCGGTCCATGATTTTTGACACATTTTCAAACAAATATTTAAGTGGGTAAAGGTGTAAAATACCTACTTTAGACATTCGTTCTTTTCGGGCACATGTTCTAACCATGACTTTGGACTGAGACACATTAGAACTTTTTGTGTGAAAAAAACACACAGAATTTTACAGTAACAGCAAACTGAGATTTCCAAAATCTCACTCACATTCCTTACCTAACCTGGGATTTTTATGAACACAGCATGGTATTTCTTTCAGCATTTATGCTGCGGTTTTCTGTACATTGTCTGTTTTCATGCAGAAAAAAACGTATCAAAAAGCTGCATGTGAACATACTCTATGGTCACTCACTTGTCCATTTTGGCAGAACGAAGAGAAAAGAAACAGACCTGTCCATTTTTACCTGATTTTTGGATCAACTTGGTCATTCAAATTAATGCCATCCATCTCTCATCCGCAAGCTGTATATTTTTTACTAATTGGTTAGGGTACTAATTGGTTAGGAGAAGCTTGGAAAAATGTTTTAAGGCATCTGAGGAAAAAAAAAATCACACTGATCAAATGAACTGACTCTCAGACCAAAAAGGCTGAAAATCAGATCCAGCACGCTGATGAAAAACAATCTTTTTTCCTTTTCATGTGCAAAAATAAAGTAGACATTTGAAAGAAGCCTTAAATACAGTGACTGACTTGACTGATAACTACATATGAGCGGACCTGTGGAAGTTGTGGTTCTGGTACCTGACCAAACTTTAAAACAAAGTTCGTTCGTCTGTCTCTCTCTCGGGCTCTCTCTCATCTCGCTTTAAAAAAATGAAATGCTGTAAATAGTGGTCAAAAACATGTGCATGACGCAAAATAGTACCAATAAATACTACAGCTTGTTCCACAAAAAAAAGCTCTTGTACATGCCGATAAATGAAAAAATTGAAAACGTTATGGCTAAAAACATGATAAAAACAAAGGTGATAAAAACAAGGGATTTTTTGTGCACTAGTACAGTAAAATGTAAAAAGATAAAGATCAACCTATAATATAAAATAATATCATTATTTATCCTGTAATGTGAACGCAATAAAAAGAATACAAAAAACAATACCAGAATTATAAAATATTGAGGTTTGAGAGTCCTCAGTGGTTGATACCCTTTAATGGCTAACTGAAAAGATGGTAACAAATTGCAAGCTTTCGAGACTACTCAGGTCTCTTCATCAGGCACAGACTAATACAAAATGAAGACCAGAATTGCTAATTTAACATCACAAAATTTTATATAAAGAGATTAAAAAGTCATATTGACAAAAAAATGATTGATTGTTTTCTGTGAGATCAGTAAAACATAAAAAATTATATAAATTGAGTATTGTCATTATCATATTAGTCTGCAGAGTAAAGTTAACATGTCAATTAAACTGAAAAGTGAACAGTAGAGATGAGCGACTTTGCCTCCGGGAGGGTCGAGTAGGGTTTCGGACTTTACCAAAAGTCGAGTCGAACTAAATCGGCCGACTATCGACAAAAGTCGGAGTTCCGACAGAAACCCGACCGAAACCCAATGCAAGTCTGTCTCTCTCTCTCTCTCTTCTCTCTCTCTCTCCCTTCCCGGCATGCTCACACTGCATTTCTTCAGTTCAAAAGTTGAAGACGGATCCATCTAAAAACTGGATCCGCTGGCATCAGTTTTTTACAATCTGCACTGCATCCGTCCTTTTACAACTTGGAAGGATTGTGCCTGATTGCAAAAAACGGATGTGTGAAAGTAACCTAGCTGCAAGCATTCTGGGAAATCCGACTTTGGTGCTCGTTTTGCCGACCGCATCGCCGACTTCTTTCTATGGTTCGGTTTCGGTCGGCAAAACCCGATTTTGGCAAAAGTCGACGACTTATAAACCTGGCCGACCTGTTTCGCTCAACTCTAGTGAACAGTGTTTAAGGCTGTGTGGCGACGAACAGTAATGATCATTCTGGAAGCAGTGTATTTCCCCATAGACTTGCCTTAGTTGCGGTAAACCTGCAGTTAACAAAAAAGCACATGTGTTGTAAGTGCTGTTTTTAGCCTGGTTTTAATAAATAAATTAAAAAAATGATGTGGGGTATCTGTTGTGAATAGGCTGGAAATGAGTTCTGAGCAGAAGCTCCCTCTGGTGGTTACAAACGGTACTGGACTGTCCAGTGAAGATTGTGAGGATTGGGAATCAGGTGTTACTGACTGGTCTTATATAAGGGAGTCGCCTTCCCATCAGGGTTGCCGGTGATCAATTGTTCTGGTCTCAATCCTTGATTCCTGTTTCCTTGGTAGCCTGCTGTGTCGTGTCTGAATCTCCTGCTAACAGATAAAACATTTTCTTCTTTTTGTTTTTGTGCTTGATAGTAGTATAGGAACTGTATTACTCATCAAACTCAAATCTGACAGGTCGACACGCCCCCTATCATTTAATCCGTCTCCCTGTCAGATTGATCCAGGTCGTCACGCCCCCTGGCTGAACTTTGCTCAGGCTGTGAAATCTGGTCTGCTGAATTTGTGAATTTCAATCAAAGTGATTTATTCGTCTCTATTGATATTTTATCCACTGGATTAGATTAGTCTGTGGAGTATTAGTGTATTAAAGAGGAAGAAACTTTTAAGGACCCAGTAAATGTATGAGGAGTTCTAGTTAAATACAGACTTCTGTATATAACTAGTATATAATGATTTTTAGTGAATTAAAGAGTGAATCTTGATCTTTTTTGTGGAGAGAAACTTTTAAGGTCCCAGTAAATGCATGTAAAGCACTACTGTGGTGGGCATGTTTTGTTAGAGCTCGGTAACTTATTACCAATCTGTGTATCTAAGGCTTGTGTTGTGTTGTGTATAGCCCCAGGCATGTTGGGGCATGTTTAAAACTGACGAGACTTATAACCCCGTCTCATTGTACGGGCAATCATTGTACGGGCATATTATGTATATGGCCGTGTTACAATATTACAGAATGGTTTATTCGTATTTTAAAAAAGCAATGACACGGTATTGTAAAAACAAGGTTACAAGATTTTATTGTAATAAATGCAACTCAAAGACATTTCAAACATTTAAAAGTACATACAGAATGAAATAAAAAGTGTCACATGCACAATTAACAAATAGCAGCACACACACGATAAAATAGATAATTAACAAGTACATAGGCTACATCGTGAGCCACATGGTTGGCAGTATCGGTAGAGACCTTTTTTTAGGTAGTAGAGTTCCCTTTGTGGTGCCTAATGACGGCGAGTGCAGGGAATGAATTGTACGGGGTGCGGGGTCTAACCTCATCGATGTAGATACACCACCGCTGGAGGACATTTTTAATTCGTCTAAATGTTGTCTAGTAGTGTGATTACCCACAACAGTAGAGGGTATATTCAGCTCGGCCATAGCTCGCATAAACGATTCCCAACCCCTAGGTAAATTCCTGACGGTCAGAGCGTGACTCTGCGTTGTACTACGTACTAAATCCACTAAGTTAGACCCGGGTATTACAGAGCCTTTGAAAATAAATTCGTCTTTATCATTCCAATCTGTCACACTCTTATTCTGGAGTAGTCTGTTTAGTAAAAATTCAGCATTCTTTTTATATCTTTGGTTTATATGACCTACAATTTCAGCGATCTCGTGATTTTTTTTATCGGTGACGGTATTTGGTGGCTGTTGATGCTCAGGATCCTGAGGGCTAACGAGATTTAAAGTTGTCAGTACTTTTGAGCTGCGTTTCGTATGTACCAAGTAGCGCTCCAGCACGGTGCTATACATTTTAATTTTCACATCGTCGGGGATGTCGCGGCGCTGTAAAACGGAGTTAATTTCATCATCGAGGCGTCGTATAGTAGTTTCGCGTATGCTCTCGGGGATTGGTGTCCTTAGCTTATGTAGCTCATGTTTGGGGACTAGATACATTTTCTCAGCATGCTCCATTATTTGCCCGCGAGCAGACTCGTTATTATGGGTATTGCAAAGCCTAAAAGAGGACCGATAAAGCCACCGGTCTGATTCAGTACCCGTTTCTTTTTCTTTATGGACTGCGCTCTATCGCTAATGGTTCTTATAGCTTTACGCCACTTCTTCAGTATGCCTTTTTGGCGCTCTTTCAACGGGATTCTGCCTTTTAAGATGTTTAAAGCAATCTCACCTATAGCGGTGATTAAATCCACACTCGCATTGCGCAAAATAGATTTCCGGACGGATGGGGTTGCCTTCACCAGGGTTTTTAAGAGAGCCCAGTTACGCCGGAGTCTCTCGGACATCTTTACAGCACAACGCACACAGCGTGGAATGTGCGAGCCCGCATAAAATTCACTTTTTAGAAGCGATTTTCTTCTGCACATAGACAGCTGGTAACGCCGGTGGAAACAACCCCGTCCGTAAGCGGTGATCCTCCGGTGTATTAGCTCTCAAATCGACCAGCAAATACCCATAAGGCTCCCGCGTAGCATCCTCAAAGGCTTCTAGGAAAAAACGTGTTTTTCCGGGGTACATCTGACGAGCTAGTGTTAAAATTTGTAATTTATCTCGAGGGTTGTTAAAAAGGACCATGTACTTTGTGTTTAAATTTATGGTGCGGCTTTTCTTACCCTGACAAAATATGTTTTGTACCAGGTAGAAAATACTGAGATTTCTGTGGTGCACATACTTGGTGAACGCTTTTTCTATCTCACAATTTTCGCTAGCGCTATCCATGAGATCATCAACAATCGCCAAATTCACCTTGCCCGGTGGGAATAATTCATCATCTACGAATGTATTCGGCAGACCCTCCACAAATCTGGTGTTGGGAAAAGAGAGAGAGATTTCATCATATAGCTTCTGCCAGCATGAATAAAACCAAACAATATTATCCGGCTTGTGAGAAAAACTACTTTCAATATTATACAGCAATTGTTTTACAAAATAACTCTTTCCAGAATTAGACGGCCCCGCTAGAATGCACGAGAGCGGGTGTTGTAGCCTCGTGTCCATCACAATACTGTGCTAATAGCCGTACGGCAGTGTGGTGAATTCGTCTAGTAGTCGACGCTTTGTGTGGACACACTTCTGGGTCTTTTGTAGGACACGGGATTCAATATTCCAATATTTTTTATCTCTCACAATGCCCTGCTGCTGTACGACGATGCGCTTCTGAGTTTCTGCGTCTGAATTACGGGGGTAGTCCAGAACTAGATCTTTCAGACTGCTAAAATTGATAGATTGGGAGTTACCAACATTTAGCGTTATTCCCTTAACTTTTAAGACAGTCTTCCCTGTGTTGAGCTTGTACCCGTAAGTTTTGGGCCCTGCAGAAACAAACTCTGTGATGTATGTGCCCTCGGGTATCTCACTCGTCAATTCCCCCAGGTAATCGCCTAGAGGCGGCTGCCACTCACCTTCCCTGTGCACAAAAATAACTGAATCTGTGTCGTGATAAAGGCACCTCTCCTGCAGCCTGTCCAGCAGAGAATAGAGCTCTAGCCGCGCATACGCTGTGGTAAAGCAGGCTATAAAGATGTTTGTGTTTTTGTTGACTGTGTGGTGCCCCTCCGCATATTTCCAGTTAATGGTAGCGGTTTCGTCATCGATAAAATCCAGCGTAGAAATGTCATAGTATGGCAGGAAGAGATACCTAAAAAGCTCATCAGGATCCCTAACAATCTTGGTGCTTGGTAGATTGGCCTTCTGAGCAAACTTTCCCCATAAAGAATTTAAGAAAAGTTTGGAGATCTGTCTTTTAGCGGGGTTGACGGCTATATTTTCAGGTCGTAACCGTACACCCTCTTTTTCAAGAAAACTGTCAATGTACTGCTTTTTCTTGGTATCATCAGTGCACCAGCTAGGATACCCTGACGCCTCCTGCTTATCCCTAAGGTGTAATTTAATGTAGCGAGCAAACAGATCATCGCTGGTGTTTGGAAAATGCCATATTTCATAGATGCGGGCGATCCGGTACCCTTTATCTATCGCCAGCTCGAGCTCTATAGTGCACCAGGTACCTGTCAGGGAGCGTTCTTCATCACTATGACGGCACTCCTCTGCCTCTGAATTTACAGCACATGTATAGCAAAGGGGGAACATCAATTTTTTGTTGAGTTTTACAGGTAGAACGGGAAAAAATAAATCTCTCGGGGATAGACCTTGACTCTAGCTAAACCAAAGTATTTTTTAATGAAACCAAAGTTGTCATAGATGATGTCGGGGTGACCTACAGGGTATGTTTTAGTTTTGTTTACAAAGGGGTACAGACTGGTGAAGTCGTAGTAATGTAAAGTCTCATCAGCTTCAACCTGGTGATAGAGCTTAATGGCGTTAGTTCGACCCCCATAAAGCGCATCGCGGGGGTCTAAGGGAGCGGGAAAATCCATTCGATGGAGAAATGCCTGGAGGTTAGAATCGTTTTTAACCATTTCACGCCACTCGTGCTCCCATATCACTCTTATGGTGTACCCGCGCAGCTGCAGGTAACGCTTTTTAGCTAAAAAGACATGATATAACTGACCATAGGTGGTGTTTGTAACTTTATTTGTATCATTCTCATTATAGCACGATGGGCACCCGTGGAAAAAACAGCCTTGAAATTCAAAAGCTATGTGCTGGCCGATAACATAGGCATAGCCATCTAGAAAATACTGACCGAGTTGTTTCTCACCCCCTCTTAAGGCATGCTGAATGTCAATGTTCTCGGTATGCGCTACATACATGAGCCATTGTATAGCGGCGGATGAGTAGCGCTTTTTCGTCTTGTGATAATTATCACCCGGTAAAATGGCGATCGTTTTTTCGGGTAGAAATTTAAACCGATACATTGACATACATACAGAGGCCAGGGTGATGAGTTGAAAAGGATCAATACAGCTGCTCTCCACAACCATTTCTTTTTGAATGTCACAGTATTTTTTAACACTTTTCAGCGTCATTTCCATAATGCGTTCTCTATAGATCTCACAGGCTCGTCTCAAAATTTCAACATCCTGTTTGCAGTATGATTTTAGTTCACTCTTGAAGTCAAAAACTGTGTGTTTCTCACCCTCATGCCAGGACAGGAACTCTACCTTCTCAGCCGGGGCCATGTACTCCAACCCATAATATTTCACATCGGGTATGGGACCTACATAGCTTTGGTTTTCTCGGGTGTTAAAAAAGTGTGGAAAATGACCTTTGGCACCTGAAAAGCCCATGGCCTGAGGTAATTTACTGAGCTTCATGGGGATAAAATTTAGCGAATCTATGAATCTTATAGACAAATCGGGCACCGTCACACACAAGAGGCGGCCACCTTGGGCTATCAGCTTTACCTGTAGCTTTTCAAAAATCAGCTCCTTAACAATAAAGCAAGAATCATAGCGCCCTGCATTGTGGGCTATAAATGTATACCCTGAAAATTTCCCGCTGGTAAAGAACAGTAGAAAGTCGTGCGTACAACTATCACCTTCAAACTCCCAGGACTGCTCACCACTCAGAGTTGTGGCATAAATGTAATTTGGGATGTGTGTACCTGTCTCTTGCATACATTCAAAATCGTAAAAGATATAACAATCTGTTTCGTCCTCCGCTACATAGCGTCGCATGTAACAGAGATGGGTGTCAAATTTATTTACACGCGCACGACATACGGTGCAACGTAGCCCCACACATTCATGCACGCCCTCGCTATTCCTGAACACAAAGCGCTGACACTCATCACAAAATATTTTAAGCCTGCAGAATGGCGGATCATTCAGAGCTAATTGTTTGTGGCGCTCTAAACACTTACTAGAGCGACAATGAACCCGACATACGGCGCACCGTGGAGTTTGTTGTACACCTGCACACTCCACACAATCCACTCTTTGACAAGCTTTACAAAAATATTGACATGAATGGGTGTTCTTCTTATTATACAATGAATTGCAGAGCTCACAAAAGTAATCGCTCCCGATAAAGCCTTTCATATTCTTGATACCATAGTAGTGGTTATCATGGAACAGTATGAATACGGTTTTAGCACTAGTTGCATTGTCGGTCTGAAAGTAGCGCCAATCACCCTGACTGTAGTACAGTACTTTAATGGTGACCCCCAAGTAGTTCTCGAATGCTGGAATGTCGCTAAAACTCACTAACCGCTCATCAGGGATCCCCAGCGTCGCGTGTATGTTTTTAGAGCTATTCAGTAAAACCGCATCACTGACATCCGCGTCCTCTATCAGGGCGCACACACTAGCGGCCAAACACAGATTTGTACTGTAATTGTTAAAATCATACAGCCACCGCATCTTTTGTTTAATGATCCGACTGCTCGCTATAGATTTCAGGCGTCTTTTTACACCGCCTCGTCGGTTTTTAACGGTAGTGATGACTAGTTTTAGGGTATTGCTTGCCAAGCACTCAGCATTACTTTGAAGTGTGCGAGCAACAGCATTTAAAAAAGATTCAGAATTAAAATCCTCACGGCTCTGCTTTGTAGTGAAAATGGGGTCTAAAGCGTCACCACCTTCAAGCCTTAACTGCACAAAATCACCAGGTTCAATGTCCCTAATGACTCTGTCCAGTAATGACTGAATACTGTCGTGAACAATGTTCACAGCCTCGACAAATGATCGTACACGCTCCAAATTTACAAATTTAAAATGATCGGTATGTATGCACGCACTGAAATTACGGTTGTCCCTCTGGTGATGATGGAAGTGTTGTAAAAATACTGTATGATCCGATCCCCTCACATCATCAGCAGAGTTAGCATCCGCAGCAGAGGCTTGTGAGCTTTGTGCACCGGAACGGACGTCATTTTCAGGGCCATCATGGCTATGTGAGACAGGAGCATCTGTGTGTGGTGGCTCCGGGGCTGTCTGCGGTGGTATAGCAGGACAGGTGATTCCACCCCGACGTCTAGCGCATATTGCGCGTCGAGCACTGACCAGTAGTTTTAGAGCTCGTTTTATAACTCTGGACCTATTATAACGGGCTGTTTTAGTTGGTTTATGCAGGCCCGAACCGATCATATTTAGTCATAACGGGTTAGCACCATCGGGTATCTCAGTGTCTACTTGCATCCGGCGAAGCGCGTATAGTTCTGCCTTACAGGCATCTGTTGTGACTACTTCAGACAGCAATCTTTCAAAAGTATTACAGAAAAACACTATTTTGGGTAGCCAGATTTTGTAACGTAAGTAACGATCTAACTGCTCCTTAACCCCTTACTGCCATCGGACGTACTATCCCGTCCATGGTACCTGGGCCCGTATGACCGGGGACGGGATAGTACGTCATAGGCAATCAGCTGCGCTCCTGAGGGGAGCGCAGCTAATCGCCGCCGGGTGTCAGCTGATTATCACAGCTGACACCCATGACTGTGTGTCAGGAGCGGTCACGGACCGCTCCCGGCACATTAACCCCTAGCACACCGCGATCAAACATGATCGCGGTGTACTGGGGGCACAGGGGAGGATCGCGCAGGGTGGGGGCTCCCTGCGCGCCCCCCTGAGACCCTCAGAGCAGCGCGATGTGATCGCGCTGTTCTGAGGGCTTCCTCCCTCCCAGGACCCGGATCCAAGATGGCGCCGGGGTCCTGGAGGGAGGCGGCTACCTCAGTGCCTGCCGAGAGCAGGCACTGAGAAGCCTGCATCTATGCCTGTGCGATCGCTGGTGTGACAGAGTGCTGTGCACACTGTCACACCAGCGATCTGATAAAATACTGTGATGTCCCACCCTGGGACAAAGTAAAAAAGTTAAAAAAGTAAAAATAAACATGTGTAAAAAAAAAATCCAAAATAAATAAAAAAAAAAAAAATATTCCCCAATAAATTCACTTCTTCCTGTAAATAAAAAAAACAAAACAATAAAAGTACACATATTTGGTATCGCCGCGTCCGTAACGACCCCCCCTATAAAATTGTCCCACTAGTTAACCCCTTTAGTGAACCCCTTAAAAAAAAAAAAAAAAACGAAGCAAAAAATCAATGCTTTATCATCATACCGCCGAACAAAAAGTGGAATAACACGCGATCAAAAAGACCGATATAAAAAACATGGTACCGCTGAAAACGTCATCTTGTCCCGCAAAAAACGAGCCGTCATAAAGCATCATCAGCGAAAAAATAAAAAAGTTATAGCTCGCAGAATAAAGCGATGCAAAAATAATTATTTTTTATATAAAATTGTTTTTATTCTATAAAAGCGCCAAAACATGAAAAAATGATATAAATGAGGTATCGCCATAATCGTACTGACCCGAAGAATAAAACTGCTTTATCAATTTTACCACACGCGGAACGGTATAAACGCCTCCCCCAAAAGAAATTCATGAATTGCTGATTTTTGTTCATTCTAACCTCCCAAAAATCGAAATAAAAAGCGATCAAAAAACGTCACGTGCTCGAAAATAGTACCAATAAAAACGTCAACTCGTCCCGCAAAAAATAAGACCTGACATGACTCTGTGGGCCAAAATATGCAAAAATTATAGCTCTCAAAATGTGATGATGCAAAAACTATTTTTGCAATAAAAAGCGTCTTTTAGCGTGACAGCTGCCAATCATAAAAACCCGCTATAAATAGTAAATCAAACCCCCCTTTATCACCCCCTTAGTAAGGGAAAAATAATAAAATTAAAAAAAAGTATTTATTTCCATTTTCCCATTAGGGTTAGGGTTAGGGTTGCGGCTAAAGTTAGGGTTAGGGTTGGCGCTAAAGTTAGGATTAGGGTTAGGGTTGGGATTAGGGGTGTGTTAGGGTTAGGTTTGTGGTTAGGGTTGGGACTAGGGTTAGGGGTGTGTTGGGGTTAGAGTTGGAGTTAGAATTGGGGGTTTCCGCTGTTTAGGCACATCAGGGGCTCTCCAAATGTGACATGGCGTCTGATCTCAATTCCAGCCAATTCTGCGTTGAAAAAGTCAAACGGTGCTCCTTCACTTCTCAGCTCTGCCATGCGTCCAAACAGTAGTTTATCCCCACATATGGGGTATCAGCGTACTCTGGACCCCAAGAGTTATTGTGCAATTTGTCCTATTTCTTCTGCTACCCTTGGGAAAATAAAAAACTGGGGGCGAAAATATCATTTTTGTACAAAAAAAAATATTTTTTTGTTTTTACGGCTGTACATTATAAACTTCTGTGAAGCACTTGGGGCTTCATAGCGCTCACCACACATCTAGATAAGTTCCTTGTGGGGTCTATTTTCCAAAATGGGGTCACTTGTTGGGTATTTCCACTGTTTAGGCGCATCAGGGGCTCTCCAAATGCGACATGACACCCCCAGACCATTCCATCAAAGTCTGCAATCCAAAACGTCACTACTTCCCTTCCGAGCCCCAACGTGTACCCATACAGTAGTTTTCTCCCACATATTGGATATCAGCGTACTCAGGACAAATTGGAAAACAACTTTTGGGGTCCAATTTCTCCTGTTACCCTTGTAAAAATAAAATATTGGGGCAAAAAAATCATTTTTGCAAAAAAAAAAAAGGATTTTTTATTTTTACGGCTGTGCGTTATAAACTTCTGTGAAGCACTTCGGGGTTCAAAGTGCTCACCACACATCTAGAGAAGTTCCTTGTGGGGTCTATTTTCCAAAATGGGGTCACTTGTGGGGGTTTCCACTGTTTAGGCGCATCAGGGGCTCTCCAAATGCGACATGACGCCCCCAGACCATTCCATCAAAGTCTGCAATCCAAAACGTCACTACTTCCCTTCCGAGCCCTGACGTGCGCCCATACAGTAGTTTTCTCCCACATATTGGGTATCAGCGTACTCAGGACAAATTGGACAACAACTTTTGGGTTCCAATTTCTTCTGTTACCCTTGTGAAAATAAAATATTGGGGACGAAAAAATCATTTTTGTAAAAAAAAAAAAGATTTTTTATTTTACGGCTGTACGTTATAAACTTTAGTGAAACACCTGGGGTTAAAAGTTCTCACCACACATCTAGATAAGTTCCTTGAGGGGTCTAGTTTCCAAAATGGCGTCATTTATGGGGGTTTCCACTGTTTAGGCAGATCAGGAGCTCTCCAAACACGACATGGCGTCCAGCCAATTCTGCGTTGAAAAAGTCAGACGGCGCTCCTTCCCTTCCAAACTCTGCCATGCACCCAAACAGTGGTTTACCCCCACATATGGGGTATCAGCGCACTCAGGATAAATTGCACAATAACTTTTGGAGTCTTGTTACCCTTGGAAAAATAAAAATTGGGGTGAAAAGATCATTTTTGTGGAAAAAATATGATTTTTAAATTTTACGGCTCTACGTTATAAACTTGTGTGAAGCACTTGGGGGTTCAAATTGCTCACCAAAGATCTAGAAAAGTTCCTTAGGGGGTCTAGTTTCCAAAATGGGGTCATTTGTGGGGGGTTTCCACTGTTTAGGCACATCAGGGGCTCTCCAAATGCAACATGGCATCCAATCTCAATTCCAGCCAATTTTGGTTGGAAAAAGTCAAATGGTGCTCCTTCCATTCCGAGCTCTGCCGTGCGCCCAAACAGTGGTTCCCACCCACATATGGGGTATCAGCGTACTCAGGACAAATTGGACAACAATTTATGTGGTCCAATTTCTCCTGTTACCCTTGAGAAAATAAAAAATTAGTGACTAAAAGATAATTTTTGTGGGAAAAAAATAGGATTTTTTATTTTCATGCCCGGCCATTATAAACTTGTGTGAAGCACTTGGGGGTTCAAAGTGCTCACCAAAGATCTAGATAAGTTCCATAGGGGGTATAGTTTCCAAAATGGGGTCACTTGTGGGGGGTTTCCACTGTTTAGGCTCATCTGGGGCACTGCAAACGGAACATGACCCCCATCAACGTCTGCATTCCAAAACGTTACTACTTCCTTTCCAAGCCCTGCCGTGCACCCAAACAGTCCCCCCCCCCACATATGGGGTATCAGCGTACTCAGGACAAATTGGACAACAACTTTTGGGGTCCAATTTCCTTGGGAAAATTCAAAAATTTGGGACTAAAAAATCATTTTTGTGGAAAATTGTTTTTTTTTTTTTTCACACCCAGGCATTATAAGCTTTTGTGAAACACTTGGGAGTTCAAAGTGCTCACAACAGATCTAGATAAGTACCTTAGGGGGTCTAGTTTCCAAAATGGTGTCACTTGTGGGGGTTTCCACTGTTTAGGCGCATCAGGGGCTCTCCAAACACGACATGGCGTCCAATCTCAATTCCAGCCAATTTTAGTTTGAAAAAGTCAAACGGCGCTCCTTCCCTTACGAGCTCTGCCGTGTGCCCAAACAGTGGTTTTCCCCCACATATTGGGTATTGGCGTACTCAGGAGAAATTGCATAACAACCTTATCTGTCCATTTTCTCCTTTTACCCTTGTGAAAATAAAAAAAAAGTTTGTAAAAGATCATTTTTGTGGCTAAAAAGTTAAATATTCATTTTTTCCTTCCACGTTGCTTTAGTTCCTGTGAAGCACCTGAAGGGTTAATAATCTTCTTGAATGTGGTTTTGAGTACCTTGAGGGGTGCAGTTTTTAGAATGGTGTCACTTTTGGGTATTTTCTGCCATATAGACCCCTCAAAGTGACTTCAAATGAGAGGTGGTCCCTAAAAAAAATGGCTTTGTAAATTTTGTTGTAAAAATGAGAAATCGCTGGTCAACTTTTAACCCTTATAACTTCCTAACAAAAAAAAATTTTGGTTCCAAAATTGTGCTGATGTAAAGTAGACATGTGGGAAATGTTATTTCTTAACTATTTTATGTGACATATTTCTCTGTTTTAAGGGAATAAAAATTCAAAGTTTGAAAATTGCAAAATTTTAAAAATTTTCGCCATATTTGCGTTTTTTTTCAAAAATAAACGCAAGTTATATCGAAGAAATTTTACTTCTAACGTGAAGTACAATATGTCACGAGAAAACAATCTCAGAATCGCGAAGATCCGTTGAAGCGTTCCAGAGTTATAACCTCATAAAGAGACAGTGGTCAGAATTGTAAAAATTGGCCCGGTCATTAACGTGCAAACCACCCTTGGGGGTGAAGGGGTTAAACACTGCGGCTCCGGCGGGGGCCCACCCAATGGCGTCATACATCTGCGCTGTAGCGATCGGAGATACAGAATTCCCACTGTTAACAGCTAGAGTGGCTGCAGAACCAGCAATGCTAACAGGTACAGAGACCACAGAACCCGCACTGCTAACAGCTACAGAGACCGCAGAATCCGCACTGCTAACAGGTACAGAGACAGCAGAATCCGCACTGCTAACAGGTACAGAGACCGCAGAATCCGCACTGCTAACAAGTACAGAGACCGCAGAATCCGCACTGCTAACAGGTACAGAGACAGCAGAATCCGCACTGCTAACAGGTACAGAGACCGCAGAATCCGCACAGCTAACAGGTACAGAGACAGCAGAATCCGCACTGCTAACAGGTACAGAGACCGCAGAATCCGCACTGCTAACAGGTACAGAGACCGCAGAATCCACACTGCTAACAGGTACAGAGACCGCAGAATCCACACTGCTAACAGGTACAGAGGCTGCAGAACACGTATTGATAACAGCTACAGACACATCTGTATGAAGCCTCGGCTTTTTACACACTTTATGCTTAGTCGTTAACACTCTCTTTAACCCCATCACAACATTAACTGGATTAGATACAGCAGCGTGAGATGTGGTGGGTAAGTTAATGGTATCCAACAGTTCAATACCCCTGGAATTAGTGGACTCAGTTACAGATGGCAGTAAAGGCTGTATAGCATGAGTGGTCCGTATAATGATCGGTTCTACGGTGCGCTTCTTACCATCAGCGAGCTGATCAATCTCACGGTCAAGTGCCTCATGAGTCTGTCGGGTTGTGGTATTCATGGCGGAAAATGTGAGTGGTGATGTTTCTGAAGCACACGTAGTTCTCTGCGCGTGTTTACGTGGTCGCTCCTGTACTTCAGAGTATAGTTCAGCGTCATTCACAGCACCGCTGGATGGTTGCGCGCCGCTTGAATGGGATAGCACGCCCGGCATCAGATAGAACTGCTGTTGTGGCTGTGGGCCATCAGTGCCCATAGGTATATGTATCGGCGTCAAGAATGGCTCTGCGTGGTTCTCGTTGAGACGTAGTGTTTGCAGAGGGGTCGTGGTTATTTTTCTCTCGACTTTAGATTTATCTGTGGATGAGATTGTACATGTGTCAATCTGACTTTACAACTATCTTTAAGGAAAGATTCTACATGTAGCGGATACGTGCGGAACATCGCGATCCTATGTGTGACAAGAGTAACATACGTTGTATTAAGACTAGTCTGATATATCAAAATATACACTTACCGGTTAACGATGATGCCTGCACGGTTGTAGCAGCGGTTTCTGGGACGTCTGAGGCGTTCTCCACTAGCAGATGTATATTCTCCTTTGTAAATATCCTGCTCCTAGGTTTCACTTTACGCGCTATAAATAATTATAGTCATTTGAAGGTGCATCAACAATTTTCTCCAGCCGTTTGGGCAAAACAGTTTTTCATGCGGCACGTACCTTTATCTTTCTTGACAGCCGCCAGGCTCCGCTTTTTAGGAGCTTTAGAAAACGCGACGTCTTCTTGGGCTCTGTTAGTGCATGAGTTCATAGGCATTTCGGCTGAGTCCAGCACTGCTATCATCGCGACATCTGTAAGGAGTTAATTTTCGCTTACACACTTAAATTCACATAGTTAACTGTTATATATAGTTGTATAATATATATACAGACACGCAGAAACACAGCGTACCCTCGATGCCCGACGCTGAAAGCCCGTCCCAGGGCCCGGCAGCTCCAGAACTGCTACAAACGGCATCGGTTAAAATACAGGCCTCGGGATCCGAATAGTTCAAGGTGGCGAATACCTCATCAGGCAGTTCGCAGCTCATTATACTCGGTTCTTAAAGAATAAAGCAAAAATAATATGCAAAACAACTCTATATATCTATATATATATATATATATATACACACACACACACAATCGCACAGCCACACAACGTACCCACGCTGGGCAGCGCCGCCTGACCGCTCACGTACCACCCATCAGTAGCGTTACTACACGCGGTCTCGGGTAAAACGGTGTGGCGGGGATCAGAATAGTTCATGGTTGGTGAAATCCCAGCAGATATACCCGGCTCTTAAATGTGATAGAATAAAGCGGTATAAAAATAATGTGCAAAACAACTCTTAACTAGAATAGCCCGCTGTGTCTATATAAGGCGTAAAGCATACCCTGTTGCAAAGCCAGTAAGACTTCTGAAAGACTGTTAGAAAACATTTGCTCCTCCATCTAAAAATAATATTAACTGTATGAATTTTAGCGTCAATCTATAGTAATTATTAATATTAATAGTAAGCGAGCTAAATTTTCCACTACAGGGTAAATATACAGCTATTAATCAACACAGATGTGGTATATTATTAAAACAAATAAAGTACAACTATGAAAACACGGATAAGTTATTCATGCAATTACTACACAGACTTAAATATAATTGAAACGAAATCCGTAAAAATACTCACTATAGTCCTGTTCAGAATGGAGTTGTGTTCTGTGTGGTATGAAGTCTTACAGCTGAGCGTTGTATTGCTTGTGAGCTGCCTGTATTTATTAGGGCTAACAGAGAGAACACGCCCTCTGTCAATACCATGAACTGTTAGATAGAAAAAAAATCTATTAATGTTTTACAGAGACATCATGCCTGCTAAGGGTCCTGAAGCAATATTAAAGAAGCAATATTTCACGCCCGAAGCCCCTGCATCATTCAGCGGCATTACAAATCTATACAGATCGGTTAGAACGCGTGGTATAAAACAACACGAGGTGGTCGATTGGCTGAATAAACAAGATGCTTACACCCTTCATAAGCCTGTAAGGACAAGATTCCCCACCAATAAAATCTTTGTCTCGGACGTTGATTCGCAGTGGCAGGCTGATTTGGTTAGCTTAATTGAATATTCTAGGGAAAATGACGCCGTGAAATATCTATTGACCGTGATAGACGTACTATCCAAATACGCCTGGGTTGTCGTCTTGCCCAACAAAACCGGTGCGTCTGTAGCTCGGGCGTTCGAGTTAATATTTGAAAGCGACCGACGTACGCCGCAGAAACTACAGACGGATCGTGGCAAAGAATTTATGAATTCACACATGAAGCGTGTTTGTAAAATGCATAAAATTCACCATTTCTTCACCAACAATACCGTAAAGGCCGCTATAGTTGAGCGATTTAATCGTACATTAAAAACACGTATGTGGCGCTGTCTGACGAAACATAATACCTTTAGGTATATCGACATTTTACCAGGTTTGTTGCATAGTTACAATCAAACCTTTCACACCACGATACAGACACGTCCGTGCGATGTGACGAAGCAGAACTCGTTACAGATATGGAAAAATATTTATAGCGGTATCGTGGCTAAAAAGCGTATTAAGCCATGTTTAAAAATTGGAGATCATGTCAGAATATCTCATTTTAAGAACCCTTTTACGAAGGGTTATGAGCAGACATTCAGCGAGGAGATATTTTTAATTAGCGCCATTTCCTATAAATTTCATAAGCCTCTCTATAAAATTAACGATTTAGCGGGCGACGCTATCGAGGGATCATTTTATAAGGAGGAGCTGCAAAAAATACATTTCAATGAAAACCGCGCCTACCGCGTTGAGGCAATTTTGAGAAAAAAACGTGTCAGGGGGGCGATTCACTGCTATATTAAATGGAAAGGTTATCCTGATAAATTTAATTCGTGGGTACCCGCGTCGGCTCTGACGGACATATAACCATGGAATCCGAATCCTTCTTTATCACCCTTCCCTCCAACGCTTCTGGCGATATATATCCTGAAAACACAATCGCCGAGTATACCACAAAATTATCTAAACCCGTTCAGCTTTCAGGACAATACGAAGTTGCTCTAACTGAGATTCAATACCCCCATACATGGTACACGTTTGAGCGGGGTGAAGGGAACTTCTATATAGGCAAGCGGGGTGATGTGATGCAGGAATATTATGTGAAGCCCAGTTTTTATAACACAATACCGGATCTCATACGTGCTATTAATGAGAGAATTGATATTTTGAAGCTTGCCAGCGACGGTTTTAAGCTGCGCTATGACGAAGTGCGGAGGAGTGTTACCCTACCGGATTCCCCCACGATACAATTTGCCCCGGGTCAGAAATTGGGACATATTTTAGGCCTCCAGCCATACATCGAAGCGTATGATAATAACCAGACTGAGCGGAAGAAGATTTATGCCGATATAAAAGCCGGTTTTTATACATTATTTATTTACAGCGACATCATCCAGCATCAGCTTGTGGGCGGCAGCTACGTACAACTTCTGAGAACGGCGCAAATAAGCGGCAAGAGCGGTGAAATTACCACGCTTCAATACACACGACCCGATTATGTGCCCTTATGCAAGCATCATTTTGACTCTGTAACAATCTCCATCTTATCGGACCAGGGCACTCCAGTTAAATTCAAGTACGGAAAGTGTATTGTGAGACTACATTTCCGGAAGAGACGCGATTAGCACGCTAGAAAATGGTGTCTCAGAGGGTGTACGGGGACCCAGCTGTTTATGCCCGCTACTATATTGCACAGTCTGGGCACGGATTAGAGGGGTTCAGCGGGAGCGAGTACATGTACGGATCGGGTCTGGCTGGGATATTTAAAGGCTTATTTCGGCGTGCTGTACCGCTTTTCAGAAGAGGCTTAGAATTGGTAAAACCACACGTGAAGACGGCTGTCAAAAACATTGCTAAAGACGCCGTCACATCTGTCTCATCAGCGCTTATGAATCGTATAAATACACATCCCGAGCAAGGTGGCGCGGGTCTAGTTTATGTCGCTAAAAAATCACATAAAAGAAAGCGTCGCTCATGCCCCGCTTTACCCCCGATCCTCATGAATAAAAAACCAACCAAGCGTCGACCCCGTCAGAAACGAGTGAGACGTACTGCTGAGGACATCTTCTGATCATCATGGCTTTCCTGCACGATGCTTCTGTAGAGTGCGCTAAATCTGAACTGGATATTTTTGACATACCGCCGACACAGACGAGTATAGAGAAATCCCTATTTGTAGAAGTTCAGCCGATTGCCGCTCTGACGGATAATGCTCCGCTGGAATTTTTCATATCGGGTAGCGGGGATTATTATTACGACCTGAATAACACCCTGCTGTACATAAATTGTCGCATCATCAAGCAGGATAATTCGAATATCGCCGATGACGCCCGTGTAGCCCTCATAAACTACCCTCTTGCCACACTCTTTAATCAGGTCGATATTACTCTGGGGGACCGTGTTATCTCACAATCGGACAATCTCTACAGCTATAGAGCGTACATAGAGACTCTCTTAAATTACAGTTCACAGACGCTGTCCTCGCAATTTACTGCCGGATTGTTCTATAAAGACACAGCTGGTCACCATAATGACCGAAGCTTGGATGGCCCAAATGCAGGATTTATTAAAAGAGCCGCTGCAACCCACCGCTCCAAACCCCTGGACCTCATTGGTCCAATTTTTGGTGATATATTTAATCAACCAAAGCTAATATTGAACGGACTCGATCTTAAGGTTAAGCTAACGAGAAATAAGGACGCTTTCTGCCTCATGTCGGCTGAGGCCGATCCGCTGAAAGTGCAAATCATGCAAGCCGCTCTCTTTGTAAAGAGAGTACAAGTGTCCCCGGCGGTCCGAATAGGCCACAGTCAGGCCCTCTTGGCATCGACAGCCAAGTACGCTATTGACAGGACATGCATGAAAGTGTACAGTATAGCCGCTGGAACACGGATCACGAACCACGAGAATCTCTTCCTAGGCCAGATACCGAAAACTGTTATATTGGGTTTTGTAGATAATGAAGCATTTAGCGGGTCTTACGCCAGAAATCCCCTGTTTCTTCCATCACTACAACGTCAATCACGCAGCCCTCTACCTGGACGACAACAGATCCCTGCGAGGCCTTATAACCCTAACTTTAATGACTACTTAGCCGTCAGAGAGTATATGGCTCTCGCACATATATCAGGCAAGCAGAAAGCTGATTGTGCCATGGCCGTGGATCGTGAAGAGTTTATGTCCGGATTCACTCTGTTTGCATTTGATTTATCAGCTGATCAGGAACCCGGCGGTCATTTCTCCCTCATTAAAACAGGTAACCTACGGGCTGAAGTCCGGTTTGCACTAGCGACACCCCATACGATAAACATGATTGTTTTGCAATCAACCCGGCCATTCTGGAAATTAATAATAGAAGAGAGATCTTGTACGATTTTAATTAGTGATGGATAGCCTGCAACTCACGACCACACTGAAGGGGATAGCTTTACAGAGCGTGTGTTTGGCGGTGTGTTTCCGTGTGATTTGCTTCCACCACATCGGGTAAATCAACGCCCTGTCGGATTCATCGTAAATACAGACCCCGCACACCAACCTGGCAGACACTGGATATTAATCGTGCTCTGTGACGCCAAGAACGCCATATTTTTTGATAGCTACGGATTATGTGCTGACAACGCTATCTTTCCGAGCGAGTTTGTGACTTTCCTGGACACGAATTGTGAGATTATTATTACCAAAGCAACCAGATCCAAGACACGTATAGTACTGTCTGTGGGCACTACTGCCTGTACTTTTTACATTTCTTAGCTCGAACATACCGTTCAGTAAGATATTGGAGAAGTTTTCTGCTGATAAACCGCGTAATGATACAATTGTGAGAAATTTCATTGCTGAGAAGAAATCAACTTTAAAAAACCCTCACTACACGTGTTGGAGCATTCAACAGCGTTGTTCCTGTCTAGAGAGAATCCCATGACCTGTATTGCCATTTGTGTCGACATTTTGGTGTCACAATTAATTCAATGCTTGAAATGTCTTTGAGATGTATTTATTTATTACAGTAAAATCATGATTATTTCTGGCAATAAACGTTTTTAATATGAATGATCTCTTATGCCTATGTCATTTCCACACAGCTTCCCACAGAGTGGTAGTGTGGGAAGACCCTTCAGAAACCCATTGTTTTAAAATCACATTAGTGCATGTTATATTTGCTAGAAACCTTCGGTTTTATGGGCACTGCTATCAGAATACACATAAATGTGTTGGTTTTAAAAGATCCCACTGACTATACACAATGCAATACTATTTACTGTTTGCCTGAATTACCGTAGCATCGACCTTCACTCATTCTGACAATTCATGTCAACACTGTTGTACTACATTTCTATGTGCCAGTAAAGATGTATATCTATGTACCATGTTAGTTAGTAAATAGAAAAATATTTAGACTTCTAACACAACCCAAGCCTTGTACACACAGATTAGTAATAAGTTACCGAGCTCTAACAAAACATGCCAAGATTCTTCTTAGTATACAATGAATTGCTGAGATAAGTGTAGATACACTGTCAAGCTAAAAATATATATACTGAATAAAACTATAAGTTGAGCGTCATAATTCCAAATGTGTTATAAGGTGATACTTCAAATTAAATTGCCTTTGCAGCTGTAGTTTAAAACTTATATCCTGGATAATACTAAAAAATAAACACATTTTAGCAGCTTGATACATCTATCCACCACAGTAGTGCTTTACATGCATTTACTGGGACCTTAAAAGTTTCTCTCCACAAAAAAGATCAAGATTCACTCTTTAATTCACTAAAAATCATTGTATACTAGTTATATACAGAAGTCTGTATTTAACTAGAACTCCTCATACATTTACTGGGTCCTTAAAAGTTTCTCTCCTCTTTAATACACTAATACTCCACAGACTAATCTAATCCAGTGGATAAAATATCAATAGAGACGAATAAATCACTTTGATTGAAATTCACAAATTCAGCAGACCAGATTTCACAGCCTGAGCAAAGTTCAGCCAGGGGGCGTGACGACCTGGATCAATCTGACAGGAGACGGATTAAATGATAGGGGGCGTGTCGACCTGTCAGATTTGAGTTTGATGAGTAATACAGTTCCTATACTACTCTTGATTTTTGCATTTTGTCCTGCACTTCTGTGGGGGCCTTCAGGGTCCCCTCGGGGGCTTTTGCCCTCTCAGTTCAGTTCAGCCACTGATGTTTGTACATTTGCTTTTTCCAGTTTTTTCAGTGGCTGCTGTTTTGTTTTTGGTTACACCAGAGAACTAATTTAGGTGGTAGAGGTCGTGTGATCTCAGGTGTTTTTGAAATTAGTAGAGTTGGTGCTTTTCAGGGTTTTTTGAGATTGCAGTAAGTGCCCTTCCTATCCTTTTCTATTTAGTAAGTTTGGGCCCCAACGTTTGCTCATACTATTTTCTGTCTGTGTCAGTATTTCTTCTTGTCTAACCGCCATTACATGTTTGGGGGCTTTCTATGTTCTTTGGGGATCTGCTCCGGGGCAGATAGCTTTCCTCTTTCTATCTTTAGGTGTAGTTAGTTTCTCAGGCTGTGACGAGGCGTCTAGGACCAACGTAGGAACGCTCCACGGCTGCCTCTAGTTGTGGTGGTTAGTCAGGGTACTGCAATCTCATAGTTTCCAACTGCTCTGGTGTATTTCCTTTTTTGCCTGCTTTCCTCAGCTACCAAATCATAACAGTATCACCGGCCGTAACTAAAAATTATATGGTACTCACTGAAGGGAAAAATATTGTGGAAAGAAAAAAGTTGTCAGAGTTGTCAGAGATTTTTTTTTTCTGTTTGTTGCATTTTTTTTTCCCTCTGTATCTCTGGGTGCTGAGGAGGATTTTTTTTTCTCTCTCAATGGAGTTTGCACAGTTGTCTGGCCGTGTGGATCAGCTTGCCACTGAGGTTCGGAGTATTGCTACCTATCTTGCTGGGTTGCCTGTTGTGGAACCTAGGATTCCCATGCCAGATTTGTTTTTAGGGGATCGAGCTAAGTTTCTGAATTTCAAAAATAACTGTAAATTGTTTTTTGCCTTAAAATCTAAGTCCTCAGGGAACGCAGCGCAGCAGGTTCAAATTGTCATCTCTCTCCTGCGCGGCGACCCTCAGGATTGGGCTTTTTCCCTGACACCTGGGGATCCTGTTTTGAGTGATGTTGATGCGTTTTTTCAGGCTTTGGGGTTATTGTACGATGAGCCTAATGTCACTGATCAAGCTGAAAAAACTTTGTTGGCATTAAGTCAGGGGCTTGAGGACGCTGAGTTATACTGTCAGAGATTCCGTAGGTGGGCAGTCCTGACCAAATGGAATGACGACGCTTTGGCAGCTCTTTTTCGGAAGGGACTGTCAGATAATGTAAAGGATGTTATGGTGGGATTCCCTGTTCCCTCTGGTCTCAATGATTCTATGTCATTAGCGATTCAAATTGACAGACGTTTGCGTGAGCGGAAAGGTATGCGTGGAATAATGTTGCCTTGTGAACCTGCTTCTGAATCCATGCAGTGTGATAGAGTGGTTTCTGGGGCACAGCGTCATGAATTTCGAAAGCGCAATGGGTTATGTTTCTACTGTGGTGATGCCTCTCATGCTATTTCAGTCTGCCCTAAGCGGGGAAGACGTTTTGCACGCTCAGTTGTCTTGGGTAGTGTTCAGACTAAGTTTATATTAACTGTTACCCTGATATGCTCTCTGTCCTCATTTTCTGCTCAGGATTTTGTTGATTCTGGAGCAGCTATTAACCTGATGGATTTTGATTTTGCTAAACGTTGTGGGTTTCCTTGATACCCCTACGGAAATCTATTCCCCTACTGGGGATCGATTCTACCCCTTTGGCTGAGAATAAACCTCAGTTCTCTACTCAGGTGATAATGAGGGTAGAACCTGATCATCAGGAGAGTTGCAAATTTTTGGTTCTGTATAATCTGCATGACATTATCGTACTGGGTTTCCCTTGGTTACAGTCTCATAATCCTGTTTTGGATTGGAAATCTGTGTCTGTTACCAGTTGGGGCTGCCAATGTGTTAATACCAACACTCCTGTTTTTTCTGCCTCCCCCCAGGCTCAGGATGTTCCTGACTTTTTGATTGATTTTTCTGATGTGTTTAGCGAAAGTAAATCTGCATCCTTACCTCCCCATAGGAGCTATGACTGCGCTATTGAATTAGTGCCTGGTAGTAAATTCCCTAAAGGTCGCCTTTTTAACTTGTCTGTACCTGAACATGACGCTATGCGGTCTTATATCAAGGAGTCATTGGAGAAGGGTCATATCAGACCATCTCTTCACCCTTAGGTGCCGGTTTTTTCTTTGTGGCCAAAAAGGATGGTTCATTAAGGCTGTGTATTGATTATCGTCTCTTGAACAATATTACTGTGAAATATCAATATCCTTTACCCTTGATCTCTGATCTGTTTTCCAGGGTGAAAAACGCTACTTGGTTTACCAAGCTTGACCTCAGGGAGGCATATAACCTTATTCGCATTAAGCACGGGGATGAATGGAAGACGGCATTTAATACCCCTGAAGGGCATTTTGAGTACCTTGTGATGCCCTTTGGGCTCACTAATGCTCCTTCTGTCTTCCAGTCCTTCATGAATGACATTTTCAGGGATTTTGTGGATAAATTTCTGATTGTTTATTTGGATGATATCTTGATTTTTTCCAATGACTGGGACTCTCATGTAAAACATGTTCGGTCTGTGTTCCAGATTTTGAGAGAGAATGCTCTGTATGTGAAGGGATCAGAGTGTCTTTTTGGCGTTCAGAGGATCTCATTTCTGGGATTCATTTTGTCCCCATCTGTTATTGAAATGGACCCGGTCAAAGTTCAGGCCATCTGTGATTGGGTCCAACCTACTTCATTAAAGGCTCTTCAAAGATTATTGGGTTTTGCCAATTTTTATCGTAAATTTATTGGTAATTTCTCTGTTATTGTTAAACCATTAACTGATTTGACCAAGAAGGGTTCTGATGTGGTGAATTGGCCTCCTGAGGCAGTCTCTGCATTTCAGGAACTTAAGCAGAGATTCACTTCTGCTCCTGTTCTACGGCAGCCTGATGTTTCTCTACCATTTCAGGTGGAGGTTGATGCCTCTGAAATTGGGGCAGGTGCCGTTTTGTCCCAAAGAGATCCAGAGACCTCTAAAAGTAACCCTTATGCCTTTTTCTCTCGAAAATTTTCTCCCACTGAACGTAATTATGACGTGGGTAATCGGGAGTTATTAGCCATGAAGTGGGCTTTTGAAGAGTGGAGACATTGGCTGGAGGGAGCCAAACATCAGGTGGTGGTCCTTACGGACCATAAGAATCTAGTTTATCTGGAATCTGCCAAGCAACTTAATCCTAGACAGGCCAGGTGGGCCTTGTTTTTCACACGTATTAATTTTGTAGTTTCATTTCTTCCTGGCACTAAAAATGTTAAGGCGGATGCCCTCTCGAGGAGTTTCCTGGCGGACTCTCCTGAGTTATCTGATCCTTCTGTTATTTTGAAAGAGGGTGTAGTTCTTTCCGCCATCTCGCCCAATTTGAGACTGGCTCTGGAGGGGTGTCAGGAGGATAAGCCCGAGCGCTGCCCTGTTGGGAAATTGTTTGTCCCGGACCAGTGGAAAAAGAGTGTAATGTCTGAGATTCATTGTTCCGCGTTGGCCGGTCATCCCGGAATTTTTGGTACCAGAGACTTGGTTAGTCGGTCCTTTTGGTGGTCTACCTTGTCTCGTGATGTCAGGGAGTTTGTGCAGTCCTGCGGGACTTGCTCTCGCTCCAAGCCTTGCTCTCGTTCTAGTGGTTTGTTGATGCCATTACCTGTGACCAAGAGACCATGGACCCATATCTCTATGGATTTCATTTCCGACCTCCCTGTTTCTCAGAGAATGACCGTCATCTGGGTGATTTGCGATAGGTTTTCCAAGATGATACATCTTGTGCCATTACCTAAGTTGCCTTCCTCCTCTGAATTGGTGCCTTTGTTCCTTCAGCACGTGGTTCGTTTACACGGCATTCCTGAGAACATTGTGTCTGACAGAGGAGTCCAGTTTGTTTCCAGATTTTGGAGGACCTTTTGTTCTAAAATTGGTGTTCAATTGTCTTTCTCCTCGGCGTTTCATCCTCAGACCAATGGTCAAACTGAGAGAACAAACCAGACATTGGAGACTTATCTAAGATGCTTTGTGTCTGCTGATCAGGACGACTGGGTCTCTTTTTTGCCTTTGGCTGAGTTTGCTCTTAATAATAGGGCTAGCTCTGCCACTTTGATGTCTCCATTTTTCTGTAATTCTGGGTTTCACCCTCGATTTTCTTCAGGACAGACGGAGGCTTCTGTCTGTCCAGGTGTTGACTCTGTTGTGGAGCGTATGCAACAGATTTGGGACCAGGTAGTGGAGAGGTTGTCCCTCTCTCAGGAGAGGGCCCAGCGGTTTACTAACCGGCATAGGACTGATGGTCCTCGGTTTAAAGTGGGGGACTTGGTCTGGTTGTCCTCAAGAAATATTCCTATGAGAGTGGCATCTCCTAAATTTAAGCCTAGGTTCATTGGACCTTATAAGATCATGGAGATTCTTAATCCTGTTTCTTTTCATTTTCCCACCTCCCGGGTTTTAAAGAATACCGTCATCTGGGTGATTTGCGAAGGTTTTTTCCCAAAATGATACAATTTTTTCCATTACCTAAGTTGCCCCCTTCCCTCCTCTGAATTGGTCCTTTTTTCCTTCACAC
>JARQOD010000005.1:468981467-469013857 GCA_033576555.1 Oophaga sylvatica
ATACAATACATTAAACAAAGGGAAAAATTTTTAACAAAACTCCCCATCAAATGTCGGCCCGCAAAAAGCCCCCCCTTTTCTTTAATTTTCCAAAATCTTTGTTTCCCAACCCCCTTTCTACAGTAAGGCTTTTTAAAAAAACCCCAAAAATTTTTTTTTAGTCTTTTGAGCTTTCGGGAAAAAAACCCCTTTTTTGGAAAAATGTCGCTTTCCATTTCTTCATAGGCAATACTCCAACTTAAAGACTCCTTGATCCTTTTTTTTTTTTTTTTGTTCCAATGGATTGTCCTAATTCTGTCAACTTTTTTTTCCACAGTATTTTGTTTCTATCTTTTTTCCCTGGTCGTTTTCTTTTCCTAATTTTTTTTTTTCAAAATTTTTTTTTGGGTTTTTTAAAGAATTTTTTTTTATTCCTTTTTGTTTAAAAAAAAATAAAAAGTCGTAAACATATAGAGTACATAAACCCACTATTACTCACCCTTTTTTGGGGCCCAAGCATGGATCTTTTTTGCTTCTTTGAAATTTTTCCCTTTTTATTTTTTCCCGGATTTGGGGCATTCCACGTTTAGGGCTTGTTTAAAAACCAATTATGCTTTTTCTGATTTTTACAAACTTTGTTGGAAATTTTTTTTCTTCTTTGAACCCGGGGGGTTTTTCCATGAAAATGTCTTCTGTTAAATCTCCATTAAAAAAAGCAGTTTTTTACTCCAGATGCCTTGTTCCTCTTTTCCTTTCTGCAACTGAAAGGGTTCTTTTGTATGTTTTTGAAAATGGAGAAAGTTTCATCATAGTTTCCCTTGGGGGAAGTCGAGTTATGTCTTCCAAAGAGAAAATTTTTCATACATTTTACTTTTTTTTTGCCTTGTATAGGGCTTTTTGGGTTTTTTTTTTCCTTTGTTCTCTCTTATTGGGGGGTTGGGGTTTTGATCTGTTTTAAGTTGGATTCTTCACTTTTTTTTTTGTTCTTCATTAATTTTATTTTTTTTCCACCCGATTTTCTTCAGTTAGTACATTGTTTTTCCCCATTTTTTGTTTAAATGAAATCATAATGCCCTTCTTTTTTAAACTTCAATGAATAAAAAACCCGTTATCTTGTAACTTTTGTCTTTTTTTTGGGTTAAGATTCTATTTTCCTTTGAAATTTTTTATAATCCAATGAATTTTCCCTTCCAGGTCTGTTTTGAATTTGGAACGTTTTTCGTTGGAATGAAAAAAAAAACTTTCATCCAAAAAAATTTTAAAGATTCCCATTGGGGTTTCATTTTTTCCCCAGTTTAGGAGTTTTTTAGTTTTCGGGAAAAAAAGTCGGTTTTGTGTGTGCTGTCTTTGCGCCTACCCAAAAAATTTTTTTTTTGGGTTTTAAAAAATTGTCGCTAAAACCTTTATTTTGATAGGTTTGTTTTTCCTTTCGTATTTCCATTTTTTTTATTTTTTCTGATGTTCTTTTCCATTTTGTCTTAAGTAGTTTTCCCATTTTGTGACCGAAATTCCCCTCCTTAAATCCTTCGATGAAAATTGGTTTCCCCTTTGAAATTTTTTTAATTGATTTTTTTAAACATTTTCCCCAAGTTTATCAAAAACTTCACTTTTTTTCTTAATTAAGTATGTGTTGGGTTTTTTTTTGCGTAGTCGTCTTAAAATTCACATGTATTTTTTTTCCCCCTTTTTTTTAAGGTCCCCCCCAATTTAGGATCTCGTTGCGACTCAAAAAAACGCAAGCAAAAAAAAATTTTTGTGAGTCTCTTTTAGGTCGCTAGTGCCCCAAAAAGGGGAGATTCATAAAACTAAACGCGGTCAGCGTCTTTTTTAACAAATTTGGGGTCGTTAAAATTTTTTGCTGTACTGAGCGTTCAAATTAAAGGGAAATTTTTCCCAGCATTGCCCCTGCCCCTTGGCCCCTGGGGCCTGCTTTGCAAGGGCCTTGCGATCCTCTCTGTGAGCAAAAAAATTTTTTCAGATATTAAGATCCATTCCGTGTAAAAAAACCCTATGGTCAAAAAGAGGTCGTTAAAAAAAGGGGGCCCCCAAACAGCGTATGGGGGTCACCGCAGGAAAGGGCCCAAAATTCAAAAAAAGGCCGAATCTAGTGCGTCAACGAGATCACAGCGGGGCCACAAGTTTGCTAAAAAGCCCAAAACCCGCCCAAGTGCAACGAGATAGCAAAATAGTGACGTTTTTTATCCGTTTGCGATCTCGTTTTTTATCTCGTTTAGTGGGGGATCCCCCCCACTTTCATGGTCCCATACTCAGTATGCCCCCAAAACAAGTGGTCTTTCGCTTTTCATCTCCTTTTTTTGGGGAAAAAGATTCCCCTTTTGGCTTTGGTTTTTTTACAACATTCACTCTTCCCGGGAATTAGCTTTGTTTTTTTAAAAAACTTTGTCAATTTTTTCTTGTAGTTCCCTTTATGGCCAGTGTCTAGTCCTGACATCTTTTCCCCAGTGAATACAGTTTTTTTGTCATTGTACATCCTTTTTTCTTTCCTTTGGTTTGTCAAAATGATAAAAAATTTTCCTCTGCCTTGATTTGGGGTTTTCAATTGTTTCCTGCAAAAAGGGGGGGGGGGCCCCCATTGTTTTTGAATTTTTCAAGTCCTTTTGCTGTTAAACGTTTCCGATAATAACCCCCCCTTCCAATTTGGAAACTCAACACATCCTGTAAAAGTAATTTTTTAATCTTGTCCGAACTTTTTTTAAAAAAAAATTTTGCATCCCCTTTTCCCCTTCCTTCTGGGGTTTTTTTTTCTTCCATCGCAAGTAAATGGCTTTTTTTTTTCAAAAACAAAATTTAGTAAAGAAATTTTTGTCATTTTTCAATTATCGTTGCTCCTAAAAAAATTAAAAACCCAAACCCAAAGGGTGATTTCTTGTCGGTTTTTTTTTAAAGTGCCATTCCAAATATTCTCACACGAATTGGAAATTGTTTTTTTTTCTTCGGGGTATTTTTTTTTGTTGAAAAATTTTTTTGTTTTCCCCTTTTGGTCAGTCTTTTTTTAAATGACCTTTTTTCTTACTCTGAAGCATTTCTTTTTTTTTAAAAGGTTTTTTTAAATTCTGTAGCTTAAAAGGGAGCGTTTTCGCTTTTTTTTTTTTCGTGAAAAAATCTTGCTTTTTTTTTTTCCCTTCTCTGTATTCATCTATGAGTTTGTTTTCACAAATCAAGGGAATGTCAGTTTCTGGTTTTGTCTCTGTGCTTTATTAAAGCAGTTATGAATTGGTAACTGACAACAATATAGTGCTTTATGGTTTTTCTTTAATATTTCACCAATAGATCTTAGCTGTGTATCACTTCCATCTTGAGAATATGTCTTCTGCATGTCAATGCCCCCCCTTTTTAATCTCAAACAAAAAGTTTTCTTAATAAAAATAATTTTTTTTTTTAAAAATTTTGGGCCCCTTTTCATATAGTTTTTTTAAAATTGTTCCCACATTGTTTTGCTGTTTCTTTCATTTAAAATTGTTTTAAATTTTGAGCCTCCTTAAAAAGCTAAGGGGGCTCTGCTTGTTTATTTTTTTCTACCCCATGTCTGTTATCTTGTTGGGGGTCTTTCGTATAAATTTTTTTCCCAAAAACCCCCTTTTTTTGAAAAAAATTTTTCCCTTTACTTTGAATTCCCCTAGTGATTTTTCTCATCTTTCATTTTTTTTTCTGCTTTTTTTTAGCCTGTGCTTTTTGTCTTTTTTAAAATTACCGTATATCTCATTTTAAAACCCGACCCATGTATAAGCCGCCCCCCAAAATTTCCCACAAAAAAGGGGGGAAATTTAAATTGCCCTGCTTTATAAGCCTGGGAAAAAAAAATGATTTTTCCCCCTGTCCCTTTTTCAGGGGATTAGTTTCGGGGAAATCGCCGCGGGGGAGACGGAGGGGAAAAAAAACCCATTCAAGCGTGGTTCTGTTAAAAACCCCAAAAAACCAGTTTTATTAAAGTCCACAGAAACAAACAAAAATTTAAAAAACAAAATCATAAAAAAAAAAACCTGGGCTTGTCTAGCCCAAAATTACACATAAAAAGATTGCCCGTCTATTGGGCCCCGGGCTCTACCAGCCGCCCCCAAAATAACACTTTAAAAACGGGGGTTTCCACGGGGGTTTTAAATGAGACCCCAACGTTTTTTTTAAAATCCAGACTGGAGCCCCCTTAAAACCCCCAAGCAGGTACTTTGGCTCCCCAATTTTAAACACCCTGTGTTCACCCCGGGGGTTTCACTAAAAAACCCGTCCCGATAGGGGGGAAATTTTAACACCGCACGAAAACCCCTTTTTTTTTCGCCCAGCTAAGAAACCCGGGGAATATAAAAACCCCCGTCCAGCCCCCCCCCCCCTTATGTTCCTTCCCCCCCCCTCTTCCCCAAACCCCGGGGGACGGGGCAAAATCAGAAGAGACAGGGGAATCTGGAAAAGGGTTTTTAGCTTTAAACCCCGAAATTTTTTTTCCCGGTTATGCTCAACCGAAAAATTTTAAAACCCCTTTAAAGGTTGAAAGGAACCACCTTGTCCCCCCCGGATTCCTTCCTTTTTCTCTTCACCCCCCCGGGGGCAGGGTTTTTGTTTGCAATTTAAATCCCCCACCCAAAGGTAATACCTTAGGGAGTCCCCGCCCATTTTTAAATTTCGAGGCACTCCCGCTCCACAATGGATAATTTTTTTCAAACCGTGTCATTTTTTTTTTGACTTAGATCAGGACCCGGGGGGTTTTTCACCCTTTTTAGTGTGATAACACCGCCCCCAACCCCCATTTGAGGCATCAGTTTGAACAAGAAACTCTTTCCCCCCAAAATTGGGGGACCCGAACTGGTTTTGACACAAAGCCATTTTTTTTTGAAAAGAAAAGCTTTTCTGCCCCGGATTCCAATTTTCTTTTGGCTTCCCCCCTTTTTTTAGGGAGCCCCAATGGGGGGAGCAATGGAGGCATAATTTTGGGGACTAAACTGGATGTACCCTGATGCCCAAAATGCTTTGCCCCGTTTTGTAAGGGGTCAGGCCGTTTCAAATTGCCCCTACCTTATCGTTTTTTGGTTTACCCTCGCCAACAAAATGCCCCCGTACTTGGCCTCTTTAGGCCAAAATTTTTCTTTTTTTTGGGTTTTTTTCAGCCCACTCCGCCTATGAGTCTAAAAAGGGTTGTACCTTAGCGGGTGGGTTCCCCCAAAAAACTGAAAAAATTTCCCACTCCAGGTAGGAGTGCTAGGTTGAGCGGGGTAGGGTTTGGGGGCCCCCAAGGGCCCCGAAAGGTAGCTGGGGCTTTCCCGCAACCCAAAGGCTACCGTTTTGAAACAAACCTTCCCGGGGGGTTTTTAAAAGGCCCTTTTTTTTTTTTTGCCTCCCCGTGGGGGGGCTGCCGTTTCCCTTTTTTCAGATGAGGGTTTTTAATTTAAAAAGGGCACCCCTAACCTCTCGTTTTCATCAGGTGGCATCCCCGGGGCGTCAAATTTGAAAACTTCGTTTTAAATTTCTGAAACATTACAAAACCCCCAGGTTCCATTTTTGGTTTTGGGATGAACAAAAGGGTCACCCCTCCTTTGGGCCTCCTAATGACCCCGATTTTTAAAAGGGGTTTTTTTTCAGCAGGGGACTATCTTTTGGGGGGGTTTGGGGGGCGTGGTTTATCTTTACCTTAGTACGGGGGTCGGTCTCGACATGGTGTTTTTTTGAGAAGGGCCCCGGGCCCCGGGGAATCAGAAAAACTTTTCTGATTTTTGCAGAAAATCCCCCTTCCTGTTTTTGGGGGGCCCCGGGGCAAGTCTCCCCTGGTACAGGAGGTGAGAGGTTTTTTCCCCTTTTCTATTCACCCGAGGCCAAAAAGGGCCTCTCTGTCCCTCCGGGGTTTGTCAGATTGATTGATATCCGGGTGGGGTTCCGTCCCCCGGGTTTGGGGGTACTTTGAAAAAGTAACCTCGCCACTTTTTGTATGATCCCTTAATGGACCATGCCCCTTGGCCAAAAACCCCTTCCACCGGGGGGTTTTAAAATTTTGGGGCTCGTCCCCGGGGGGGGGTTTTAAAACCAAAATTTTTGTGCCCAATTAAAAGACTTGCTTTGGTTTTGTGCTCTTGCGATGATTTTTCCCCAAAAGGCAAATTTTAGCCCCTGTCAGGGGGGTTTTAACCCCCACAAGGATCGTCGCGTTTTCACACTCTGACTTCTCAAAGCTGATTTTCTGTTTTTTTGTTTTTGGGGAAGGGGATTTAAAATTTTACCTGTTTTGCTAAAACTAGGCCAGCCTCCCCCGGGGCTTTTGTTTTTTTCAAAATTAGTTTCCCCTTTATATCCCCGCCGTCTGCTTTTAAACCCCCGGGGTGAAAGCCTTTATGTAGCTGCGATGGATCGGTCTGAAAAACTTGCTAAATCCCTTAGTTTTTTTTTCTCTTTGTTTAGTTTATCTTGCCCCCGGGGGGTGTTCCTACGGGTTTTGATGTTTATGTAAGATTTTTTTTTAAACTTTTTTTTCTTTTTTTTCTTGTATGTCTTTCTTTTTTTTTAACCGTTCCTTTCTTCCCCCTTTGGGGGTTTAACAGGGTCCTTTTAGGACTAATTACATTTTGGCGGGTTGTAGGGGGGGGGTTTCGCGGTGGGGGGGGCCCTTTTCCCCCTTTTAAAAACGTCCCCCCAGGTAGGGGGATTAGTTGGCCCCCCAGTTTAGGGCCCAGCATAGACCCCGGTCCCCCCCTTTTCCGGAGACAGCGTATAACTTTTTGTTTTTGCCCACGGGACTTTCTGCGGGGTAATTCTATGTTATCATATTCTATGGCTTTTTATTGATTTTTGCCTTTTAAATATGATTCTGTATCACAATTTTTTTTTTTTTTCTTTTTAAACGGGGCCCTCCTCTCTTGAAAACTGGGCAATATCCCTCTTAACACTTGTATGGAGTTGTTGGGTTTTCCCAAACCCCCCCGCTATGTCCAAAAAGCCCCGCGGTGCCGACCATAAAACCAACTAAAAGGGGAAAAAATCCCTTTAAAAAGGCCCCGGGGGGACCCTTGCCCGAAAACAATAAGTAGGGAAAAGTAGCCCCGCCCCCCCCTCTTTCCCTTCTGCTTTCTTTAAAAATTTTTTTTAAAATTTTTTTTTAAAAAAACGTTCCCCAAAAACCCCCCCGTCGGGGGGGATACACAGATGTAAAAATGTGCGTTTTTTTAAAAGCAACTTACACAGTTCCTTCATCACTTTGGACAAAAAAGGGTTGTCCCGGGGGTCCGTGAGGTTCTTTTGGATTTCCGTCCTGGAAAACATATGAAAGAGTTCTTCCCTTTTTTTTAATCCATATTTTTTAAAGGGGAGCCTCGGGGTCCGGGGTTTCAAATGGTACAAAAAAGATGAATTGGTCCCCCCGGGGGTTTGATTTTACAATGGACCTCCAAAAGTCCATTGCTCCCTTTCAAGGGTTTTCATCCCGGCGGGGGGGAAAATGGACCCCGGAAGGAGAAAAACCGGAGCTTTTAAATTGAGGGGGGGCTTTTTTTTAAAATATCCTCCACTCCGAAAAAACCCCCCCCCGGGCCCCAAAAAAAACCCCTCTAAAAAATTTTTTTCCGGGGTTTTGCCCACCCCCAGGCCCCCCACAGGGGGTTAATGGGACAAACCCCAACCCAAACCCTTCTATTGGCGGGGGCTAGGGCTGACCCCCGGGCCCCCCTTTTTTACTTTAGTGCCCCTTATAGCAGGTCTTTTTCAGGCAAAAGGGGGAAATTTTTTTTTTCAAAAACCCCCCGGGGGCTCTTGTGGGTTTCCCCAATCAAAACGTTATTTTCCCCCCCTGGCATTTTTAAAGGGGGGTTTTTTTAATTTTGTTTCCCCTCCCAAAATTGCCCGGGCCCCGGGGTGGTCGGGACTTTGTTCTGGGAAAAAAATCCCCCCCTCCCCCCAACAAAACCTAAAATTTGGAAATTCATTTTTTTTCTTTCCATAAAATTATCAATTCATTATCGGGGGGGGGGGGGGGGGGGGGGGGGGGGGGATTCAAACAGCCCAGAAAATTATCATTTTCACCCATTTTCGACCCAAAAATTATCTGGTCATCATCATTTCGGCCCTCTCATCCCCCCTTTATTACTTTATCATCACGGGTTTAACGGCCCCCTAGCTTTTGTTCCCCCCCGGGGGGATTGCCACCCTCGGGGGGGAGCTTCACACACTGCCCCAGCGAAACATTTTTTTTCCCCAAAACCCCCAAAAAAAAGGGGGGAAAAGTCACGACCCAAGGGGGCGGATGATAGGTTCTTCATCCCCCCCACTTATTGAGATCTCCCCGATTTTTGTGACAAAGGGTCGGGGGGGTTTTGGGGGGTTTTAAAATTTTAGTCTCCGGGAAAGAAACACCACGTTAGGTGCCACCTGTGACGAAGCCCTATCACCCGACAGAGTATCGGGGTCACTCTTTTTCCCCGAGCGAGTGGGGCCCCTGTACGGGCCCCCTTTTACCCCGACCTACCAGCGGGGCCAGTCTCCTCGATGGGGGGGCCCCACGCACACGGTCGGAGGAAGAGGAGACTGTCCAGCATCACATTTCATGGTTTTCCCCCACTGGGGACAATTGGAAAAAATTTTTGCCCCTTGTTCACCATCTCCCAACATTTTCTGGTCGGGTTTTCCCAGGGGAGAGACCTCCTAGGGGGGGGGTCTGGGGGTGGTAAGTATCCCCTTTCGCTCATTTTTTCCCCCTTTTTCGGGGCTGACCCGGTTCAACACCCCCCTTCCCCCCCACGGGGAAAAACCCTTTTCCGGGAGTGACGGGGCCCGGGTTTTTCCCCCGAAGGTGACCTGGGGTTGGTCACGTAGTTATTTTTTGGGGGCGAAATACCTTCTATAACTGACCAGTTGTCGGCTTTTTTTGGGGTCTCCTGCCCCGACCCAGAGTGGCCCTGGGGGAAGGGGGCCCGTTTTCCGGGGTCCGCCCCCTTTTTTCCCAAATTTTTTGGGGCGGGGGTGCTAAACGTAAAGGTTTTCCAACCACTTCTTAAAAAAAAATTTTCCGTCATACTTGTGAGCGAGCAGGCTTGTCTCGCCTTATCCCCAGTTTGGCCCTCCGGCAGGGACTGCCCTCGTCACACCCAGGCGGGCAAGAATCTCTGCTTTCAACTTAGTATAGTTTTTGCTGTCCTGCCAACTGAGGTCAAAATAGGTTTTTTTGGGGTTTCCCCCCAGTCAAATAGGGCGCGACCACCATAGCCCATTCAGATTGTGGCAGATTTTCTCTGCCAGTCTCTAAATATTAGCAGAATGCTCCACATTGTCATGAGGCGTCATCTTCTGCAGAGTCGTTTACCGGCTTCTTAACAGGGATAATGGGGTAACCCGCGTCTTCATTCGGGGCGGGTGCAGGAGGTTTTTTTAGTGCGGCAAGCTGCTCCTTACAACCGGTTGGTTTCCGCTGTGCGTGCTGGCTCTGCTGGGCCTCTAGGTGTTGTTGCTGCATGGCCTGCTGTTGTGCTGCATGGCTGCTGGGCCTGTTGATGCTCTGCTGTTGTTGCTGCATGGCCTGCTGATGTTGCTGCTGCATGGCCTGCTGGTTCTGGGCCAGCTGCTTAACGAGCTCCCCATACTGCGGACATCTTGGGCTGGCTGACAGCCTTCACCCAAGACATATACACTCCTCAGTCCTCTCCACAATAAGTTCAGTTTTGCGGTGCAGACACCTTCCTTTTTTTTTTTTTTTTTTTTTTTTTCAAAGTCTTCAGCCACTGTGCTGCCCCGCATTCAAGCACCAATTGTAAGCTTTTCGGGGGGGATTACTCTGGGAATCGCCGTCTTGGGGAGACGGAGTGGCATAAAGAGACCATTCACAGACAGTGGTTCTGTTAAAAACTGGCCGCAACCAGTTTTATTAAAGTCCACAGCAAACAGAACATAAATTAAAACAAAATCATAAACAGAAAACCTAGGCTTGTCTAGCCACTAATTACACATAGATAGATTGCCCTGTCTACCCGGGGTCCCGGCTCTACCAGCCTGACCCAAAATAACACAATATAATTGTAGTTACCAGCGTGAGGTTCACAGAGACCCACGTTGTCTGTAGTCAGATCCAGACTGAGAGCCCCCTCTGAAACCCCTCAAGCAGGTACTTATGGCTGCTAATTAAGCAGCTGTGTTCACTCGGGTTGCACTGCAAACCTGTCCCAGATAGGAATGGAATAAACACCGCATTGACACCTATTTTATACGCCCCAGCTAAGAAACCTGGGCGAGATATACACGCCGTCCAGCACACACCCCTTCACTGTCTCACACCCCATATGATGCTCCACAGATTATGCCCCCATAGCTGCACAGATTATGCCCAATATGCTCCACAGATTATGCCCCTATATGCTCCAGATTATGCCCCATATGCTCCAGATTATGCCAATATGCTTCAGAGATTATGCCCCCATATGCTCCAGATTATGCCCCCATATGTTCCACAGATTATGCCCCATATGCTCCAGATTATGCCCCATATGCTCCAGATTATGCCCCATATGTTCCACAGCTTATGCCCCATATGTTCCACTGCTTGCTTTTTGCATTTTGTCCTGCACTTCTGTGGGTGTCTGCCGGGTCCCCTCCGGGGCTTGTGCTCCTCTCAGTTTATTCGCCACTGTTGTTTGTTCATTTGCCTTTTCCATTTTTTTCAGTGGCTGCTGTTTAGTTTTTGTTACACCAGAGAACTAATTTAGGTGGTAGAGGTCGTGTGATCTCAGGTGTTTTTGTAATTAGTAGAGTTGGTACTTTTCAGGGTTTTTTGGGATTGCAGTAAGTGTCCTTCCTATCCTTTTCTATTTAGGAAGTTTGGGCCCCACGTTTGCTATACTATTTTTTGTCTGTGTCTGTATTTCCTCTTGTCTAAAACCGCCATTAATGTTTGGGGGCTTTCTATGTTCTTTGGGGATCTTCTCCAGGGCAGATAGTTTTCCTCTTTCTGTCTTTAGGTGTAGTTTTGCTTCTCAGGCTGTGACGAGGTGTCTAGGACCAACGTAGGTACGCTC
The DNA here is from genome assembly GCA_033576555.1 of Oophaga sylvatica. Classification (NCBI taxonomy): domain Eukaryota; kingdom Metazoa; phylum Chordata; class Amphibia; order Anura; family Dendrobatidae; genus Oophaga; species Oophaga sylvatica. Next base: position 468,992,438 of record JARQOD010000005.1, read on the forward strand.
CACGGCTGCCTTTAGTTGTGGTGGTTAGTCAGGGTACTGCAATCCCATAGATTCCAACCTTCTGGTGTATTTCCTTTTTTGCCTGTTTCCTCAGCTACCAAATCATAACAGTATCACCGGCCAAAACTGAAAATTATATGGTACTCACAGAAGGGAAAAATATTGTGGAAAGAAAAAAGTTGTCAGTGTTGTCAGAGATTTTTTTTTTTTTTCTTTTTGTTGCATTTTTTTCCCTCTGGGTGCTGAGGAGGATTTTTTTTTTTTTTTTCTCTCAATGGAGTTTGCACAGTTGTTGGCCGTGTGGATCAGCTTGCACTGAGGTTCGGAGTATTGCTACCTATCTTGCGAGGTTGCCTGTTGTGGAACCTAGGATTCCCATGCCAGATTTGTTTTTAGGGGATCAAGCTAAATTTCTGAATTTTCAAAAATAACTGTAAGTTGTTTTTTGCCTTGAAATCTAAGTCCTCAGGGAACGCAGCACAGCAGGTTCAAATTGTCATCTCTCTCCTGCGCGGCGATCCTCAGGATTGGGCTTTTTCCCTGACACCTGGGGGTCCTGTTTTGAGTAATGTTGATGCATTTTTTTCAGGCTCTGGGGTAATTGTACGATGAGCCTAATGTCACGATCAAGCTGAAAAAGTCTTGTTGGCATTAATCAGGGGCTTGAGGACGCTGAGTTTGTACTGTCAGAGATTCCATAGGTGGGCAGTCCTGACCAAATGGAATGACGATGCTTTGGCAGCCCTTTTTCGGAAGGGTCTGTCAGAGAATGTAAAGGATGTTATTGTGGGATTCCCTGTCCCCTCTGGTCTCAATGATTCTATGTCATTAGCGATTCAAATTGACAGATGTTTGCGTGAGCGTAGGGGTAGCGTGGAATATGTTCCCTTGTGAACCAGCTTCTGAGTCATGCAGTGTGATAGAGTGGCTTCTGGGGCACAGCGTCATGAGTTTCGAAAACGCAATGGGTTATGTTTCTACTGTGGTGATGCCTCTCATGCTATTTCAGTCACCCAAGCGGGGAAGACGTTTTGCACGCTCAGTGTCTTGGGTAGTGTTCAGACTAAATTTTTGTTGACTGTTACCCTGATTTGCTCCCAGTCCACATTTTCTGCTCAGGCTTTTGTTGATTCGGGAGCAGCTATTAACCTGATGGATTTTGATTTTGCTAAACGTTGTGGGTTTCCCTTGATACCCCCTACGGAAGTCTATTCCCCTACTGGGGATCGATTCTACCCTTTGGCTGGAATAAACCTCAGTTCTCTACTCAGGTGAAATGAGGGTTGAACCTGATCATCAGGAGAGTTGCAAATTTTTGGTGCTGTATAATCTGCTGACATTATCGTACTGGGTTTCCCTTGGTTACAGTCTCATAATCCTGTTTTGGATTGGAAATCTGTGTCTGTAACCAGTTTGGGGCTGCCAATGTGTTAATACCAACACTCCTGTTTTTTCTGCCTCCCCCCAGTCTCAGGATGTTCCTGACTTTTTGACAGATTTTTCTGATGTGTTTAGCGAAAGTAAATCTGCATCCTTGCCCCCCCATAGGAGCTATGACTGCGCTATGATTAGTGCCTGGTGGTAAATTTCCTAAAGGTCGCCTTTTTAATTTATCTGTACTTGAACACATATGCTATGCAATCTTATATCAAGGAGTCATTGGAGAAGGGTCATATCAGACCATCCTCTTCACCCTTGGGCACCGGTTTTTTCTTTGTGGCCAAAAAGGATGGTTCATTGAGGCCGTGTATTGATTATCGCCTCCTCATAAGATCACTGTGAAATATCATTATCCGTTACCCTTGATTTCTGATCTGTTTTCCAGAGTGAAAAGTGCTAGTTGGTTTACCAAGCTTGACCTCAGGGGGCGTATAACCTTATTCGTATTAAGCATGGGGATGAATTGAAGACGGCGTTTAATACCCCAGAGGGGCATTTTGAGTACCTAGTGATGCCTTTTGGGCTCACTAATGCTCCTTCTGTCTTCCAGTCCTTCATGAATGACATTTTCAGGGATTTTGTGGATATATTTCTGATTGTTTATTTGGATGATATCTTGATTTTTTCCAATGACTGGGACTCTCATGTGAAACATGTTCGGACTGCGTTCCAGATTTTGAGAGAGAATGCTCTGTATGTGAAGGGATCAAAGTGTCTTTTTGGCGTACAGAGGATCTCATTTCTGGGATTCATTTTGTCCCCATCTGTTATTGAAATGGACCCGGTCAAGGTTCAGGCCATCTGTGATTGGGTCCAACCTACTTCATTAAAGGCTCTTCAAAGATTCTTGGGTTTTGCCAATTTTTATCGTAAATTTATTGGTAATTTCTCTGTTATTGTTAAACCATTGACTGATTTGACCAAAAAGGGTTCTGATGTGGTGAATTGGCCTCCTGAGGCAGGCTCTGCGTTTCAGGAACTTAAGCAGAGATTCACTTCTGCTCCTGTTCTATGGCAGCCTGATGTTTCTCTGCCATTTCAGGTGGAGGTGATGCCTCTGAAATTGGGGGCAGGTGCCGTTTTGTCCCAAAGAGATCCAGAGACCTCTAAAAGTAACCCTTGTGCCTTTTTCTCTCGAAAATTTTCTCCAACTGAACGTATTATGACGTGGGTAATCTGGAGTTATTGGCCATGAAGTGGGCTTTTGAAGAGTGGAGACATTGGCTGGAGGGAGCCAAACATCAGGTGGTGGTCCTCACGGACCATAAGAATCTGGTTTATCTGGAATCAGCCAAGCGACTTAATCCTAGACAGGCCAGGTGGGCCTTGTTTTTCACACGTTTTAATTTTGTGGTTTCCTTTCTTCCTGGCACTAAGAATGTTAAGGCGGATGCCCTCTCGAGTAGTTTCCTTGCGGACTCTCCTGAGCTGTCTGATCCTGCTGTTATTTTGAAAGAGGGTGTAGTTCTTTCCGCCATCTCGCCCAATTTGAGACTGGCTCTGGAAGGGTGTCAGGAGGATAAACCCGAGCGCTGCCCTATTGGGAAATTGTTTGTCCCAGACCGGTGGAAAAAGAGTGTGATGTCTGAGATCATTGTTCCGCGTTGGCCGGTCATCCCGGAATTTTTGGTACCAGAGACTTGGTTAGTCGGTCCTTTTGGTGGCCTACTTTGTCTCGTGACGTCAGGGAATTTGTGCAGTCCTGCGGGACTTGCTCTCGCTCCAAGCCTTGCTCTCTCTCTAGTGGTTTGTTGATACCATTGCCTGTGCCCAAGAGACCATGGACCCCTATCTCTATGGATTTCATTTCCGACCTCCCTGTTTCTCAGAGAATGACGTTATCTGGGTGATTTGTGATGGTTTTCCAAAATGATACATCTTGTGCCATTACCTAAGTTGTCTTCCTCCTCTGAATTGGTGCCTTTGTTCCTTCAGCACGTGGTTCGGTTACACGGCATTCCTGAGAACATTGTGTCTGACAGAGGAGTCCAGTTTGTTTCCAGATTTTGGAGGACCCTTTGTTCTAAAATTGGTGTTCAATTGTCTTTCTCCTCGCTTTTCATCCTCAGACCAATGGACAAACTGAGAGAACAAACCAGACATTGGAAACTTATCTAAGATGCTTTGTGTCTGCTGATCAGGATGATGGGTCTCTTTTTTGCCTTTGGCTGAGTTTGCTCTTAACCCCTTCACCCCAAGGGTGGTTTGCACGTTAATGACCGGGCCAATTTTTACAATTCTGACCACTGTCTCTTTATGAGGTTATAACTTGGAACGCTTCAACGGATCTTCGCGATTCTGAGATTGTTTTCTCGTGACATATTGTACTTTATGTTAGTGGTAAAATTTCTTCCATATAACTTGCGTTTATTTATGAAAAAAGCGCAAATATGGTGAAAATTTTGAAAATTTAGCAATTTTCAAACTTTGAAATTTTATTTCCCTTAAAACAGAGAAATATGTCACAGAAAATAGTTAACAATACATTTCCCACATGTCTACTTTACATCAGCACAATTTGGAACCAAAATTTTTTTTTGTTACGAAGTTATAAGGGTTTAAAAGTTGACCAGCGATTTCTCATTTTTACATCAAAATGTACAAAGCCATTTTTTTTAGGGACCACCTCATATTTGAAGTCACTTTGAGGGATCTATATGGCAGAAAATACCCAAAAGTGACACCATTGTAAAAACTACACCTCAAGGTACTCAAAACCACATTCAAAAAGTTTATTAACCTTCAGGTGCTTCACAGGAGCTGAAGCAACGTGGAAGGAAAAAAAATGAACATTTTACTTTTAGTCACAAAAAATGATCTTTTACAAACATTTTTTTTATTCCCAAGGGTAAGAGGAGAAATTGGACACAAAAGTTGTTGTCCAACTTGTCCTGAGTACGCTGATACCCCATATGTGGGGGGGAACCACTGTTTGGGCGCACGGCAGGGCTCGAAAGGGAAGGACCGTTTGACTTTTCCAAACCAAAATTGGCTGGAATTGGGAACGAACGCCATGTCGCGTTTGGAGGGCCCCTGATGTGCCTAAACAGTGGAAACCCCCCACATGTGACCCCATTTTGGAAACAAGACCCCCTAAGGAACTTACCTAGATGTGTGGTGAGCACTTTGAACCCCCAAGTGCTTCACGCAAGTTTGTAATTGAGCCGTGAAGAAAAAAATCATATTTTTTCCACAAGCATGATGTTTTAGTCCCCAATTTTTTATTTTCCCAAGGGTAAGAGGAGAAATTGGACCACAAAAGTTGTTGTCCAACTTTGTCTGAGTACGCTGATACCCCATATGTGGGGGGGAACCACTGTTTGGGCGCACGGCAGGGCTCGAAAGGGAAGGAGCCCGTTTGACTTTTCCAAACCAAAATTGGCTGGAATTGGGAACGAACGCCATGTCGCGTTTGGAGGGCCCCTGATGTGCCTAAACAGTGGAAACCCCCCACATGTGACCCCATTTTGGAAACTAGACCCCCTAAGGAACTTACTAGATGTTGTGGTGAGCACTTTGAACCCCCAAGTGCTTCACGCAAGTTTGTAATATGTGAGCCGTGAAGAAAAAAATCATATTTTTTCCACAAGATGACTTTTAGTCCCCAATTTTTATTTTCCAAGGGTATACGAGAAATTGGACCACATAAGTTGTTGTCCAACTGTTCGTCCCTGAGTACGTTGATACCCCATTGTGGGGGGAACCACTGTTTGGCATCCGGCAGGGCTCGAAGGGAAGGAGGTTTGACTTTTCAAACAAAATTGGATGAATTGGAAGACTGCCATGTTCGCGTTGGAGGGCCCCTGTGTCCTAACATTTGTAACCCCCCACAAGTGACCATTTGGAACTAGACCCCTAAGGAACTTATCCTAGTTTTGGTGAGCACTTGAACCCCAAGTGTTTCACTGAAGTTTTTAGTGACCTGGTGAAAAAAAAAATTTTTTCCACAAAAGTGATTTTTTTAGTCCCCAATTTTTTATTTTCCAAGGTAAGGAGAAATTGACCACAAAATTGTTGTCCAATTTGGATTGATACGCTGATACCCCATATGTGGGGGACCACTGTTTGGTGCACAGGCAGGGCTCGGAAAAGGAAGTATTTTGTTGACTTTTGGAATCAAAATTGACTGGAATGGTCTTCGCTCAGTTCCGTAGCAGGTCCCTATGGTGCCAAACAGTGGAACCCTTCAAGTGACCCCATTTTGGGAAACTAGAAACCCCCATTAGGAACTTATCTAGTGGTGTGAGACACTTGAACCCCAAGTGTTTTACTAAGTTTATAATGCCCTGGGGAAAAAAAAAATATTTTTTTTTTCCACAAAAAGTGATTTTTTTAGTCCCCAATTTTTTATTTCCAAGGGTAAACAGGAGAATCATATTTTTACAACAAGCATGAGTTTTGTCCCATTTTTATTTTCCCAGGTAAGGGGAAATTTGGACCACAAAAGTTGTTGTCCAACTTGTCCTGAGTACGCTGATACCCCATATGTGGGGGGGAACCACTGTTTGGGCCGCAGGGTCGAAAGGAAGGAGCGCCGTTTGACTTTTCCAAACCAAAATTGGCTGGAATTGTGAACGAACGCCATGTCGCGTTTGGAGGGCCCCTGATGTGCCTAACAGTAGAAACCCCCACATGTGACCCAATTTGGAAACTAGACCCCTAAGGAACTTATTTTAGATGTGTGGTGAGCACTTTGAACCCCCAAGTGTTCACGCAAGTTTGTAATGTAGAGCCGTGAGAAAAAATCATTTTTTTCACAGCATGATGTTTTAGTCCCAATTTTTTATTTTCCCAAGGGTAAGAGAATTGGACCCAAAAGTTGTTGTCCAATTGTCCTGAGTACGCTGATACCCCATATGTGGGGGGGGAACCACTGTTGGGGCACGCAGGGCTCGAAAGGAAGGAGCGCGTTTGACTTTTCCAACAAATTGGTGGAATGGAACGAAGCCATGTCGCGTTGGAGGGCCCTGATGTGCCTAAAAGTGGAAACCCCCACAGTGACCCCATTTTGGAAACTAGACCCCCTAAGGAACTTACCTAGATGTGTGGTGAGCACTTTGAACCCCAAGTGTTCACCAAGTTTTAATGTGGCGTGAAAAAAAAATCATATTTTTTCACAAGCTGATGTTTTAGTCCCCAATTTTTTATTTTCCCAAGGGTAACAGGAGAAATTGGACCCCAAAAGTTGTTGTCCAATTTGTCCTGAGTACGCTGATACCCCATATGTTGGGGGGAACCACTGTTTGGGTGCACGGCAGGGCTCGGAAGGGAAGTAGTGACGTTTTGGAATGCAGACTTTGATGGAATGGTCTGCGGGCGTCATGTTCCGTTAGCAGAGCCCTCATGTGCCTAAACAGTGGAAACCCCCACAAGTGACCCCATTTTGGAAACTAGACCCCCTAAGGAACTTATCTAGGTGTGTGGTGAGTACTTTGAACCCCCAAGTGTTTCACTAAAGTTTATAATGCCCTGTGTGAAAAAAAAAATATTTTTTTTTTCCACAAAAGTGATTTTTTTAGTCCCCAATTTTTTATTTTCCCAAGGGTAACAGGAGAAATTGGACCCCAAAAGTTGTTGTCCAATTTGTCCTGAGAACGCTGGTACCCCACATGTGGGAAAAAACTGTTTAGGCACACGTCGGGACTCGGAAGGGAAGTAGTGACGTTTTGGAATGCAGACTTTGATGGAATGGTCTGCGGGCATCATGTTCCATTTGCAGAGCCCCTGATGTGCCTAAACAGGAAAAAAAAACCACAAGTGACATAATTTTAGAAATTAGACCCCCAAGAAGCTTCTCTAGATGTGCCCCCCTTCTGGAACTAATCTTTCCTGTAAAGTAAATTAGTAGTGCATGGAGGTGTGGTACAATTTGAAGCAATCCTTCATACACAGGCCAGGTTTTTCGGGGCAGGTGTCGCACTGATAAATGGTGTCCTTGCGTATTCCCCTTTTGTAACACACTCGGCACCTTTTTTGCGACTTACCTTTTTTTGCAGTTTGCGGGACCTCCCCCGGGAAATGCTGGCCTGGTACAATACGAGCACCTTCAGTTCCGGAAGTACTGGGGCCCTCTCCTTCCTGAGCGCCAAACATCAGGGCCTTGATCACTACCTCCTGGAACTGAAGGTACGACGTATTGGTATGGCGTGCACATCGTGACAGCAGGAAAGCGTTGAGCATTGCCATTTGGACGATGTGCACGGACAGCTTCTTGTACCACACCTTGGCCTTTCTCAAAGCACTGTATGGTTGGAGGAGTTGATCAGAGAGATCAACACCCCCATGTATTTGTTGTACCCAAGTACACAGTCCGGTTTGCGGACCTGTGTAGAGGTACCCCGTACAGTGCTGAGGGCGCTGCCATCACCGTGTATGGTGGTCAAGAGAAGGACATCCCTCTTGTCCTTGTACTTGACCACCAGAAGGTGGTCGCTACATTGGGCTCTGCTCTCACCCTTTCTGAGCATCTGCCCAAGCAGCGTCTTCGGGAGGCCCTTCTGATTTTTGCGGACGGTACCGCAGGCTGCGGTACCACGCGCAAAGAGGGATTTGTGGAGTGGGATGCTGGTATAAAAGTTATCGGTGTAGAGGTGATAACCTTTATCCAGCAGTGGGTGAACCAAATCCCACACAATTTTCCCACTCACTCCCAGGACAGGAGGACACTCAGGGGGTTCAATCCTGGTGTCCTTTCCTTCGTAAACTCTAAAACGGTGAGTGTACCCTGAGGTACTCTCACACAGTTTGTAGAGTTTGATTCCGTACCTTGCCCTCTTGTTGGGCAGGTACTGACGGAATCCGAGCCGTCCCTTAAAATGAACCAAGGACTCATCCACGCAAATGTCCCTTTTGGGCACGTACACTTCAGCAAACTTTTTGTTGAAGTGTTCGATGACCGGCCGAACTTTGAACAGACGGTCAAAGTTGGGGTCATCTCGTGCGGGACACTGTGCATTATCGTTATAATGCAAGAATTTCTGGATGGCCTCAAAACGCGTCCGGGCCATGACCATTCGGAACACTGGAGCGTTATATAAAATATCAACACTCCAGTATTGCCGAAGTTCTGGCTTCTTCAAGATCCCCGTGTGAAGGACCAGGCCCCAAAACTGCATCAATTCAACTGCGTCTACAGGAGACCAGTTAGAATATGATGAACGGGGGTTTTGCTCCAAAAATTGACGAGCGTACAAATTTGTTTGCTCCACCATGTGGTTAATAAAATCCTCAGAGAAAAAGACTTTGAAAAAGTCTATTTCTGTGAGGCCAGTGGTGTCAAACCTGATTCCTGATTCTGCCACAAAATCAGGAATCAGTGGCTCGTAATTTTCGGGGGGCGAGGTCCACACGGGATCCGCAGTGGGTTGCGCTGGTTCGGCTTCATCTTCTGGAATGGGGGCAGATGCCTCATCTTCTGTCCTGGGGCGTCTGCGTGGTGGTTCCGCAGGACCCGAGGAGGAAGATGAGGAGGGGAAGAGGAAGAGGAGGAGGAAGAGGAATCTGAAAAATAAAGAAATGTGGGATCCTCTCCCTCGCTATCAGTGTCGGAGGCAAGAAAAGCGTATGCCTCCTCCAATGAATAGCGCTGTTGGGACGAACGGGACGGGTGGGACATTTTTTTGTAAATGTGGTGCTTGGGTGTACTTTATTGATAACTGTGTATGTGTGGGGGGGGGATAGTGCTTGGTGTAAACTATGCTGAAAAGAAAAATCTAAAAGAAAAAAAAAATGGGGAGAAAAAAATGCCTGTGAAAAGAAAAGTCTAAAACAGCAGGCCTAGCTCTGATAAGTGAACTGCGTCACTTATCAAAGTTCGGTGGCTGCTAGATGTGGCGCAAGGAGGGGTGAAAAAAAAAAAAGGGGAAAACAGCCGGCACGAGATCTGATAAGTGAACTGCGTCACTTATCTAAATTCGGCGGCTGCTAAATGTGGAAACGGAGGCGGCGCAAAGGCGGGTGAAAAAAAAGGAAAAAAAAAAAAGAAAAGGAAAACAGCCGGTGCGAGCTCTGATAAGTGAACTGTGTCACTTGTCAAAGTTCGGCGGCTTCTAGATGTGGCGCAAAGGGAGTGGCGCAGGGAGGGGGTGAAAAAAAAAAACAGGAAAACAGCCGGCACGAGATCTGATAAGTGAACTGAGTCACTTATCAAAATTCGGCGGCTGCTAAATGTGGAAACGGAGGCGGCGCAAAGGCGGGTGAAAAAAAAAAGGAAAAAAAAGAAAAGGAAAACAGCCGGTGCGAGCTCTGATAAGTGAACTGTGTCACTTGTCAAAGTTCGGCGGCTGCTAAATGTGGAAACGGAGGCGGCGCAAAGGCGGGTGAAAAAAGAAAAAGGAAAAAAAAAAAAAGAAATGGAAAACAGCCGGTGCGAGCTCTGATAAGTGAACTGTGTCACTTGTCAAAGTTCGGCGGCTGCTAGATGTGGCGCAAAGGGAGTGGCGCAGGGAGGGGGTGAAAAAAAAAAGAAAAGGAAAACAGCCGGCGCGAGCTCTGATAAGTGAACTGTGTCACTTGTCAAAGTTCGGCGGCTGCTAAATGTGGAAACGGAGGCGGCGCAAAGGCGGGTGAAAAAGGAAAAAAAAAAAAAAGAAAAGGAAAACAGCCGGTGCGAGCTCTGATAAGTGAACTGTGTCACTTGTCAAAGTTCGGCGGCTGCTAGATGTGGCGCAAAGGGAGTGGCGCAGGGAGGGGGTGAAAAAAAAAACAGGAAAACAGCCGGCACGAGATCTGATAAGTGAACTGAGTCACTTATCAAAATTCGGCGGCTGCTAGATGTGGAAACGGAGGCGGCGCAAAGGCGGGTGAAAAAAAAAAAAAGGAAAACAGCCGGCGCGAGCTCTGATAAGTGAACTGCGTCACTTATCAAAGTTCGCCGGCTGTAGGGTGTGCGCACGGAGGTGGCGCAAAGGGGGCTGAGAGCACGAGTGTTGATCGGTGAAATGCGTCACCAATCAACGCTCGGCGGCTGGGTGTGCGCACGGAGGCGGCGCAAAGGGGGGGTGAAAAAAAGGAAACCCGCCGGACGCGAGCTCTGATAAGTGAACTGCGTCACTTATCAAAGTTCGCCGGCTGCAGGGTGTGCGCACGGAGGTGGCGCAAAGGGGGCTGAGAGCACGAGTGTTGATCGGTGAAATGCGTCACCAATCAACGCTCGGCGGCTGGGTGTGCGCACGGAGGCGGCGCAAAGGGGGGGTGGAGGGGGTAAAAAGAGGGGGAAGGGGGATGGGGAGGGAGGAAGAGAGGGATCAACACTTACGGTTGTAGTCTCTCTCTCTTTTTTCTATCTTCTTTTCTTCTTTATTCTGACTTCTTTTCTTCTGTCTTCTTTTCTTCTGTCTTCAGCACTACAAGGCCCAGCACAGGAGAGATCTGTTGTATGACCGCTCTGCAGGAATCCTCAGCAAGTGTGAAGACCCCTGCAGAACGGTCACTCACAGGTCAGAGCCAGGTGAGACAGGTCACAGAGCGGTCAATTCGCTTCTGTGACCTGTGATTGGTGGGATCCATCATAACAAGATCCCACCAATCAGAGCTCTCCTGGTTACCCTGGCAACCTGCCCAGGATCGGAGCTCACAGCTCCGATCCTAGGCAGGTCACAGCCAGGGCAGCAGCCAGGTCACCTGCAGGGCACAACGCGGTCACACAGCGATCAGACCGCTGCTGTGCCCTGTGATTGGCGCGATCGACGATGTTATCGATCGCGCCAATCAGCTCCTGCAGGCCCTACAGGGCCTGTCCTGAGCCTCCACAGCCTTTTACAGCACCGATCCAGCCAGGATCGGTGCTATTACAGCACCGATCCGGCATGTCAGCAGCAAGGCACAGCGCTCCTGCGCCGCGGCTGTGCCTTGCGATTGGCGCGATCGACGATAACATCGATCGCGCCAATCAGCTCCTGCAGGCCCTGCTAGGCCTGTCCTATGTTCCGGCCTAGGATCGGTGCTTTTATAGCACCGATCCAGCAGGAACCGGCAGGGCACAGCGCGGTAATACCGCTTCTGTGCCCTGCGATTGGCGCGATCGATATGATCGGCGATCGCGCCAATCCAGGGGGGTCTGCATAGTGCTAGACCCAGGCCTAGGATCGAGTACATCGGTACTCGATCCTAGCCTGGGATCTCACTGTTTCAGCCCATCTGATTGGCTGAAACAGTGAGAAAGGCTGCGATTGGCTGTTCAGAATTGAACAGCCAATCACAGCGATCGGGAGGCCGGAGAGGGGAGGACGCAGCCCGGGATGCCGACGTCATCTTCCTAGAGGTAAGATGGCATTGGAATTTTAATGCGATCACCGCGACTTTAGTCGCGATGTCGCATTAAAGGGCATGACGTACTATTCCGTCCATGGGAATTAGGTCCAGGGTCACATGGACGGAATAGTACGTCTGATGGCAGAGAGGGGTTAATAATAGGGCTAGCTCTGCCACTTTGATGTCTCCATTTTTCTGCAATTTTGGGTTTCACCCTCGATTTTCTTCAGGACAGACGGAGGCTTCTGTCTGTCCAGGTGTTGACTCTGTTGTGGAGCGTATGCAGCAGATTTGGGACCAGGTAGTGGAGAGGTTGTCCCTCTCTCAGGAGAGGGCCCAGCAGTTTGCCAACCGGCATAGGACTGATGGTCCTCGGTTTGAAGTGGGGGACTTGGTCTGGTTGTCCTCAAGAAATATCCCTATGAGAGTTGCATCTCCTAAGTTTAAGCCTAGGTTCATTGGACCTTATAAGATCATGGAGATTCTTAATCCTGTTTCCTTTCGTTTACTTCTTCCAGGAACATTTAAGATCCATAACGTGTTCCACAAGTCCTTATTGAAGAGGTTTGTTGAGCCAGTGGTTCCTATGGCTGTGCCTCCTGACCCTGTTTTGGTTGAGGGCAATCTGGAGTATGTGGTTGAGAAAATATTGAATTCTCGTTTTTCTAGATGGAAACTCCAGTATTTGGTTAAGTGGAGAGGTTATGGTCAGGAGGACAATTCTTGGGTGTTTGCTTCGGACATCCATGCTAGGAGACTCATCCGTGCGTATCACAGAGCTCATCCTGACCGACCTGGTTGCTCAAATGAGGGTTCGGTGACCCCTCCTCAAGGGGGGGTACTGTTATGAATGTGCTAGAAATGAATTCTGAGCAGAAGCTCCCTCTGGTGGTTACAAACAGTACTGAACTATCTAATGAAGATTGTGAAGATTGGCGATCAGGTGTTACTGACTGGTCTTATATAAGGGAGGTTCCCTCCCATCAGGGTTGCCGGTGATCAATTGTTCTGGTCTCATCTTTGATTCCTGTTCACTTTGTAGCTTGCTGTTTCGTGCCTGCATCTTCTGCTAACAGATAAGACATTTTCTTCTTTTAGTTTTTTGTGCTTGCTTTTTGCATTTTGTCCTGTACTTCTGTGGGGGTCTGCCGGGTCCCCTCCGGGGGCTTGTGCTCCTCTCAGTTTAGTTCGGCCACTGTTGTTTGTTCATTTGCCTTTTCCATTTTTTCAGTGGCTGCTGTTTAGTTTTTGTTACACCAGAGAACTAATTTAGGTGGTAGAGGTCGTGTGATCTCAGGTGTTTTTGTAATTAGTAGAGTTGGTACTTTTCAGGGTTTTTTGGGATTGCAGTAAGTGTCCTTCCTATCCTTTTCTATTTAGGAAGTTTGGGCCCTCAACGTTTGCTCATACTATTTTCTGTCTGTGTCTGTATTTCCTCTTGTCTAACCGCCATTACATGTTTGGGGGCTTTCTATGTTCTTTGGGGATCTGCTCCGGGGCAGATAGTTTTCCTCTTTCTGTCTTTAGGTGTAGTTAGCTTCTCAGGCTGTGACGAGGCGTCTAGGACCAACGTAGGTACGCTCCACGGCTGCCTTTAGTTGTGGTGGTTAGTCAGGGTACTGCAATCCCATAGATTCCAACCTCTCTGGTGTATTTCCTTTTTTGCCTGCTCTCCTCAGCTACCAAATCATAACAGGTCTGAGGATGAAATGCAGAGGTGAAAGATAATTGAACACCAAGTTTAGAACAAAATGTCCTCCAAAATCTGGAAACAAACTGGACTCCTCTGTCAGACACAATGTTCTCAGGAATGCCGTGTAACCGAACCACGTGCTGAAGGAACAAAGGCACCAATTCGGAGGAGGAAGGTAACTTAGGCAATGGCACAAGATGTATCATCTTGGAAAACCTATGACAGATTACCCAGATAACGGTCATTTTCTGAGAAACAGGGAGGTCGGAAATAAAATCCATAGAGATATGGGTCCATGGCCTCTTGGGCACAGGTTATGGCATTAACATACCACTAGAGCGAGAGCAAGGCTTGGAACGAGAGCAAGTCCCACAGGACTGCACAAATTCCCTGATGTCACGAGACAAAGTAGGCCACCAAAAGGACCGACTCACCAAGTCTCTGGAACCAAAAATCCATCCGGGATGACCATCCAACGCGGAACAATGAATCTCAGACATCACACTCTTCTTCCACTGGTCTGGGACAAACAATTTCCCAATAGGGCAGCGCTCAGGTTTATCCTCCTGACACCCTTCCAGAGCCAGTCTCAAATTGGGTGAGATGACGGAAAGTACTACACCCTCTTTCAAAATAACAGCAGGATCAGATAACTCAGGAGAGTCCGCAAAGAAACTCCTCGAGAGGGCATCCGCCTTAACATTCTTAGCGCCAGGAAGAAAAGAAACCACAAAATTAAAACGTGTGAATAACAAGGCCCACCTGGCCTGTCTAGGATTAAGTCGCTTGGCTGATTCGAGATAAACCAGGTTCTTATGGTCCGTGAGGAACACCACCTGATGCTTGGCTCCTTCCAGCCAATGTCTCCACTCTTCAAAGGCCCACTTCATGGCCAATAACTCCCGATTACCCACGTCATAATTACGTTCAGTTGGAGAAAATTTTCGAGAGAAAAAGGCACAAGGGTTACTCTTAGAGGTCTCTGGATCTCTTTGGGACAAAACGGCACCTGCCCCAATTTCAGAGGCATCAACCTCCACCTGAAACGGTAGAGAAACATCAGGCTGCCGTAGAACAGGAGCAGAAGTGAATCTCTGCTTAAGTTCCTGAAACGCAGAAACTGCCTCAGGAGGCCAATTCACCACATCGGAACCCTTTTTGGTCAAATCAGTCAATGGTTTAACAATACCAGAGAAATTACCAATAAATTTACGATAAAAATTGGCAAAACCCAAAAATCTCTGGAGAGCCTTCAATGAAGTAGGTTGAACCCAATCACAGATGGCCTGAACCTTGACCGGGTCCATTTCAATAACAGACGGAGACAAAATGAATCCCAGTAATGAGACCTTCTGTACGCCAAAAAGACACATTGATCCCTTCACATACAGTGCATTCTCTCTCAAAATCTGGAACACAGTCCGAACATGTTTCACATGAGAGTCCCAGTCATTGGAAAAAATCAAGATATCATCCAAATAAACAATCAGAAATTTATCCACAAAATCCCTGAAAATATCATTCTTGAAGGATTGGAAGACAGAAGGGGCATTAGTAAGCCCAAAGGGCATCACTAGGTACTCAAAATGCCCCTCTGGGGTATTAAACGCCGTTTCCATTCATCCCCATGCTTAATACGAATAAGGTTATACGCCCCCCTGAGGTCAAGCTTGGTAAACCAACTAGCACTTTTCACTCTGGAAAACAGATCAGAAATCAAGGGTAACGGATAATGATATTTCACAGTGATCTTATTGAGGAGGCGATAATCAATACACGGCCTCAATGAACCATCCTTTTTGGCCACAAAGAAAAAACCAGTGCCCAAGGGTGAAGAGGATGGTCTGATATGACCCTTCTCCAATGACTCCTTGATATAAGATTGCATAGCATTGTGTTCAAGTACAGATAAATTAAAAAGGCGACCTTTAGGAAATTTACCACCAGGCACTAATTCAATAGCGCAATCTAGCTACTGTGAGGGGGTAAGGATGCAGATTTACTTTCACTAAACACATCAGAAAAATCAGTCAAAAAGTCAGGAACATCCTGAGACTGGGAAGAGGCAGAAAAAACAGGAGTGCCAAAATTCACACATTGGCAGCCCCAACTGGTCACAGACATAGTTTTCCAATCCAAAACAGGATTATGAATCTGCAACCAAGGGAAACCCAGAACAATAATGTCATGCACATTATGCAACACCAGAAATTTGCAACTCTCCTGATGATCTGGTTCAACCCTCATTATCACCTGAGTAGAAAATTGGGGTTTATTCTCCACCAAAGGGGTAGAATCAATGCCCAATAGGGGAATAGACTTCCGCAGGGGTATCATGGAAAGCCAGAACGTTTGGCAAAGTCGAAATCCATCAGGTTAATAGCTGCTCCTGAATCAACAAAAGCCTGAGCCGAAAATGTGGACATGGAGCAAATCAAGGTAACAGTCAACAGAAATTTAGTCTGAACACTATCCAAGACAACTGAGCGCGTAAAACGTCTTCCCCGCTTAGGGCAGATGGAAATAGCATGAGAGGCGTCACCACAGTAGAAACATAACCCATTGCGCTTTCGAAATTCATGACGCTGTTCCCCAGAAGTCACTCCATCACACTGCATGGGCTCAGGAGCTGGCCCACAGGCAACACCATCTCACGCATACCTCTGCGCTCACGCAAACGTCTGTCAATTTGAATAGCCAAAGACATAGAATCATTGAGACCAGAGGGTACAGGGAATCCCACCATAATGTCCTTTACATTCTCTGACAGACCCTTCCGAAAAAGGGCTGCCAAAGCATCATCATTCCATTTGGTCAGGACTGCCCACTTTTGAAATTTCTGACAGTACAGTTCAGCGGTTTCACAGCCCTGACTTAATGCCAACAAGGACTTCTCATCATGATCAGTGACATTAGGTTCATCGTACAACAACCCCAGAGCCTGAAAACATACATCAACATCATTCAAAACAGGATCCCCAGGTGTCAGGGAAAAAGCCCAATCCTGAGGGTCGCCGCGCAGGAGAGAGATGACAATTTGAACCTGCTGTGCTGCGTTCCCTGAGGACTTAGGCTTCAAGGCAAATAACAACTTACAGTTATTTTTGAAATTCAGAAATGTAGCCCAATCTCCCAAAAACAAATCTGGCATGGGAATCCTAGGTTCCACAACCGGCAACCCAGTAAGATAGGTAGCAATACTCTGAACCTCAGTGGCAAGCTGTTCCACTCGGCCAGACAACTGTGCAAACTCCATTGAGAGAAAAAAAAAATCCCCCTCAGCACCCAGAGAAAAAGAGGGAAAAAATGCAACAAACAGAAAAAAAAAAAATCTCTGACAACTCTGACAACTTTTTTTTTTTTTTCTCACACTATTTTTCCCTTCTGTGAGTACCATATAATTTTAGCTTGGCCGGTGATACTGTTATGTTTAGGTAGCTGAGTAGAAAAAGCAAAAACAGTAATACACCAGAGAGGCTGGAATCTATTGGATTGCAGTAACCTGAACTAACCACACAACTAGAGGTAGCCGTGGAGCGTTCCTACGTTGATCCTAGACGCCTCGTCACAGCCTGAGAGATAACTACACCTAAAGGCAGAAAGAAGAAAGCTATCTGCCCCGGAGCAGATCCCCAAAGAAAATAGGAAGCCCCCAAACATGTAATGGCGGTTAGACAAGAAGAAGCATGGACACAGACAGAAAATAGAATGAGCAAACGCTGGGGCCCAATCTGTCTAGACAGAAAAGTACAGGAAAGGATTCTCACTGCAATCCAAAAAAACCCTAAAAAATACCAACTCTTCTGATTGCAAAAACACCTGAGATCACAAGATCTCTACCACCTAAATCAGATCTGGTGTAACAAAACTAAGCCGCAGCCACTGAAAAAACAGAAAAAAGCAAATGAACAAATAACAGTGGCTTCAGATAAACTGAGAGGAGCACAGGCCCCCAGGAGAGGACCCGGCTGACCTCCACAGAAGTGCAGGGAACTATGCAAAAAGCAAGCACAAAAATAAAAGCAGAAAATATCTTATCTGAAAGCAGAAGATGCAGGCAAGACTCAGCAAACTTCCAAATGAACCAGGAACCACAATTGAGATAAGAACAATTGATCACCGGCGACCATCATGGGAGGGAACCTCCCTTATATCAGTCTAGTCCGTGATCCCAGACTGCCATTCCTTGCTGTGAGGTTCAGTACTGTCTGCAACCACCAGAGGGAGCCCCTGCTCAGCTACCATCCCCAGCACATTCACAACAGCTCTCTAAACGCAACATGATACCTGCAGACCATTCCATCAATAACACTATGTAACAAATTTTAATTTAATTTTTAATTTTAATTTCAATTTTTTTGTTTGTCATTCTGTAACAATGGTATTTTCCCACTCACTAATGACTAAAGTGAAAGGAGAATGGCAAAAATTAACAAGAAAGTTTGCTTTTGTGGTCAGGACATTGATAATTTGAAATCTATGTTTTCTCGAAAATTAGCAAAACGTGCAATGTTGTGTATACCGCGAGAACCTTCCGGAAATGCGAGAACTGTCGATAAAGTAATTTAAATACAGGATCCAAGAGGTTGTAAGTATCCATCGCATGCATTTTGCTACATTTGTGGCAAACTTATAAAAACACGAGCTAAAAGATACAACGTGGCGGTATCTTCTAAGATGTGTGAGGCCTACAGAGCCTACTTCGGCATGCCTGTACGGGATCAAGACAAACCATGGACGCCTCATTTCACATGTGAATACGGAAAGAGAACTCTTGAGGGTAAGGTGAACAATTGTTGATAGCTAAGATATCAACATTTAAATTTTTTAAATTCCTCATCATTACAGCTTAAAAGAACTGTTGTTAAAATAAGTGCAACATTTTTTGCTGCTATAGAAGAACATGTATAATTGTATATCATACAGTTCAATACACTAATATTAGGAAATAATAACGTGAAATGGGAGCCATTGGTGGACCCACGGAAAGTGCTGACGACACCCCTGCATATCAAGTTAGGCCTGATAAAACAGTTTGTCACAGCTCTCCACAAAGAATCGTCAGCCTTGAAGTACCTACAAGATCTCTTTCCTAAGCTGTCTGAGGCAAAGATAAAAGCTGGTATCTTCGTCGGACCACAAATCAGGCAGATTTTAGAGAGTGAAGAATTCGTAAAGAAGCTGACTAGAAAAGAGAAAGCAGCTTGGAGTAGCCTTGCTGCAGTGGTCCATGGTTTCCTGGGCAATCACAAGGATGAGAGATATTTGTAACTGTTTCATACTCTGACAAAGAACTTTGGAAAAATGGGATGTAGGATGTCTCTCAAAGTACATATCTTGGATCCTCATCTTGACAAATTCAAGGAAAACATGGGGGCTTACTCAGAAGAGCAAGGCGAGTGCTTTCATAAGGATATATAGGACTTTAAAGGTTGCTACCAAGGACAGTATAACGAGAACATGATGGGAGACTATATTTGGGGGTTCATTCGTGAAAGTGATTTGCAGTATAATCGTAAATTGACAAAACCTACTCACTGTTACTCATCTTGGCCATTATTAAACGCATATACAATGTTTTTGTAACTGTATCAACAAAAACAAATGATGATCAATTTCGATTTTCCACCTGTTGGAAGTAGCGATCCTAGGCTACAAGTCACAATCAACCCTTTAACAAGTCTTGCAATATGACTTAGGATAAAAGTCAAATCAGTATCTCAATTTACAGACACGGCGTTTCAGGCAATTGGCCCTCATCAGTCTAAAGTATGAAAACTGATTCGGCTAGGTGAGAGGCTCCGGACTGAGGTCTAAGGGGTAAGGTTTCTCCTTGTGGAGAGTGACATACCAGCACTGGCTTGTCAAGGTAAGGAGGCTTATTCGCTGTGCAATGCTCGTCTGGGAAATTTAATATGCAAATTGCCTCTTCAGAGAAAAAGAGGACTTGAACTCTATAGCGCCACCTGTTGGAAGTAGCGATCCTACAAGTCACAATCAACCCTCTCCACAAGGAGAAACCTTACCTCTTAGACCTCAGTCCAGAGCCTCTCACCTAGCCAAATCAGTTCTCATACTTTGCACTGATGAGGGCCAATAGCCCGAAACACCGTGTCTGCAAATTGAGATACTGATTTGGCTTTTATCCTACGTCATATTGAAAGACTCGTTAAAGGGCTGATTGTGACTTGTAGAATCGCTACTTCCAACAGGAGGCGCTATAGAGTTCAAGTCCTCTTTTTCTTTGAAGATACAATTTGCATATTAAATTTCCCAGAGGAGCATTGCACGGCGAATAAGCCTCCTTACTTTGACAAGCCAGAGCTGGTATGTCACTCTCCACGAGGAGAAACCTAAAGGGTATGCCACACTAAACAACATCGCTAACGGGATCGCTAAAAAACGTCACTATTTAGCGATCCCGTTAGCAATGTTGTTGTGTGCGGCATTTACCAGCGACGTGGCCCCTGCTGAGATCCTGCTGTGATCTCGCTCGTCGCTGACATCGTTCCGGACCCTATTTTATCGTCGGCGCCCCCGCTGGTAAGTATATATCGCTGAGTGTGGCACCTTTTCTTAGCGATTTAGCGGTACTTTTGTACCGCTAAAGTCGTTAAGGAGATCGCTAACCGCGATAGCGTCCTTAACGTCATCGCTAAGTTAAGCCGCTATCAGCGATATAGAAACAATCCCGCTAGCGATCGCATTAGTATGCGTCGTTATCGTGATCGCTAGCGGGATTGTTTAGTGTGGCAGTACCTTTACCCCTTAGATTTCCCTATGCAAATATGTAAAACTGAATATTTCATTGTCCTAGTGATAAAGCAAAGTCTATAATTAATTAAATGTCCAGGAAGCATGGGACATCTTGAAAAATGAGATTCTCAAAGCACAATTGTTAACAATTCCAAAAAGAGGGAAGAATGGGAAGCATTTAAGGAAACCAGGATGGATGAACACAGAACTTAAACACATGCTAAAAAGGAAGAAAGAAATGTTTAGCAAATGGAAAGAGGGAGGCATATCTAAAGAAGAATATAATGCCATCTGCAGAACCTGTAGGGCACAAATCAGATTATCTAAAGCTGACAATGGGAGGAGTCCCGAGGAGATAATTTGCATATTCCCAGTGCCTTCTGGGATAAGTGAAGAGTCTCCGCGAGCTCAAGGAACACTGGATTTTGGCTGTTGCAGCTGAAAGGAGGACATCAGTAAACCAGGGGAGGAGTCCCGAGGAGATAATTTGCATATTCCCAGTGCCTTCTGGGATAAGTGAAGAGTCTCCGCGAGCTCAAGGAACACTGGATTTTGGCTGTTGCAGCTGAAAGGAGGACATCAGTAAACCAGGGGAGGAGTCCGAGGAGATAATTTGCATATTCCCAGTGCCTTCTGGGATAAGTGAAGAGTCTCGCGAGCTCAAGGAACACTGGATTTTGGCTGTTGCAGCTGAAAGGAGGACATCAGTAAACCAGGGGAGGAGTCCGAGGAAATAATTTGCATATTCCCAGTGCCTTCTGGGATAAGTGAAGAGTCTCCGCGAGCTCAATGAACACTGGATTTTGGCTGTTGCAGCTGAAAGGAGGACATCAGTAAACCAGGGGAGGAGTCCCGAGGAGATAATTTGCATATTCCCAGTGCCTTCTGGGATAAGTGAAGAGTCTCCGCGAGCTCAAGGAACACTGGATTTTGGCTGTTGCAGCTGAAAGGAGGACATCAGTAAACCAGGGGAGGAGTCCCGAGGAGATAATTTGCATATTCCCAGTGCCTTCTGGGATAAGTGAAGAGTCTCCGTGAGCTCAATGAACACTGGATTTTGGCTGTTGCAGCTGAAAGGAGGACATCAGTAAACCAGGGGAGGAGTCCCGAGGAGATAATTTGCATATTCCCAGTGCCTTCTGGGATAAGTGAAGAGTCTCCGCGAGCTCAATGAACACTGGATTTTGGCTGTTGCAGCTGAAAGGAGGACATCAGTAAACCAGGGGAGGAGTCCCGAGGAGATAATTTGCATATTCCCAGTGCTTCTGGGATAAGTGAAG
>JARQOD010000005.1:469013957-469060120 GCA_033576555.1 Oophaga sylvatica
GCGGGAAACATCGTAAACCAGGGGGGGAGTCCGAGAAGAAAATTTTGCATATCCCATGTTTCTGGATAAGTGAGGCCCGCGACTCAAGGAACACGGTTTTTGGGCTGTTGCGTAAAAGGGGGGGGGGACATCAGTAAACCGCGCCCCACTGGCCGGAGTTTTGGCTTTATTTCCCCGCTTGTTTCTCTTGAACAATAAGAACAGGGAAAGGGGCCCAGGAGCCATGGGGTGGCTGCATTTTTGACATGTTCAAGACTTCCCAGTGGAAACCCCAAATTTCACATGCCACAAATAAATTGTGTCCTGTGGAGGAAAATTAAAAAATTGGGAAAGAGGTTATCTCTTAAAACCTTAAGGAAGGGTGAAGAGTTCTTAGACAGAGCAGAATTTTTCCTTCATGGTCAAAAGGAAAAGAAATCAAAGTGCAACTAAAAAAACGGGGAAAGGGAAGCATGTGACCCAAAAAAGCAGGGGATCAGGAGGCAGTCAGCCCAATTTCTGCTCAGAAACCAGTACAGGCTCTTTACAAGGGAACGATGAAGAAATACATCGGGATAAGACTTTGCCCCAAGAGAAAAACCTTGTAGCCTCAGAGTCCTCCTGAATGGAGAAAGAAAAATGTGTAAAGAAGAAACGGAGAGTTGTTGTCAGGGGGTTTCCCTTTTGAGGGGAACAGAGGCGCTACTGCAGCCCCGATATAACCCTAAAAGAGAAATGTGCGTTTCCGGGGTGCAAAATTAAAGTGTTCTGACAATATCGGGGCTCTTCGACCTAAAGATGACTACCCATTCCTGCTAATACATGTGGGGACAAATGACACCACAAGAAGTGACCTGGAAACCATCTGCAGTGACTTTGAAAACTTAGGTAAGAAAGTGAAAGAACTGGAGCGCAGGTGGTCTTCTCCTCCATCCTTCCAGTGGATGGCCATGGAACAAGGAGGTGGAATAAGATTCTGCAGGTGAACAACTGGCTACTTCGATGGTGCCGTCAGCAAGGATTTGATTTCTGGATCACGGAGTGAATTACCTGTACGATGGACTACTTGCTAGAGATGGGGTGCACCTTACGAAGACTGGAAAACATGTATTTGGAAGTCGCCTTGCTACACTCATCAGGAGAGCTTTAAACTAGAACAATGTGGGAAGGGAGGCAAAACGCCAGCAAAAGCCATACACCTGACAAATGCTATTGAGAACTTGCTATTAGAAGTGAAGGGGAAGAACAAAGACAAAAAAATCTACATAATAAAAATATTGAAGAAAGAGAAACCAATCACAAACTAAAGTGTTTCTATACGAATGCACAAAGCATGGGCAACAAACAAGGGAGAACTGGAGCTACTAACGCAGGAGAAGAGATATGATGTCATTGGAATCACTGAGACTTGGTGGGACGATACACATGATTGGAATACAAGGCTAGAAGGTTACAACTTATTTGCAAGAAACAGACTTGATAAACGAGGAGGAGGTGTTGCATTGTATGTTAGAAAAGCGTATATCTGCACAGAGATTGAAGCTTCAGAGACTGGGAGTTCTGTGGAAACTGTTTGGGTAAGAATACAAGGACAGAACAATGGAAAGGACACCATTGTAGGCATTTACTACAGGCCGCCTGTGCAAGCTGAAGATATGGATGAACTCTTTATGCATCAAATGGCCAAGTTCTCCAAAAAATATGACATAGTGGTCATGGGAGATTTCAACTATCCAACATTTGTTGGGAATCTCTCTCAGGCAAAACTAACAGGTCCAGGAAATTCTTATCCTCTCTTGCTGACAACTTTATCTTCCAAAAGGTAATGGAGAAAACAAGGGGATCTGCTACCTTGGATCTAATCCTCATAAACAGGGAGGAAATGGTGGAGGAGGTAAGAGTGGCTGGGACCCTAGGAGGTAGTGACCATGCTATTTAGAATTTGGATAACAAGAGGAGGAAGACCTGTGAAGACTCAGACGTCAAGGTTAGATTTCAGAAAGGCAGATTTTAAGGAACTCAGAAAGAGAATTGGAGGGATCCAATGGCTGGATATCCTTAAGGACAAAAATGTCCAGGAAGGATGGAAAATCTTGAAAAATGAGATTCTCAAAGCACAATCGTTAACAATTCCGAAAAGAGGGAAGAATGGGAAGCATTTAAGGAAACCAGGATGGATGAACATAGAACTTAAACACATGCTAAAAAGGAAGAAAGAAATGTTTATCAAATGGAAAGAGGAGGCATATCTAAAGAAGAATATAATGCCGTCTGCAGAACCTGCAGGGCACAAATCAGATTATCTAAAGCTGACAATGAATTAAGGCTTGCAAGTGACGTCAAAAGCAA
The DNA here is from genome assembly GCA_033576555.1 of Oophaga sylvatica. Lineage (NCBI taxonomy): Eukaryota > Metazoa > Chordata > Amphibia > Anura > Dendrobatidae > Oophaga > Oophaga sylvatica. Next base: position 469,016,286 of record JARQOD010000005.1, read on the forward strand.
CAAAAAAGGATTTTGGGGATACGTCAAAAGTAAAAGAAAAGTCAAAGATGCTATAGGATTTTTACAGGATGAAAATGATGAAATGGTAAGTCAGGATGTTGAGAAGGCTGAACTTTTAAATTCCTATTTTGCATCTGTTTTCTCTCAGAAAGGAAATGTAACATAAACTGATCTTCACTGTCCTATTAAAGGAATAGAAGAATCCAGGATATCTATAAACAGAAAGACAGTGAGGAAACACTTAGCTAACCTAAATGAATTCAAGTCTCCAGGTTCAGATGAATTACACCCCAGGGTACTGAAGGAGATAGCAGAAGAAATTCTTGAACCACTGTCCATAATCTTTGAAAATTCTTGGAGAACAGGAGAAGTCCCAGAAGACTGGAGAAGAGCAAATGTTGTTCCTATCTTCAAAAAGGGGAAGAAGGTGGACCCAGGGAACTACAGGCCGGTGAGTCTGACTTCTATACCAGGAAAGATCTTTGAACAAATTATTAAAGAACATGTATGCAAGTACCTGGATAAGAATGAAGTGATTAAACAGAGTCAGCATGGGTTTGTAACTAATAAGTCATGTCAGACTAACTTAATTCCTTCTATGACAGAATCACTGACTGGGTGGATCAGGGAAATGCTGTAGATATGGTATATCTTGACTTCAGCAAAGCATTTGACAAAGTATCTCACACAATCCTTATTGAAAAAATGACTAAGTATGGAATGGACAAGGCAACTGTTAGGTGGATTCATAACTGGCTTAGTGATCGGACCCAAAGAGTGGTTGTAAATGGCTGCACATCCAGTTGGAAGAATGTCTCAAGTGGGGTACCACAAGGCTCTGTTTTGGGCACTGTATTGTTCAACATCTTTATCAATGATTTAGATGAAGGAATTGAGGGTAAACTGATCAAATTTGCTGATGACACAAAGCTAGGAGGGGTAGCTAATACTAGAGAAGAGAAAGAGAGGATTCAAAAAGATATACATAAACTGGAGCAGTGGGCAGCAACTAACAGAATGGATTTAACAGGGAAAAATGCAAAGTACTACATCTGGGCAATAAAAATGAAAAAAGCATATACAAAATGGGAGGAATAGGGCTAAGTAACAGCACATGTGAAAAAGACTTGGGTATACTAATTGATCACAGACTTAACATGAGTCAACAGTGTGATGCAGCAGCAAAAAAGGCAAATGCAATTCTAGGATGTATCAACAGAAGCATACAGTCTAGATCACGTGAGGTCATTATTGCCCTCTACTCCTCTTTGGTCAGACCTCATCTGGAATACTGTGTCCAGTTTTGGGCACCACATTTTAAAAAAGACATCAACAAACTGGAGCAAGTTCAGAGAAGAGCCACCAGAATGGTGACCGGTCTGCAAACCATGTCCTATGAGGAACGGTTGCAGGAATTGGGAATGTTTAGCTTGCAAAAAAGAAGACTGAGAGGAGACTTAATAGCTGTCTACAAATATCTCAAGGGCTGTCACATTGTAGAAGGATCATCTTTATTCTCATTTGCGCAAGGAAAGACTAGAAGCAATGGGATGAAACTGAATGGGAGGAGACACAGATTAGATATTAGAAAAAACTTTTTGACAGTTAGGGTGATCAATGAGTGGAACAGGCTGCCACAAGAGGTGGTGAGTTCTCCTTCAATGGAAGTCTTCAAACAGAGGCTGGATAGACATCTGTCTGGGATGATTTAGAGAATCCTGCTTTGAGCAGGGGGTTGGACCAGATGACCCAGGAGGTCCCTTCCAACTCTACCATTCTATGATTCTATGATTCTAATTAAGGCTTGCAAGAGATGTCAAAAGCAACAAAAAAGGATTTTGGGGATACGTCAAAAGTAAAAGAAAAGTCAAAGATGCTATAGGATTTTTACAGGATGAAAATGATGAAATGGTAAGAAAGGATGTTGAGAAGGCTGAACTTTTAAATTCCTATTTTGCATCTGTTTTCTCTCAGAAAGGAAATGTAACATCAACTGATCTTCACTGTCCTATTAAAGGAATAGAAGAATCCAGGATATCTATAAACAGAAAGACAGTGAGGAAACACTTAGCTAACCTAAATTAATTCAAGTCTCCAGGTCCAGATGAATTACACCCCAGAATACTGAAGGAGATAGCAGAAGAAATTCTTGAACCACTGTCCATAATCTTTGAAAATTCTTGAAGAACAGGTGAAGTCCCAGAAGACTGGAGAAGAGCAAATGTTGTTCCTATCTTCAAAAAGGGGAAGAAGGTGGACCCAGGGAGCTACAGGCCGGTGAGTCTGACTTCTATACCAGGAAAGATCTTTGAACAAATTATTAAAGAACATGTATGTAAGTACCTGGATAAGAATGAAGTGATTAAACAGAGTCAGCATGGGTTTGTAACTAATAAGTCATGTCAGACTAACTTAATTTCCTTCTATGACAGAATCACTGACTGGGTGGATCAGGGAAATGTTGTAGATATAGTATATCTTGACTTCAGCAAAGCATTTGACAAAGTATCTCACACAATCCTTATTGAAAAAATGACTAAGTATGGAATGGACAAGGCAACTGTTAGGTGGATTCATAACTGGCTTAGTGATCGGACCCAAAGAGTGGTTGTAAATGGCTGCACATCCAGTTGGAAGAATGTCTCAAGTGGGGTACCACAAGGCTCTGTTTTGGGCCCTGTATTGTTCAACATCTTTATCAATGATTTAGATGAAGGAATTGAGGGTAAACTGATCAAATTTGCTGATGACACAAAGCTAGGAGGGGTAGCTAATACTAGAGAAGAGAAAGAGAGGATTCAAAAAGATATACATAAACTGGAGCAGTGGGCAGCAACTAACAGAATGGATTTTAACAGGGAAAAATGCAAAGTACTACATCTGGGCAATAAAAATGAAAAAAGCATATACAAAATGGGAGGAATAGGGCTAAGTAACAGCACATGTGAAAAAGACTTGGGTATACTAATTGATCACAGACTTAACATGAGTCAACAGTGTGATGCAGCAGCAAAAAAGGCAAATGCAATTCTAGGATGTATCAACAGAAGCATACAGTCTAGATCACGTGAGGTCATTATTGCCCTCTACTCCTCTTTGGTCAGACCTCATCTGGAATACTGTGTCCAGTTTTGGGCACCACATTTTAAAAAAGACATCAACAAACTGGAGCAAGTTCAGAGAAGAGCCACCAGAATGGTGACCGGTCTGCAAACCATGTCCTATGAGGAACGGTTGCAGGAATTGGGAATGTTTAGCTTGCAAAAAAGAAGACTGAGAGGAGACTTAATAGCTGTCTACAAATATCTCAAGGGCTGTCACATTGTAGAAGGATCATCTTTATTCTCATTTGCGCAAGGAAAGACTAGAAGCAATGGGATGAAACTGAATGGGAGGAGACACAGATTAGATATTAGAAAAAACTTTTTGACAGTTAGGGTGATCAATGAGTGGAACAGGCTGCCACAAGAGGTGGTGAGTTCTCCTTCAATGGAAGTCTTCAAACAGAGGCTGGATAGACATCTGTCTGGGATGATTTAGAGAATCCTGCTTTGAGTAGGGGGTTGGACCAGATGACCCAGGAGGTCCCTTCCAACTCTACCATTCTATGATTCTATGATTCTAATTAAGGCTTGCAAGAGATGTCAAAAGCAACAAAAAAGGATTTTGGGGATACGTCAAAAGTAAAAGAAAAGTCAAAGATGCTATAGGATTTTTACAGGATGAAAATGATGAAATGGTAAGAAAGGATGTTGAGAAGGCTGAACTTTTAAATTCCTATTTTGCATCTGTTTTCTCTCAGAAAGGAAATGTAACATCAACTGATCTTCACTGTCCTATTAAAGGAATAGAAGAATCCAGGATATCTATAAACAGAAAGACAGTGAGGAAACACTTAGCTAACCTAAATTAATTCAAGTCTCCAGGTCCAGATGAATTACACCCCAGAATACTGAAGGAGATAGCAGAAGAAATTCTTGAACCACTGTCCATAATCTTTGAAAATTCTTGAAGAACAGGTGAAGTCCCAGAAGACTGGAGAAGAGCAAATGTTGTTCCTATCTTCAAAAAGGGGAAGAAGGTGGACCCAGGGAGCTACAGGCCGGTGAGTCTGACTTCTATACCAGGAAAGATCTTTGAACAAATTATTAAAGAACATGTATGTAAGTACCTGCATAAGAATGAAGTGATTAAACAGAGTCAGCATGGGTTTGTAACTAATAAGTCATGTCAGACTAACTTAATTTCCTTCTATGACAGAATCACTGACTGGGTGGATCAGGGAAATGCTGTAGATATAGTATATCTTGACTTCAGCAAAGCATTTGACAAAGTATCTCACACAATCCTTATTGAAAAAATGACTAAGTATGGAATGGACAAGGCAACTGTTAGGTGGATTCATAACTGGCTTAGTGATCGGACTCAAAGAGTGGTCGTAAATGGCTGCACATCTGGTTGGAAGAATGTCTCAAGTGGGGTACCACAAGGCTCTGTTTTGGGCCCTGTGTTGTTCAACATCTTTATCAATGATTTAGATGAAGGAATTGAGGGTAAACTGATCAAATTTGCTGATGACACAAAGCTAGGAGGGGTAGCTAATACTAGAGAAGAGAGAGAGAGGATTCAAAAAGATATAAATAAACTGGAGCAGTGGGCAGCAACTAACAGAATGGTTTTTAACAGGGAAAAATGCAAAGTACTACATCTGGGCAATAAAAATGAAAAAAGCATATACAAAATGGGAGGAATAGGGCTAAGTAACAGCACATGTGAAAAAGACTTGGGTATACTAATTGATCACAGACTGAACATGAGTCAACAGTGTGATGCAGCAGCAAAAATGGCAAATACAATTCTAGGATGTATCAACAGAAGCATACAGTCTAGATCACGTGAGGTCATTATTGCCCTCTACTCCTCTTTGGTCAGACCTCATCTGGAATACTGTGTCCAGTTTTGGGCACCACATTTTAAAAAAGACATCAACAAACTGGAGCAAGTTCAAAGAAGAGCCACCAGAATGGTGACCGGTCTGCAAACCATATTAATGATGGAAAACACGGCACTCAAAAGTAGAGTTTTGTGGTGCACAAGTAGGGTATCCAGCCCAATACTAATGATAAACATAAACTTGGCACTCAATAAAGAAAATAGTAGAGAAATTATTTCTGCTGTGGTTTTTTTATTGTCATCCAAAATAGATGTTGAAGTGGTTGTTAAACGTTTTCGGCCTAAACACAATTGGCCTTCATCAGAACCTTATTTTAACAGAAGCTGAAAAAATAACAGATATGAACACGTCATAATATTTCTGTGGATGCAATAATAGTAATAAAAATCATAAACGAAAAAAAACAGAGCAGAGCAACAAATTTTGCACAAACAATATAAGCTAACAGAAAAGAAAAGAACAATTATATAGCCTCATTAATCCAGGTGTGACATACGAGGTACATAACAAATATGTATATCTTTATTAAGGAAAATGGAAGAAAAATGGTTGTAAAATTGAGCGAAACAGAAAAATGAAACTGAAAACCAGAAAGGATATAGTGGTCCTGGTGTTATACAGAGTGAAATGGTGTGCCCAGTGAGTTCACTATTAGAGTATCCTGAAATAAGAAATCCTGAAAAAAGAAGATCAAGTTTAATATGTGAAGCAGTGAAATGCTGTTGGTAGATGCCCAGTGTGGAGAAAATAAGATGGTGAAAGATTATAGTATTATAATCAAAATAATGGTACCTGGTATTGAACTAAGCAATAATATGGGACAGACCTCTATTTTGAGGTGAAACCACAGAGGACATTGCAGGTTGCTAGTAGAAAGGCAAAATGGATAAATGAATATACAAACGCCTCTGTGTTGCATAGTGGGATATAAAAAGGGAATATACCTTTAAAGGAGAGCTGACCGGTTCAAAAAGGGAAAGCGCTGAATGCTATCTATATAACTGAGGAATGGCGCTGTAAAAAATAGACAAGGAAAATTGAGAGGACATAAAAGAACAGGAGAGAGGAATAGAGCCTCAACCCTTGAATTACCTGAAGCCGGTGGCTCGTATGCTGGGAACCGCCTGGGGAGCAGAGCGTCCCACAAGCGGTACTTCCGGGTTTAAGAGTGCAGCTGAGGCGGCGTCATGATGACGTGGCATACGTCAGCTGACGCCAGCGTCACATACTGCGCATGCGCACTGACTACCAATGTTAAGTGTTGGAGGATGTGAGAAAGCTATGATTAACTCTTAGTGCGGCGCATGCGCGATACATGTCGCGGGTTAAATGTGGCTGGGAAGGTACCATTCAGATAACAGAGCAATATGCAAAATGGTAATCAAAATAATAAAATAGGAGGGCACCTGGAACAAAAATAGGTGGACATAAAATATATTGGATGGAAATATAGAGAGTGAACTCTATGTAACAAGAATGACACTAAATAAAAGGGATACGTGCATCAATACTATACCATAGTGATTGGAGTGCAGATAGTAAGAAAAGATCACCGATTCTAGGGAAATAGAGAAATAATTTGAAATATCAGATACACAAATCAGTAATTATAAGACAGTTACATGTCAATATATAAGTGGATCTAGGCAATTTTTATCTGTTTAAATTAGGAAATATTCAGACAACACATTATAAAGAACACATTACAAAAAAGCTGACACGTCAAAATCTCTATTGAGGCCCTTGGGTTCCAATGTTTGAAGGGTGAAAATCCAAAAAGCCTCTCTTTTTTTGAGGATTTTAGTTCTATTGAGTCCACGTCTATTGATGTCAATTTGTTCCAGAATCTGGAACCTAAGTTGTGAAACACTATGGTTGTGTTCACAAAAATGTTGAGGCAAGGGGAGATGTGTTTTTTTGCAGCGAATATTGGACTTGTGTTGCGATATTCTATCTTTCACTGCCTGGGTAGTTTCCCCTATGTAAGCCAATCCGCAGGGACATTTAATGATGTAAACCACGTATGTGGAGTGGGAGGTGTAATACCCTTGAATGGGAAAACCTTGTCCCGTTTGAGGGTGAAATACCAGAGAGCCTTTCTGTATGTTATTGCATTGCATGCAATTAAGACACGGAAAAGTGCCCTTACGCTGGGTGCATAGAAAGGTCTGTTTAGATGTGAACTGCCGCGAGCCCACATCAGCTTTGACCAATTTGTCCCTGAGATTTCGTGGACGTCAAAACAACTGAGAAATTGATTTTGGAATTCGGGAATTGAGGGGTAACTCTTAGTAAGGATATTCCAATGTTTTCTAAGAGAGGTTTGTACCAAATTGGAAAATGGATGGTATGTACTCACGAAGGGGACACGTTTGTGGTTAGATCGTTCTCTTCTATTTGTACTATCAATGATGGCATTTGATAGGGTGGCTTTTGGCCAATTGAATGATAGGGAGGTTTATGGTATCTTATCACATAATCCTCAACAGGACATAGCCTCCAAAATCAGCATGACAGTTGATCAACACCTCCAACTTGGCACCATTGATAGGAAACTAAGGGAGTTCCTTATCAAAAAAGATCTGATCACGCCCATCTTTTATATCCTCCCGAAAATTCATAAAAGATTACATAAACCTCCTGGTCGCCCCATTGTGGCTCTTACTGATTCGATCCTTGCACCCTTGGCCATAGTCCTGGAAAAAGTTTTGACACCAATAGTTAAATTAACAAAATTCTTTCTATTAGACACCAATGACTTTTTACGGCTCATAAGATCACTTGACCCACTCCCTACGTCCGCCATGCTGGTTACCTGGGATGTCAGTAGTCTCTACACATCCATCACGCACATTAAGGGCATGAGGGCTACTGACAGACTCCTTCAGCAACAGGGTACCGACACCAAAATCAGACATTTCTGTGCTGACCTATTGGAAATAGTCCTGAAGGAGAACTATTTCATGTTTGAAGACACCTTCTATATACAGCTACAGGGGACCGCGATGGGATCTAATATGGCTCCCCCTTACGCTATAGCGTATATGGCCATTTTTGAGGATGATTTTGTTTACAATCACCCCCTATTTCAACAACATTCCATCATTTGGCGCAGATTTATTGATGACATCTTTTGTATTTGGGATGGTCCCGTTGAGTCACTCTTACAATTCAATGAACATATTAATAATATATGGCCTGAACTGAAATTCTCCATACAATTTCATAATGACACCATCAATTTTTTGGATACATCAATTCACAAGGATACCAGGGGCATTTTGACCAGTGATCTTTACACCAAACCTACTGACAGAAATAGCCTTCTCCATTTTCAAAGTTGTCATCCACCGGCCATGAAGAGTTCAATCCCCAAATCCCAGTTTAGCAGGGTTAATAGGATTGTATCCAATGATGAGGTGAGGGCCCACAGATTGAAAGAAATGGAGAACAAATTTATCCATAGAGGGTACCCAAAAGCCACCCTATCAAATGCCATCATTGATAGTACAAATAGAAGAGAACGATCTAACCACAAACGTGTCCCCTTCGTGAGTACATACCATCCATTTTCCAATTTGGTACAAACCTCTCTTAGAAAACATTGGAATATCCTTACTAAGAGTTACCCCTCAATTCCCGAATTCCAAAATCAATTTCTCAGTTGTTTTCGACGTCCACGAAATCTCAGGGACAAATTGGTCAAAGCTGATGTGGGCTCGCGGCAGTTCACATCTAAACAGACCTTTCTATGCACCCAGCGTAAGGGCACTTTTCCGTGTCTTAATTGCATGCAATGCAATAACATACAGAAAGGCTCTCTGGTATTTCACCCTCAAACGGGACAAGGTTTTCCCATTCAAGGGTATTACACCTGCGACTCCACATACGTGGTTTACATCATTAAATGTCCCTGCGGATTGGCTTACATAGGGGAAACTACCCAGGCAGTGAAAGATAGAATATCGCAACACAAGTCCAATATTCGCTGCAAAAAAACACATCTCCCCTTGCCTCAACATTTTTGTGAACACAACCATAGTGTTTCACAACTTAGGTTCCAGATTCTGGAACAAATTGACATCAATAGACGTGGACTCAATAGAACTAAAATCCTCAAAAAAAGAGAGGCTTTTTGGATTTTCACCCTTCAAACGTTGGAACCCAAGGGCCTCAATAGAGATTTTGACGTGTCAGCTTTTTTGTAATGTGTTCTTTATAATGTGTTGTCTGAATATTTCCTAATTTAAACAGATAAAAATTGCCTAGATCCACTTATATATTGACATGTAACTGTCTTATAATTACTGACTGTGTATTTGATATTTCAAATTATTTCTCTATTTCCCTAGAATCGGTGATCTTTTCTTACTATCTGCACTCCAATCACTATGGTATAGTATTGATGCACGTATCCCTTTTATTTAGTGTCATTCTTGTTACATAGAGTTCACTCTCTATATTTCCATCCAATATATTTTATGTCCACCTATTTTTGTTCCAGGTGCCCTCCTATTTTATTATTTTGATTACCATTTTGCATATTGCTCTGTTATCTGAATGGTACCTTCCCAGCCACATTTAACCCGCGACATGTATCGCGCATGCGCCGCACTAAGAGTTAATCATAGCTTTCTCACATCCTCCAACACTTAACATTGGTAGTCAGTGCGCATGCGCAGTATGTGACGTGGCGTCAGCTGACGTATGCCACGTCATCATGACGCCGCCTCAGCTGCACTCTTAAACCCGGAAGTACCGCTTGTGGGACGCTCTGCTCCCCAGGCGGTTCCCAGCATACGAGCCACCGGCTTCAGGTAATTCAAGGGTTGAGGCTCTATTCCTCTCTCCTGTTCTTTTATGTCCTCTCAATTTTCCTTGTCTATTTTTTACAGCGCCATTCCTCAGTTATATAGATAGCATTCAGCGCTTTCCCTTTTTGAACCGGTCAGCTCTCCTTTAAAGGTATATTCCCTTTTTATATCCCACTATGCAACACAGAGGTGTTTGTATATTCATTTATCCATTTTGCCTTTCTACTAGCAACCTGCAATGTCCTCTGTGGTTTCACCTCAAAATAGAGGTCTGTCCCATATTATTGCTTAGTTCAATACCAGGTACCATTATTTTGATTATAATACTATAATCTTTCACCATCTTATTTTCTCCACACTGGGCATCTACCAACAGCATTTCACTGCTTCACATATTAAACTTGATCTTCTTTTTTCAGGATTCTTATTTCAGGATACTCTAATAGTGAACTCACTGGGCACACCATTTCACTCTGTATAACACCAGGACCACTATATCCTTTCTGGTTTTCAGTTTCATTTTTCTGTTTCGCTCAATTTTACAACCATTTTTCTTCCATTTTCCTTAATAAAGATATACATATATTGTTATGTACCTCGTATGTCACACCTGGATTAATGAGGCTATATAATTGTTCTTTCTTTTCTGTTAGCTTATATTGTTTGTGCAAAATTTGTTGCTCTGCTCTGTTTTTTTTCATTTATGATTTTTATTACTATTATTGCATCCACAGAAATATTATGACGTGTTCATATCTGTTATTTTTTCAGCTTCTGTTAAAATAAGGTTCTGATGAAGGCCAATTGTGTTTAGGCCGAAAACGTTTAACAACCACTTCACATCTATTTTGGATGACAATAAAAGAAACCACAGCAGAAATAATTTCTCTACTATTTTCTTTATTGAGTGCCAAGTTTATGTTTATCATCGGTCTGCAAACCATGTCCTATGAGGAACGGTTGCAGGATTTGGGAATGTTTAGCTTGCAAAAAAGAAGACTGAGAGGAGACTTAATAGCTGTCTACAAATATCTCAAGGGCTGTCACATTGTAAAGGATCATCTTTATTCTCATTTGCACAAGGAAAGACTAGAAGCAATGGGATGAAACTGAATGGGAGAAGACACAGATTAGATATTAGAAAAAACTTTTTGACAGTTAGGGTGATCAATGAGTGGAACAGGCTGCCACGAGAGGTGGTAAGTTCTCCTTCAATGGAAGTCTTCAAACAGAGGCTGGACAGACATCTGTCTGGGATGATTTAGAGAATCCTGCTTTGAGCAGCGGGTTGGACCAGATGACCCAGGAGGTCCCTTCCAACTCTACCATTCTATGATTCTATGAAATAGTTTTTCTTGACTATTTAGGCATGAGTATCTGGAATATAGCGCTTAAAAGCTTAAGACAAAAATTGCGTTATATAGTGTAATATATTTTTCAAAAATTGTGCTGATGTAAAGTTGACAATGTTATTTATGAACTATTTTGTGTGACATAACTCTCTGTTTTAAGAGTTTAAAAATTCAAAGTTTGAAAATTGCAAAATTTTTATTTTTTTCTTAAATAAATGCAAGTCATATCATCATTTTGATATAGAAAGATGTTTACACATCAGTCATATCATGAAATTTTACCACTATCATGAAGTACAATATGTCATGAAAAAACAGTCTCATAATCGTGGGATCCGTTGAAGCGCTCCAGAGTTATAACCTCATGAAGAGATACTGGTCAGAATTGTAAAATTTGGACTGGTCATGAAGGTGAAAACAACCTTGGGGTGAGGTGGTTAAATGACAGTATGCCCATAGGTGGGGGCAGGCAGAGTACACACACACTAGCTTAAAGGACAGTACTCTCACAGATGGGGAGAGGGTGGAGGGGGCAAAGTACACACAGCAGCTATACACTCCTCCGACAGGCAGGGGGGTGCAGAGTACACACAGCAGCTTTTACATAAATAGCGCATATAGTGGTTGCAGAGTACACACAGCAGGTACGGACTGAGTCTGAAATTCAGCCCTGGCATTTGAAATGACACAGGCCCATGCTGTCCCCATCCCAAGCACCAGATGGAATATATTACTCTGGGTGGAGGAAAACAAGATTTAATACAAGACCAATATTTCTAATGATACCAGTGGCCTGCTGGAGTAAGAGAAGTGCTCTGTCACAGCTCTTAACAGTATGGGTATCTTGAGAACACCGATCCTGTTAACAACGCAGCAGACAAGGTGGCCCACGACCAGACAGGCCCTACTGGCATTTGCCAGAATCGCCAGATGGCCAGTCCGGCCCTGACACACAGTATTGTGTTTGCAGAGTGTGCAGTCAGAATCTGTCCCTGACTGCAGCTGCGTCCTATCCCTACACGAACGAAAGCATAATGGCGGTAGCACTCGTGATCTGGCCATTTATACAGGCTCGGCAACGTGCGGTGCGGTGCCATACCTGGCATGGCTGTGATGGCTCCAGAAGTGCCCACAGTCTAAAAGCTTGCTGATTGGCTGCGTTGCAGCCTTTGAACAAGATTTGTTAAACTGGCAAACCCAAACAGGAAACCGGACATACATTGAAATGTCCGTGTTTGGTACTGCACACTAGGTGTCCGGTACGAACCCTGAACGTTCCGGTTTGGGTTTGCTCATCCCTAGTCATATGCTGATTATCTTCTTTTTATCCTTCTCCTAATGACACACTTAGAGAAGCAGGAGAACAAGATAATCGGCATTTGATCAATCATATGCAAATCACATGTGAGAAGTCATGCGACAACCCCAAAAACCAGTTATATGTAAATTACACACTGTTAGGCCCCATGCACACTTTGCGGATTCACTTGCATTCTTTTCCATGCGGATTTTGCTAAAACCGCAGGCAAACCGCACTGCGGTTTTAGCGCGGATTTACTGCGGTTTTGGCGCGGTTTTTAGTGCGGAATTGCCCTGCGGTTTTACACCTATAATGGAATAGGTGTAAAACCGCAGCGGAATCCGCACAAAGAATTACATGCTGCGGTTTTGAAACCGCACCCAAACCGCGTGGAAAATTATGCAGCGTGTGCACAGCTTTTTTTTCCCCTTCACTAACATTGTACTGTACATGGCGTGCGGTTACTCAGCGGTTACGCAAAGTGTGCATGGGGCCTTAGGATGCAGTCAATGATGAAGTTACTGACTGGTCCCGAAAACCCCTTTAGGGCCTGTGCACACATTGCGGATTTGCCAGCGGATTTTTCCGTGCCGAAACCGCACCTCTTGGTAGAAAACGCAGGCGCGGTTTTGACGTGGTTTTTGGCGCGGTTTTGACGTGGTTTTTCATGCTTTTTCTCATGCGTTTTTGTATGCGGTTTTGACAGCTAAATAAAGATATAGTTGTTTAACAAAAAAAAGATTTGTGATGTCATTTCTTGTCCAACCTCCTCTTTTACATTTGTCCAACCCACACTCCATTACACACACACAGATAGAGATAGATATAGATTATAGATACCGATAGAGATAAGATAGATAGATAGATAGATAGATAGAAAATACATAGATAGATGGATAATAGATAGAAATATATAGAAAGACAGATATATAGATAGACAGAAAGATATATAGGTAGATAGATGATAGATAAAATGGTACATAAATATAAAGACGCACACACACACAAAATCTTAACGCAATATAGTTAATAAAAAAAAAAATAGGAAAAAAAATGGCGTGGGCTCTCGCGCAATTTTCTGCACCAGAGGGGGAAAGCCGACAGCCGGGGCCAATATTTCTAGCCTGGGAAAGGGGTTAATACCCATGGATCTTCCCAGGCTATGAATATCAGCCTGCAGCTAGCCTTCACTGGCTATTAAAATAGGGGGACCCCCCCAAAAAAATGACGTGGGGATACCCCTTATAATTTATAGCCAGAAAGGCTAGGCAGACAGCTGCGGGCTGATATTCATAGCCTAGGAAGGGGCCATGGATATTGGCACCCCCTGCCTAAAAATACCAGCACCCAGCCGCCCCAGAATTCCGGCACTTAGCCCCTCTCTTCCCACTCCCCTGTAGCAGTGGGATATGGGGTAATAAGGGGTTAATATCACCTTGCTATTGTAAGGTGATATTAAGCCCGGTTAATAATAGAGAGGCGTCAATAAGACGCCTATCCATTATTAATCTTATATTAATAAAGGGTTAAAAAACAACACACGCATAAGAATAAATTATTTTAATGAAATAAAACACAACGCGGTTTTCATATCTTTATTACACGCTCAGATCCAAGCGACGCGCTCGATCTCCTGTAAAAAAACGTAAAAAAATAAAACAACCGTATACTCCCTGTCCGACGCAGTCCAATTAATAACGAATGTCCCACGACGGTCTCCCCTATAGAACAGTGACATCAGGTGATGTCACTGTTCTGTAGGGCCTCCCAGTGATGCACTGACAGGAGACAATGGCTCCTGCAGTGCATCACTGAGGTTACCTGAGTTCATTCTCTCACTTTATGGCAATGCTGCGTGGGAATTTTCTCACCCAGCATTGCCTGAGAGAATGAATGGAAGTGACATCATTCTCTCCCGGCGGCAGAGCGGTACACATATGGATGGTGTCGGGGAATAGGTGAGTATATACTCTATGTGTTGTATGTCATGTGTATGTTCTGTATGTCATGTGTATGTTATATGTTGTATGTCATGTGTATGTTATATGTTCTGTATGTCATTGTATGTTATATGTTCTGTATGTCATGTATGTGTTTTGTTTTTTTTTACATTCAGACATTAGCCGGATGATGGGACTACTACTGTCCCATCATTGGCTAACGTGTCAGTCACTGTCACTGTAGCAGGCATAGCCGGATGGGACTTGTAGTCCGACGATGCCTGCATACGCGGAGACACACACACAGCCCCGCACACACACCGATCACGCACACAGCCCCGCACCCTGCCGCACATACACCAGGCCCCCACACCGATCACGCAGATACCCGCACACATCACGCCACCACATACCCGCACATCACCCCACGCACCAACATACACATAGCGCCGCACACTATACACGCCCACGCACCGCCCACACACATAGCGCCGCACACTATACACGCTCACACTCCGCCCACACACTTCCCTCCTCCCGACTTGCAGCAGTTTCACCCACAGCAAAACCGCAGATCTTTTTTAGACCTGCGGTTTTGCTGCGGAAGTGCCCGACTCAATGCAAGTCAATGGGAGCCGAACCGCTGCAGTTCCGCACAAAGAATTGACATGCTGCGGAAAATAAAGCGCGGCGAAACCGCGCGCTTTATTCCGCAGCATGTGCACAGCAGACCTGCGGTTCCCATTGGATTGCATTGCATGTGCACTGTGCTGCGGGTTGGATGCGTTTCCGCATGTTGAAAAACGCAGCCGAAACGCATCTAAAAACGCAAAGTGTGCATGGGGCCTTAATAATTGTAATACTATTTTTTTTATTTTATGCAAAATTGTATTGATTTGTCAGCAAATTAAAAGTAATTAAAATAAATATTTAATAAATATTAAATGCCATATGAAGACACATTGTACTTGGCTCTATGGGCTTTTTTATTCTGTACACAGGAACTGACAATTTTCGGCACCATCTGCTTTCTACTAACAGATTTGTAGTTACGTATTCTCAGTTCAAGAAATACAGTTTAAAAGTATGCAAAATCTACGAGCTTAGAATACATTTTATATCTGCAAGTGTATCTTTTTTCAAATTGAGTTTTAATATTCCAATCCTGAAAAGTGATGGTGACTGTAATAGGGTCATATCAGGGTTTTACTTCCTTTCACTGTAGGACAAGACCTTTACCAACATAAAATCATATTTTCTTACACACATTAGTTTTTCCTACAACCTAGATATAAATGTACATTTTTAAGTATAACAACTGAATATGTAAATCGATAAAATGATGGATACATTGGATTTGAACATTTTGATCAACCAAATGAATGTTCCTCTAAAGTTTGACATTAGATTGATGAGATTGGACAATGCTGGCTGTTAGTGAGTAAGTACTTTTAATCCAGCAAGGAAAGGCATGTAATAAAGGATATTAAAACTGACATATGTATTCAATATTTGGATCAAGATCACTATTTATAAAGCATTAGAGCCATAAGGATACAAAATTAGATAAATATCCCAGGCAGCTTTCATTCTAAGGTATATTAATACAGAGAGGTCCAAAGATATAAAAACTAGAGAAATATGATTAGAAAAATTGTTAAGGAAAAAGTGATATGTGTAGAGATTAGAAGAAAGCAGCTGGAGAGTAGAGTAAGGCAGAGGAAAGCAGAAAGAAGCAAGAGAGAAGAGCAGGACAGAGGATAGTAGAAAGCAGCTAGCTCCTCAGCTGCTGCAGAACCTATTAACCCCTTCCTGACCTGTGACACAGTGTATGTGTCATGAAAGGATCGCGTTCCTGCAGGTCGGATGACCGGGGGCACTGAAAGGTCACCCGACCCGCAGGCACAAGACCCTTTGTGCTTCAACACAGGGGGGTTGGCTTAACCCCCACGTGGCTACGATCGCTCTGATTGGCTGTTAAAAGAAACAGTGCTCCCTTTATTCCCAGCCCCGACGTGTGCCCAAACAGTGGTTTACCCCCACATATGGGGTATCAACGTACTCAGGACAAACTGTACAACAACTTTTGGGGTCCAATTTCTCCTGATACCCTTGTGAAAATAAAAAAATTGCGGGTTAAAAAAATCAGTTTTTGAGGAAAAAAATTATTTTTTATTTTTACGGCTCTGCATTATAAACTTCTGTGAAGCACGTGTGGGTTCAAGGTGCTCAGTACACATCTGGATAAGTTCCTTGGGGGGGTCTAGTTTACAACATGGGGTCAATTGTGGGGGGTTTCTACTGTTTAGGCACATCAGGGGCTCTGCAAACGTAACAAGATGCTCGCAGACCATTCCATCAAGTCGGCATTTCAAAGCGTCACTACATCCCTTCCGAGCACTGACGTGTGCCCAAACAGTGGTTACCCCCCACATATGGGGTACCAGCGTACTCAGGACAAACTGGACAACAACTTTTGGGGTCCAATTTCTCCTGTAACCATTGTGAAAATAAAAAATAGGGGGCTAAAAAATGATTTTTGAGAAACAAAAATGATTTTTATTTTCACTGCTTTGAGTTTATAAACTTCTGTGAAGCACTTTGGGGTTCAAAGTGTTCACTACACATCTAGATAAGCTCCTTGGGGGGTCTAGTTTCCAAAATGGGGAATGGGGTCACTTGTGGGAGGTTTCTACTGTTTAAGCACATCAGGGGCTCTGCAAACGCAACATGACGTCCGCAGAACATTCCATCAAGTCTGCATTCCAAAATGGCGCTCCTTCCCTTCTGAGCTCTCCCATGCGCCAAAACAGTGGTTCCCCCCCAGGACAAATTGCACAACAACTTTTGTGGTCCAATTTCTCCTGTTACCCTTGTGAAAATAAAAAATAGCGGGCTAAAAAATAATTTTTGAGGAAAAAAATGATTTTTTATTTTCACTGCTCTGCGTTATAAACTTCTGTGAAACACTTGGGGGTTCAGAGTGCTCACAACAAATCTATATGAGTTCCATGAGGTTTTCCAAAATGGGGTCACATGTGTTTTTTTTTTCACTGTTTAGGCACACAGGGGCTCTCCAAATGCGTCATGGTGTCCGCTAACGATTGGAGCTAATTTTCCATTCAAAAAGTCAAATGGCGCTCCTTCCTTCTGAGCCCTACCGTGCGCCCAAACAGTGGTTTATGACCACATATGAGGTATCTGTGTACTCAGGAGAAATTGCCCAACAAATTATAGAAGCCATTTTATCCTGTTGCCCATGTGAAAATGAAAAAACTGAGGCTAAAATAAAATTTTTGTAAAAAAAAAGGACTTTCTTTTTTTAAGGATCAATTTGTAAAGCACCTGGGGGTTCAAAGTGCTCACCATGCATCTAAATAAGTTCCTTGGGGGGGTCTAGTTTCCAAAATGGGGTCACTTGTGGGGGAGCTCCAATGTTTAGGCACACAGGGACTCTCCAAATGCGACATGGCAACCGCTAAATATTCCAGCATATTTTCCATTCAAAAAGTCAAATGGCGCTCCTTCCCTTCTGAGCCCTGCCGTGCTCCCAAACAGTGGTTTATGACCACATATGAGGTATCTGTGTACTCAGGAGAAATTGCCCAACAAATTTTAGGATCCATTTTATCCTGATGCCCATGCAAAAATGAAAAAATTGATGCTAAAATAAAATTTTTGTTGGAAAAATTAAAATGTCCATTTTTCCCTTCCACGTTGCTTTAGTTCCTGTGAAGCACCTGAAGGGTTAATAATCTTCATGAACGTAGTTTTGAGTAGCTTGAGGGGTGCAGTTTTTATAATGGTGTCACTTTTGGGTATTTTCTACCATATTGACCCTCAAAGTGGCTTCAAATGTGAGGTGGTCCCTAAAAAAATGGTTTTGTAAATTTTCCTGTAAAAATGAGAAATTGCTGGTCAACTTTTAACCCTTATAACTTCCTAACAAAAAAAATTTGTTTCCAAAATTGTGCTGATGTAAAGTAGACTTGTGGGAAATGTTAAAATCATAGAATCATAGAATAGTAGAGTTGGAAGGGACCTCCTGGGCCATCTGGTCCAACCCCCTGCTCAAAGCAGGATTCTCTAAATCATCCCAGACAGATGTCTGTCCAGCCTCTGTTTGAAGACTTCCATTGAAGGAGAACTCACCACCTCTCGTGGCAGCCTGTTCCACTCATTGATCACCCTAACTGTCAAAAAGTTTTTTCTAATATCTAATCTGTGTCTCCTCCCATTCAGTTTCATCCCATTGCTTCTAGTCTTTCCTTGTGCAAATGAGAATAAAGATGATCCTTCTACAATGTGACAGCCCTTGAGATATTTGTAGACAGCTATTAAGTCTCCTCTCAGTCTTCTTTTTTGCAAGCTAAACATTCCCAAATCCTGCAACCGTTCCTCATAGGACATGGTTTGCAGACCGGTCACCATTCTGGTGGCTCTTCTCTGAACTTGCTCCAGTTTGTTGATGTCTTTTTTAAAATGTGGTGCCCAAAACTGGACACAGTATTCCAGATGAGGTCTGACCAAAGAGGAGTAGAGGGCATTAATGACCTCACGTGATCTAGACTGTATGCTTCTGTTGATAAATCCTAGAATTGCATTTGCCTTTTTTGCTGCTGCATCACACTGTTGACTCATGTTCAGTCTGTGATCAATTAGTATACCCAAGTCTTTTTCACATGTGCTGCTACTTAGCCCTATTCCTCCCATTTTGTATATGCTTTCTTCATTTTTATTGCCCAGATGTAGTACTTTGCATTTTTCCCTGTTAAAAACCATTCTGTTAGTTGCTGCCCACTGCTTCAGTTTATTTATATCTTTTTGAATCCTCTCTCTCTCTTCTCTAGTATTGGCTACCCCTCCTAGCTTTGTGTCATCAGCAAATTTGATCAGTTTACCCTCAATTCCTTCATCTAAATCATTGATAAAGATGTTGAACAATACAGGGCCCAAAACAGAGCCTTGTGGTACCCCACTTGATACATTCTTCCAACTGGATGTGCAGCCATTTACGACCACTCTTTGGGTCCAATCACTAAGCCAGTTATAAATCCACCTAACAGTTGCCTTGTCCACTCCATACTTAGTCATTTTTTCAGTAAGGATTGTGTGAGATACCTTGTCAAATGCTTTGCTGAAGTCAAGATATACTATATCTACAGCATTTCCCTATCCACCCAGTCAGTGATTCTGTCATAGAAGGAAATTAAGTTAGTCTGACATGACTTATTAGTTACAAACCCATGCTGACTCTGTTTAATCACTTCATTCTTATCCAGGTACTTGCATACATGTTCTTTAATAATTTGTTCAAAGATCTTTTCTGGTATAGAAGTCAGACTCACCGGCCTGTAGTTCCCTGGGTCCACCTTCTTCCCCTTTTTGAAGATAGGAACAACATTTGCTCTTCTCCAGTCTTCTGGGACTTCTCCTGTTCTCCAAGAATTTTCAAAGATTATGGACAGTGGTTCAAGAATTTCTTCTGCTATCTCCTTCAGTACTCTGGGGTGTAATTCATCTGGACCTGGAGACTTGAATTCATTTAGGTTAGCTAAGTGTTTCCTCACTGTCTTTCTGTTTATAGATATCCTGGATTCTTCTATTCCTTTAATAGGACAGTGAAGATCAGTTGATGTTACATTTCCTTTCTGAGAGAAAACAGATGCAAAATAGGAATTTAACAGTTCAGCCTTCTCAACATCCTGTCTTACCATTTCATCATTTTCATCCTGTAAAAATCCTATAGAATCTTTGACTTTTCTTTTACTTTTGACGTATCCCCAAAATCCTTTTTTGTTGCTTTTGATGCCACTTGCAAGCCTTAATTCATTGTCAGCTTTAGATAATCTTATTTGTGCCCTGCAGGTTCTGCAGACGGCATTATATTCTTCTTTAGATATGCCTCCCTCTTTCCATTTGATAAACATTTCTTTCTTCCTTTTTAGGCTGTGGTTCCAGGTCCGGAACCACAGCGCTTTGGACGGAGCGGAAATTCCGCTCCGTCTAAGCCCCGCCCCCTTTATGACGCGCGATCTTTCCGGAGGTGTTCAGGACACCTCCAGAACACCTCCGGAAAGAACGCAGGGCTACATAGCCCTGTGTAATATTCTGTTGCGGCGACGCACCGTCGCCGCAATACGCGAGGACATGCTGCGGTCTGAAAAGACGCGCCGCATGTCCGTTTACGCAGGTCTGCCACCTGCGTATTGTTACGCATAGTGGAGACGGGATTTCTTGAAATCCCCTCCACTATGCTGTAACATCTGGAACTGCGTGTTTGGCGCTGCGCCAGCGCACAGCGCCAAACACGCAGCGTTTCCTGACCGTGGAAACTCACCCTTAGCATGTGTTTAAGTTCTGTGTTCATCCATCCTGGTTTCCTTAAATGCTTCCCATTCTTCACTCTTTTCGGAATTGTTAACAATTGTGCTTTGAGAATCTCATTTTTCAAGATTTTCCATCCTTCCTGGACATTTTTGTCCTTAAGGATATCCAGCCATTGGATCCCTCCAATTCTCTTTCTGAGTCCCTTAAAATCTGCCTTTCTGAAATCTAACCTTGACGTCTGAGTCTTCACAGGTCTTCCTCCTCTTGTTATCCAAAATTCTAAAATAGCATGGTCACTACCTCCTAGGGTCCCAGCCACTCTTACCTCCTCAACCATTTCTTCCCTGTTTATAAGGATTAGATCCAAGGTAGCAGATCCCCTTGTTTTCTCCTCTACCTTTTGGAAGATAAAGTTGTCAGCAAGAGAGGATAAGAATTTCCTTGACCTGTTAGTTATGCCTGATGTCCAAATGTCTGGATAGTTGAAATCTCCCATGACCACTATGTCATATTTTTTGGAGAACTTGGCCATTTGATGCATAAAGAGTTCATCCATATCTTCAGCTTGCATAGGTGGCCTGTAGTAAATGCCTACAATGGTGTCCTTTCCATTGTTCTGTCCTTGTATTCTTACCCAAACAGTTTCCACAGAACTCCCAGTCTCTGAAGCGTCAATCTCTGTGCAGATATACGCTTTTCTAACATACAATGCAACACCTCCTCCTCGTTTATCAAGTCTGTTTCTTGCAAATAAGTTGTATCCTTCTAGCCTTGTATTCCAATCATGTGTATTGTCCCACCAAGTCTCAGTGATTCCAATGACATCATACTTCTTCTCCTGCGTTAGTAGTTCCAATTCTCCTTGTTTGTTGCCCATGCTTTGTGCATTTGTATAGAAACATTTCAGTTTGTGATTGGTTTCTCTTCCTCCAATATTTTTATTATGTAGATTTTTTTGTCTTTGTTCTTCCCCTTCACTTCTAATAGCAGAATTCTCAATAGTATTTGTCAGGTGTATGGCTTTTGCAGGCGTTTTGCTTCCCTTCCCACATTGTTCTAGTTTAAAGCTCTCCTGATGAGTGTAGCAAGGCGACTTCCAAATACATGTTTTTCAGTCTTCATAAGGTGCACCCCATCTCTAGCCAGTAGTCCATCGTATAGGTAATTCACTCCGTGATCCAAAAATCCAAATCCTTGCTGACGACACCATCGACATAGCCAGTTGTTCACCTGCAGAATCTTCTTCCACCTCCTTGTTCCATCGACATCCACTGGAAGGATGGAAGAGAAGACCACCTGCGCTCCCAGTTCTTTCACTTTCTTACCTAAGTTTTCAAAGTCACTGCAGATAGTTTCCAGGTCGTTTATTGCGGTGTCATTTGTCCCCACATGTATTAGCAGGAATGGGTAGTCATCTGTAGGTCTGAAGAGTCCTGATATCCTGTCAGACACATCTTTAATTTTTGCACCTGGAAGACAGCACATTTCTCTTGAGTAGTGTTGAGCGATAGTGCTCGATATCTAAAAATATCGTATCGAATTTGTATCGCCGATAGCACTAAATATCGTCGATATCCGATTTCGATAGCGGAAGTCCCATGTAAGTCTATGGGAACAAAATATCGCAACAAAAAAAACCCTTTCTTACGTTGTAAACACAAAATATACACACATAGAATACATATATATATATATATATATACATGTCATTGTGACATATATATACATATATTTATAGTTTATACACTTCTACATAGTAAAATAGACTCTGATTCAATTGCCGGGTAAAGCCGTGACATACCCCATAGAAGTCGACGGGCTCGGTGCCGAGTACCCCCAAAACCTCTGGCTCTGTGCGACTCAACTTGGGCGTCACGAACAGGATTCTGTAGCTCGCTATAAGCGAGTCCTGTGTGCCTGAATTGAACTGGTTTTGTGCTTGAGAATTGCTAAAATCATCAGAGAATGTATTTGCCATTTTTCCGCCATATCTGCGTCACGACGAGGCACTGGTGAAGAAGAAGGGCGTGCTCTTCATGGGTGTACTGTACACTCACTCAGTGACGCGAAAACAATGGCTCTAAATGGTACTGCAATGTAAGATCGTGCCCCACAGCTCTTCAGTTCCGCCTCCTCATCCTCCTCAGTGTGTGGAAACTAACACGAAGGTCCCGCCTCCCTACAAAAGAGGGGCCCTCTCCAGATGCTAATGACACATGTGACTTGGCAGAGATGGCTAATGGACACGAGCAGAAGTGTGAAGGGATGGAGCAGTCAGAGCTCTCCCCCCACGGAAGCGACCCGATCGCCACGGAATCACCGTTGGGCACCCGGCCTGGAAACCCTCCTACGCTGCAAGAAGCGGCGGATACCCTAAGAGGCCTGGCCCGGCACCGGGAGGAGGTCGCCAGGATGGAAGCGAGCTGGCGTGCCCTAAAACTAAACTTGGAGCGGCGCCAATCCCTCTTACCTGAAGTGTCTGTACCGGAAGGTGAGGCACCCGTTCTAGTAGAGGAGTCCTTGCAATGTGATCCGGTTGACTTGTCGCAGTGGAGGCACCCGTTCCTGCAAAAACCGCAGCACCGTCAGCACCCCAGATCCCGCTGTCTGCCCCCGTCGCTGAGACAGAAGAAGCGACACCCGTCCTCATGGAGGAGGCCGCGCAGGCACCAGAGCACTACCTGCCTGTACCGGAGCCCCGACTGTCATCTGATTTAGAGCCGTCTGCTTCCTCCGCAGGGGAGCGCCGCCAGGACTGGGGGGCGACAGGAGAGCTGCCGCAAACCGGACACTGTAAGCTGCAGTGGAGTGGTGGAGACATGGAGCAGCTGGTGGAGGAGAATTACAACCGGCGTCAGGAGGAAGAGTGGAGACGTTGGGAGCGGGAAGCAGAGCGACAAAGGGAGCAGCGAGAAACCCTAAAACTTCACCAACGTCACCTGGAGAAGGACCGGGCAGATAAGGACCGGATGAGAAAGGATAAAGGAACCCTGTGTGAGCCGCGGCGTAAGGGTGCAGTACGGAGCTTTAAATTGAAAGGTGGGTGGGGCTTCATCAAGGAGCCTGGACTTTATTTAGAAGTCTTTGTGAACCGGCGGGACGTGGAGGCTCACCTCCCAGAAGGACACCCAGGGAGGGACCTGTTGCCAGGAGACTTGGTGACTTACACCCGACACTGGGGTTACAATGGATGGTACGCCCTAAATGTTACCAGGTGCGACCCCTACTCCCCAGTGTGTCAGGAACCTGTGAGACCCTCGGAGCCTTCAGCCTCCCACATCCAGGCCTCTGCAAAAGTGCCCACCCCACGCCGTAAGTCTCCCAAGCCTCCCTCAGTGGTCTCCTCAGCAGCCCCAGCTATGGACATGATAAGTATAGCTGGCCCGTACCCGGCGCCTGTTAGGCCCCCTGGGGTTCGTTCAGTCCGGGACATAGGGTTCCAGACCCGGAGGGAGATGAAAGAGGTGGCCACACAGACCCAGATAGCGGGTCACGACTTGACTGTACAGGCCACACGACGTCATCAGGTCCTGGTGGTCCTTGGTGCCTCGGATGTTTGGCAAGCATCAGAAGAGTACCAGGTGTTACCTGGAACACCCCTGCCAAAGAAGTATAAATAACCCGGACAGGTCCCTGTATGTAAATAGTTAAATTGTTGATAAATAGTTAAATTGTTTATGTACCCGGACGGGTGAATGTTTATAAAAAAGTTTTTTAATTTAATAAAAAAAAACAAAACACAGTTTTCATTACTTTTATTACAGTCTCATCCTGCGACGCCATCGATCTCCTGTAAAAAAATGAAAAAAAAAAAAAGTATACCACCTGACCGACGCAGTCCATAGTAACGAGTGTCCCACGACGATCCAGCTCTGCTACATCAGAATCCCGGCGCAGCACAGCTGATTACCTGCTTCCCCGGCGGTGACGTCATCGGACTGGTTTACGGCCGGGATTACCCTGCAGTCACTGCAGTTATCGCGAAAAACTGCATGTGACCGCCAGGGAGAAGATAATGGCGGCCATCAAGCAGTCCAGGACGTGACCGCCGGAGATCTTCTGCCAGGTAAGTGCCGCTGACTCCTGACAGACCCGACCGACGGACACTCACAGTGACAAATCCGATTCCGGTATTCGATAAGACGAAAATATCAAAACGAATTATCGAAAGGCCGATAGAGCTAATATCGGCCGATAGCCGATATTTGCATTATCGTATCGCTCAACACTACTCTTGAGGTTAAATCCGGTCTGCAGATAGCGGCCTCTGTTCCTCTCAACAGGGAATCCCCCATGACAACAACTCTCCGTTTCTTCTTCACAACTGTTTTCTTTCTCCATTCAGGAGGACTCTGAGGGCGTACAAGGTTATTGTTTGTGGCCAAAGTCTTATCTTGATGTATTTCTTCATCATTCTCCTGTGTAAGAGCCTGGTACTGGTTCCTGAGCAGAATTGGTGCTGACTGCCTCACGATCCTCCTGCTTCTCTGGGTCACATGCTTCCATTCCTCTGTTTCTTCAGGTGCACTTCGAATTTCTTCTCTTTCTGTAACATGAAGAGATAATTCTGCTCTGTCTAAGAACTCTTCACCTTCCTTAAGGCTAAGTGCACACGTTCAGGATTATTTGCGTTTTTTTCGCATTTTTTGAGGGAAAAAATGCGTCAAAAACGCATGAATTAAGCATCCTATCATTTAGAATGAATTCCGCAATTTTTGTGCACATGGTGCGTTTTTTTCCGCGAAAAAAACGCATTGCGGAAAATCTAGCAACATGTCCATTAATTTTGCGGAATTCTAGCGTTTTTCCCGCTATATTATTGACCTAGAAAGTTCAGGGAAAAATCGCGGTAAAAACGCGTCAAATCCGCACAAAAAAACACACCAAAACGCGCAAAATCCGCGCCAAAAACACGCGTTTTTGCCGCGAAAAAAGTCCGGTTTTGCTCAGGAATATTCTGCAAACATTCCTGAACGTGTGCACTTAGCCTAATGGTTTTCAATGTAGATAACCACTCTTCCAGATTTTGCAACTTTTCCTCTAACAGGGACACAAGCTTGCATTTGTGGCATGTGAAGTTTGGCTTTTCCACTGGTAAGTCTGTGAACATGAAGCAAGAAATGCAGCTCACCACATGGCTCTTGGCCTCTTCCATGTTGTTATTGTTCAAGAGATATTCAAGCGGTGAAATATATGCCAAAACTCGGCGCGCGGTTTACTGATGTCCTCCTTTCAGCTGCAACAACCAAAATCCAGTGTTCCTTGAGCTCGCGGAGACTCTTCACTTATCCCAGAAGACACTGGGAATATGCAAATTCTCTCCTCGGGACTCCTCCCTGGTTTACTGATGTCCTCCTTTCAGCTGCAACAACCAAAATCCAGTGTTCCTTGAGCTCGCGGAGACTCTTCACTTATCCCAGAAGACACTGGGAATATGCAAATTCTCTTCTCAGGACTCCTCCCCTGGTTTACTGATGTCCTCCTTTCAGCTGCAACAACCAAAATCCAGTGTTCCTTGAGCTCGCGGAGACTCTTCACTTATCACAGAAGGCACTGGGAATATGCAAATTCTCTCCTCGGGACTCCTCCCCTGGTTTACTGATGTCCTCCTTTCAGCTGCAACAACCAAAATCCAGTGTTCCTTGAGCTCGCGGAGACTCTTCACTTATCCCAGAAGGCACTGGGAATATGCAAATTCTCTCCTCGGGACTCCTCCCCTGGTTTACTGATGTCCTCCTTTCAGCTGCAACAACCAAAATCCAGTGTTCCTTGAGCTCGCAGAGACTCTTCACTTATCCCAGAAGGCACTGGGAATATGCAAATTCTCTCCTCGGGACTCCTCCCCTGGTTTACTGATGTCCTCCTTTCAGCTGCAACAACCAAAATCCAGTGTTCCTTGAGCTCGCAGAGACTCTTCACTTATACCAGAAGGCACTGGGAATATGCAAATTCTCTCCTCGGACTCCTCCCCTGGTTTACTGATGTCCTCCTTTCAGCTGCAACAACCAAAATCCAGTGTTCCTTGAGCTCGCGGAGACTCTTCACTTATACCAGAAGGCACTGGGAATATGCAAATTCTCTCCTCGGGACTCCTCCCCTGGTTTGTTATTTATTAACTATTTTGTGTCACATAACTCTCTGGTTTAACAGAATAAATATTCAAAATTTGAAAATTGCGAAATTTTCAAAATTTTCCCCAAATTTCCATTTTTTTCACAAATAAACGCAAAAATTATCGACCTAAATTTACCACTAACATGAAGCCCAATATACAAGAAAAAAAGGTAGCACACTGTAGCGCTATAGCTTGCAAACACGAAATATGAAAAATATGAAAAATGAATTGCATCATTACCTTAGAAATATGAAAAATTGAGAAGTCTTAGCGCATAAGATGGCCAAATTATGTGAGCCTGATAGCCACGTCAAGGCTCTTCTCGTATATCAGGTCCTAACTAATGCCTATCCTCGCTTAGAAAAGTCTGTCTGCATGGGAACATATGAATCCTCTCTTCAGACTAAAATCTACATCTCTGTGGAGGGGTGATGAACCTGTTGTAATTAAAAAGCCTGTGACCACCAGGTGGAGTGCTCAGGCAGAAGGTAAATGAATACATATCAAAAAACTGACCGGCACATCCAAACATAGATTCAGTGTGAACAGGTGCTAAACCTAGAGTCACCAACTCATATACATACAAGAAAAAAAGGTAGCACACTGTAATGATGCAATTCATTTTTCATATTTTTCATATTTCGTGTTTGCAAGCTATAGCGCTACAGTGTGCTACCTTTTTTTTTCTTGTATGTATATGAGTTGGTGACTCTAGGTTTAGCACCTGTTCACACTGAATCTATGTTTGGATGTGCCGGTCAGTTTTTTGATATGTATTCATTTACCTTCTGCCTGAGCACTCCACCTGGTGGTCACAGGCTTTTTAATTACAACAGGTTCATCACCCCTCCACAGAGATGTAGATTTTAGTCTGAAGAGAGGATTCATATGTTCCCATGCAGACAGACTTTTCTAAGCGAGGATAGGCATTAGTTAGGACCTGATATACGAGAAGAGCCTTGACGTGGCTATCAGGCTCACATAATTTGGCCATCTTATGCGCTAAGACTTCTCAATTTTTCATATTTCTAAGGTAATGATGCAATTCATTTTTCATATTTTTCATATTTCGTGTTTGCAAGCTATAGTGCTACAGTGTGCTACCTTTTTTTCTTGTATGTATATGAGTTGGTGACTCTAGGTTTAGCACCTGTTCACACTGAATCTATGTTTGGATGTGCCGGTCAGTTTTTTGATATGAAGCCCAATATGTCACGAAAATAAATCTCAGAATCGCTAGGATCCGTTGAAGCGTTCCTGAGTTATTACCTCATAAAGGGACACTGGTCAGAATTGCAAAAAATGGCATGGTCATGAAGGGGTTAATACATCTCAGCTGCTGCATATCATCGCAACAAACACCTAAGCTGCTGCAGAATCTCATAATATGCTCTAACCAGAAGTCTACTAAAAATCATGTCACTGAATTAATGTTTGCTCATCTCCTCTTTGCTCATATCCTCCTACCATCAGTGCACTCTGCGCAGAACTGTTCCTCCCTTCATTTCATTTCTACCAATAACTATTGTGCAAAGTACTGAAAAGACTTTCATATCCAGCAATGTTACAGTTTTGAACTTTTCATCCACAGGTAATAGCTGTACTGTGGAATTTATCTTCAATGCTTATTTAAACAGCATGCTCCAGTTGGTAGGACCTGTAGATTCTGATCTTGGTACCTTACTTCATCATATGTCCTTCTGCACGTCCATGTTGCTGCCTGTTTATGATTGGCCAGCGTCATACAGAAGGCTGAATTACACGCCTCCAGTAAAAACTCTCTATAACACCCACCTGAACTTTACTAAAGTTAACTCATTAGGTACCAATTCTTTGATTGCTAATATTAACAGATCAATGGTGAGGAAAAATATGAAAAAAAGCAAAACATTTTGTTTTGCTCTGCAGCCCAACATGAAACATTTGGTGGAAGGTCTTATTTCAATGGCATAGTGCTTTACAGCACTCCAATCAAGGCAGATTTTATAGTGACATTAATGTTAGAGGAGGTTTGAAACTCTGAAGTTACTGAGTCAACAGAGCGTTGGTGACTTTTATGCACTATGGAGCCAATTCATTCATGTTGAGCACACCTTACTGCCAGCTGATGGAATAGTACGTCAGCTGGCAGTATCCCCCGCTTTGAGGTGGGCTCCGGCGGTGAGCCCACCTCAAAGCCGCGACATGTCAGCTGTTATAAACAGCTGACATATGCCCACAATAGGCGCGAGCGGAATCGCCATCCGCCAGCGCCTATTAACTAGTTAAATCCAGCTGTCAAAGCTGACAGCGGGCATTTAACTAGCGCATCCGGCTGCTGGGCCGGAAATGAGCACATCGCCGACCCCCGTCACGTGATCGGGGGTCGGCGACGCGTTGCCTTGACAACCAGAGGTCTCATATAGAGAACTCTATGGTTGTTGCTGGCACATTGCTGTGAGCTCCGCTCGGTGGTCGGCGCTCATAGCAATGCAGTAAATCTGCTACATATAGGCGATCTGCTCATCACCCTCCCATAAGTCTTCGCAGTTCGTGACCCTGGTCTGTAACTTTACGAGCTCTGCTATTTCGGGGCAGAGTTGCTGTGGCTCCTAAATGCTTCCACTTTTCAATTACGCCACTCACACTTGATTGTGGAAAATTTAGGGGGTAATAAATTTCACAAACTGATTTGTTTCACCTGTGCTATCTTATTACTATACCATGCTCAAAATCAGTGAGATCTTAAGAAAGACCCATTGTTTCAAATTGTTTGTAAAAGTAGACTTCATGGCTAGAGACTTGGTTTTATGCACCTCTGGCAATGAGACTGAATGAAAAAGCTGAATTAAATGATTAAAAGGTGTGTCCAAATACGATTGTCCATATAGTGTATGTTTATCAGTATGCAACCTTGTAGAGACACAGGCAGCTATAATGAGAAAGTGAACACAAAGTTGAGGCATTGGGATTTTACAATTTCCAAATATGATTTTTTTCTACCATTTTTTTATATATCAAAACAATGTAATAAGATTTCACTGCAGATGGAAACAATACAAAGGACAAGTGTAGGTCATGCATGTTAGCAGAAACAAATATTTTTCCTGGCAGTTCATACGGGCTGAGTATTTTAAAACATTTATCAGCTAAAGGCTCTGGAAAATGTTTAATAAAAGGTCACCAATACGGGACTAGCTTTTCTGCAGTGTTTTAATCTGACATTGTTACTTTTTAAACATTGGCTGTTTATATATTGGCACAATTCCTCTACATCCATCAAGACCATCTGATAAATTGTAAGAACATTAAAAAAATAATTGTTAACAGTAACAGGCCTTAAAGAAGCACTCCTCCCCCTCCCATCAATTTTTTTTATCCTCTTAATATATTGCAATCATCATATTATATAGCACTGTGTACTTACAATTGCTCATTTTGCCCTTCTACCCAGTTAATTGTTCTGTTTTCTATTAGTCAAGTGAATAATAAATGACTAGCTGAATCTCTCTAAGCTCTATGTAGAAACAGGAAGTCAATTTTCTCTGTATGAGTCATAAGTCACTGCACAAGTCCCTGGCAAGGAGTAGCTGCATCAGGAGTTGAAGAGGAGAATGATAAATGCTGGGAATAGAGACTTTCTGTTTCTACTTAGAGGAGAGAAAAGAGAAAAATTAGCTCAGTAGAAAGGCAAAATAATACATTGTAAGTACACAGTGCTATATAATATGATAATTTCAGTATATTAAGAGAATGAAACCTTGATGGGAGTGCTTCTTTAACAATGCTATAGTGAAGTTTTGCAGATTTGTGAAATGAAGTGTCTCTAAGTGTCTTTAGTTATACAATGCTAAGGAAAGCATTTCACTTGGAGTTAAAAAAGAACCTGTCAGCCAGTTTTCACTTAACTGCTGCTACCACCTTCTATGCACCATAATGCATGCCCTTACATCCAGGGATTTTATTTTTCAGTTTCTCATTGGTTCACACAGACTAAAGCTATGTTCCTATGATATGTTTTTGGTGAGATTTTTATTCTGCATATTTTTGAAAAAATGCAAGTAACCTACTTTAATTAATGACTGCAGAAATGGTGCACAAAATCTGCACATTAAAAACTCACTGAAAGCTCATTGAGGGCACACAGACTAAACATCTGGACAGTCCACTGTTATCTCTGCACTGACATTCTAAAATGTCAGTGCAGTTTAATCATCTTTTACAAGATCGTTAAGCTATGATTTATTGTCATGTTGATCTTCTCCATCTCTGTGTACACAGCACTGAACCCGTACTTTATAGGCAGAGCTAGCGCAGGATGTGCTCCCATCCCACAGATGAAGACCACAGTGGCAGTCTGAGTTTCTTCTGCGATGTTAATATTCTAGTCCAGTGTATCCTGTGATATATATACTCCAGTCCCACTGGTTCCTATTATACAGTTGTGCTCAAAAGTTTACATACCCCGGCAGAACTTTTGCTTTCTTGGCCTTTTTTCAGAGCATATGAATGATAACACCAAAACTTTTTCTCCACTCATGGGTAGTGGTTGGTGAAGCCATTTATTGTCAAACTACTGTGTTTTCCCTTTTTAAATCATAATGACAACTCAAAACATCCTAATGACCCTGATCAAAAGTTCACATACCCTGGATAGGTCATCAATGTTTGATTGGTCAGGGTGCAGCACCCTGCACCTGGCACTGCCACTGATCAGCTTTTTCCAGTTTCGGCGGCAGCTGGAGCTGCTCAGTTATGGAGCTACACAGCACAGCTCCGTCAACAGAATAGTGGTTGTAGATGACAACTGCACATCCATGCCTTATTGATCTGAATAGGTGGAAGCTATGCAGTATATGGCCGCTGTCACCATACAGTCAACTGAACTGTTCTGTGTAGCTCCATAACTGAACAATTCTGTCCGCTGCCAACTCCGGGAACCGCCGTCATCTGCGGGAGTGCCAGGTGCCGCACCCCAACCAATCAGATATTGATGACCTATCCTACGGGTAGGCCATCAATTTTAAAATCCTGAACAACCCCTTTAGTAATCCCTACTTGTCAAGGAGAAGTAGTGGCAGTGCATCCAATAGTGTACATGTTGTTTAATTTGCTTTTAAACAAGAAAAAAAATAATTTTGGCTTTAAAGTATTCCATATACTGTACTATATTGTGCTCAATTTGGAAAATAATTAGGTAACTGGAGCTTCTTAGGTACACGAGACCTTCACATTTAAATATTGGAATCTGTGTCCAGATTGAAAAGAAAGAGATTATTCAGTTATGAAAATGTTGGCAATTATGGGTACCTTGAGAAACTTAATTATATGACATTCTGATTAAGTCATGGCAGCACACATCTGTTTCGTTAAAAGAAATTACAAGCGTAATTTGTCCACTGGGCATTGACATTCAGTGATATTCAACTTATCTTCTCCCAGAAACTAGTACATTGACTTTCATTAATACTTACAACTATAGACATGTAGAAAGGCACTAATATGTTCATGAATAGCTGGAAAGCATTGCTTTGCTGAGTGATAAATATATAGAACTGTGTATTTTCAAATGGAAATAAAGTGAGTTAAACACATGAATTTTCTCCAATTTTTTTGCTCCACCATTGATTTTACTAATAGGTCTGTGAATGGTATGTAGAGGAAAAAAACAGTAATTAGTAATACTGCATAAAGAGCCATTTTATACAACATGCGAGTTTTATAAAATAAATTGAAAAGAAATGGAGTTTCATGGGCAGAATAGGATGTAACTGTATAGGACCACCATACAATTCTTCATCTATTAGTATTTCTAAGAACTGTAACTTATATGAATATGCACTTATGCAAATGTTTATGTCTGAATACTGCTATACAGTGGCAAAATTAATATTATGTATTAACTCCACAAACTCCATGCATTGTTTACAAAATAATACTACCAATTCTGCTGTGCTCACATAGGTTAGCCAGTGTAATGCTGACACAATACTTGCATTCAGTATTCGCATAAGGCCGGGGTCACACTTGCGAGTGTGATGCATCAATACCCGGCACTGCCACCAGCACTCTGGACCGGAGTGTGCGGCTGCATGTATTTCTATGCAGCCACACACTCCTGTCCAAGTGCTAGCGGCAGTACCAGGTATTGATGGTTTGTTTTAATTTTTTAGGATTTTTTTAAAATTATTTTTGCTTTAATAATAATAATTTTATTTCTATAGTGCCAACATATTACATTATAGAGGGGACTTGTACAGACAATAGACATTACAGCATAACAATAAACACAGATCAAAACAGATACCTTATTTTCTTAAAATGTTTTAACCCCTTAGTGACCGAGTGTCACTTTATGTGGTAAAAACTCTGGAATGCTTCAACAATGCCACCAATTCTGAAATTGTTTTTTTCATGGCACATTATAATTTATGATAATGCTAAATTTAGGTCGTATGCCTTGTGTTTATTTGTAAAAAAAAATCAGAGATTTGACAGAAATGTAAAAAAGTAGCAATTTTCAAAACTTTTAATGATTATCCCTTTAATCCAGATAGTTATACCACAGAAAAACATTAATAAATAACATTTGCCTCATGTCTGCTTTACATCAGCGCCATTTCTAAAATGTTTGTTTATTTTGTTAGCATTTTAGGAGGTTTAAAAATGTAGCAGTAATTTTTGATTTTGTCAAGGAAATTTTACATCATTTATTTTTT
The DNA here is from genome assembly GCA_033576555.1 of Oophaga sylvatica. NCBI lineage: Eukaryota > Metazoa > Chordata > Amphibia > Anura > Dendrobatidae > Oophaga > Oophaga sylvatica. The sequence continues at coordinate 469,049,789 of JARQOD010000005.1, forward strand.
TTAAGTAACAGTAACAGCACTCTGTGAACAGCCAGCTTCTTTAGCAATGACCTTTTGTGGCTTACCCTCCTTGTGGAATATGTCAATGACTGCCTTCTGGACATCTGTCACATCAGCAGTCTTCCCATGATTGTGGAGCTACTGAAACAGACTAAGGGACCTTTTTAAATGTTTAGGAAGCCTTTACAGGTGTTTTTTGTTAATTATTCTAATTTACTGAGATAATGACTTTTGTGTTTTCATTGGATGTAAGCCATAATCATCAACATTAACAGAAATAAATAGATCACTATGTTTGTAATGACTATATAATATATGAGTTTCACTTTTTGTATTGAAGAACTGAAATAAATTAACTTTTTGATGATATTATAATTTTGTGAGATGCACCTGTATGTATAGAACTTATCATCAGGAAGCTATTCTCACTAATTTTAGGATTTCTAAATATATTATATTGTGTTACAAAAACCTAACACGGTCTACACCTTATACCTAATTTAATACATCTTTTGAATATGTGCTTTGCCTGTGGCCATATATAAATTCTATGACAGAAAGTGAAGCTGGTACAGACGGTGTGAAGTCCTTAGTAGTAACTTGACAATGACTGTTTGCAGTCTCTGTGCATGTTTGTGTATGCATTAAAGTGTTTCAGGGTATTTAATGCATGCATAGACAAGAACAGAGTTTGATGTCATGGATTGTATGACCATATGTTTACACGAAATGACTACAAAGGACCTGATGCATTTTAGATGTGCTTCACCATTTGCAATACTACTTACTTATTTTGAAGATTTTTATATGGATTAATAAGGTCGAAAAAATACTATTTAAATGCAAACTTTTTCTGAGTTTTAATTTAAAAATCTTTACAGGTTAAAATATCCAGAAGAAATTAATTTAAATTGCAAATAAAAAGGATTTATGTGCATTTACAATAAAGTTTGTCCATATGAAACAACTGGACTAAATCACTTTGTGCTTTTTAAATTACCGCTGGTATTAGCAGATGTAACCACCAGATGTTTGCAAATTAATTTTATGATGACACTTTTAGCTAGATTTTCCAATGTGTGAAAAATTTTAATTACCCTTGTTTTGTCCTTTGATTCTTCTACAAAATAAATTACCCTTTTAGGGAGATGACGGAGGTTCACTTTATATTAATTTACGTTTTATATATCTTATGGGACTTAAGTCCCGCACTATGTAATTTGATGTAATTTGCCATACAAGTCTATGGTATAATAGAGTAGACTCGACTGCTAATGTAATTCAACAATGATGGGGGATTTATAGAGACACTGTGAAGTCCATCTTCTATGCGCAACATATGCCATATTGCAAATTGCTAAAAACAATACCAGATTTTAGTTGCCACATCTCCTAAGCTTGTCCACTTTTCCAATACATTTGTTACTCTTACTTCTATGAAATAAAATAAGATGGGCCTACTTGATCTGCTTTTACTTCTAGGGGAACTAGTAGAAAAGAGTGCAAGGCAACAAGTATATTGAAAATGTAAATTTTATTTTAACAATAATTAAAATTAGAAATAGAACAAAAGAATACAGTACACAAGATATTCTCCACTGATGAGCAAAAAAATCCTGTAGTGTACCCTTCAATGTACATAAAATCAATTTAATCTAAAGTACAGAGTGTAAAAATAAGTTATATATCAAAGAGGCAGGTAGTATAAATCCATAAATATGGGTTACAAAGTTAAACACAGTGGTACATATAGAAAAAAGTCTCACCAGTCCATGAAAAACAGCACCAAGCACTCGAGCATTTTAGTGCCCGATCATCGCTACAAACTAATTAATTTTAATAATTGAGTAAATGGTAAATCTGTTGAGATTTTTTTTTTCATTTCTAAACATTGTTCCCATTGTTTGGCATAACAATAACAAATGGTCCCTGCTATCGGCCGCTAATCTTCAATCCTGTGTTTGCTGGTAATGTCACGTGGGAGTAGTTTTTGCCCATATTGACTCAATTCATGACCCCAACTTTCTGACACTCCTCTGGTCCAGCAATGGCCTGCAATATATGCATGTGTGGAAGCAATTTAACTGCTTGTATGTTAAATAACTTAAGTTTTTCTCTATCTGTGGTAGACATTGGATCATTACTACAATACCATTTGACATCACGGCTATACGGTTACCTAGATACAGACATTGTGCAGCTGAAATTCTGGACATGCTCTTTACATCTTATTGTACACTGAGGATTTATAGAGACGGAAAAGGGAAGACTGGAGGGAGTGCACTGAGTGCTAGGTGAGGAGCTGGGGCAGGACAGGTAAAGGATAGGAGTAATGCAAGTAAATGTAATGTTTTATTATTATTTTTTAACCCATTCCTAGCTCTCTTCTTATTATGCTTTGTGGTCTGGAAAGACATTTTATTCGGACCAAATCAGTCCAAAAATTAAATTTGAGAGATTTGCTCATCTCTTACTTAATTATTGTACTTGCCCATATGTTACCATTAGTTTCCACAGTGTTTTACGGACATCAGTATCACTGTCCCCATTGGGACTCACAATCAAAATTCCCTATTGATATGTCTTTGAAGTATGGGGAGAAGCCAGAAAATGCACAGGAACCTAACACAAACTCCTTGCAGATGTCCTTGTGGAATTTTAACCCAAGACCTCAGCACAGCAAAGCTAAATACTGAGCCACCTTTTATGAATTATAGCTGTCACAGTGTCACAGCTTATGAATTATGGCATCCACGGCATCTTTTCTCATGAATTATTACCACCACACACTCCTCCTTTATGAACTGAGGCCTACACATTGTCTACAATTTACCCTGTCCTCTTTCTTCTGTTTCTCCTTATGCTGTCACTATCTCCACCCTGTCGTCCCCTTATGAGCTATAACTGCCACACGGTCACTTTTTATTACTTATTGCATCTAGACTCTCCTCGTTATTAAATTCTAATCACCATAAAGTCCTACCTTATGAATTATAAGTGCCGCACCATCCTCCATTATAAACCATAACTGCCACACTCTCCTCCCTTGTAAAATATAGACACCCCATTTTCTTCCCTTAGGAACTGTAACTGCAAAACTATCTTCCTTATCAATGATATCCAACACCATGTCCTTCCTTAGAAAGTATAACTGTCACACAGTCCTCCCTTATGAACAATTGCCTCCACACCATCCCCACTTCATATTGTTCAATCTCCTCTGATTCCCATCATGCTGTCCCTATCTCAACCCTGTTCCCTCCTTATGACTTACAACTGCCACACTGTCCACTCTTATAAACTGTATCTAATACATTTTCTGCTCTTATGAACAGAAACTACCACATAGTCCACCTTTATTATCTATAACCGCAACACTATTCCCCCTTATGAACCATAACTACCACAGTATCCTCCATTTATTACCTATAATACCTACAAGGTCCTTCCTTTTGAACTATAATCCCCACAACATCCTCCCTAATGAACTATAACTGCCAACTGATCACCCTTTGAATTCTTGCCTCCACACCATCCCCCTTATAAAGTACAACTGACATACCACCCTCCCTTATGAATTATAACTTTCCCACTGTAAGGGTGTGTGGACTGGGCAGTTTGCATTCCTACCACTGAAGACACCAATCGCATTATGTGTATTATATAATGTGAAAAATTTCATTTGTCTTTTGATATATAATGTGTCATGTGATATGTTTGCCTATGCAATGTGTATAAGTAATGTAAAGATAATGCTAGGGTTGGTCATGTACAGAATAGGATAGCATATGTTAAGGCATAGTATATAGCTTAGGACATAGCATAGGCAGCATGAGGTAGTTGACAGTCTTTAGATAGTGATGTTACGGAAAGATAGTGTGGTAAGCATTGTAGGTATAATATGCTAAGCATATATATAGTAATGTAGTGTATAGTGTTATAAGATGCATTTTGTATGTAAGGAAGGTATGCCCAGCAACAGACTGCAGGGACAGATACAGATAATGTTTGGGACTAGCCCACAGTGAGAGGGACTAGTGGCAGGGAAAGCAAACTACTTCCTGATAGTTAGTTAGATAGAGCTAACGTCAAGTTTGTGTAGGACGAAAGGGCTGGACAGCAAGGAAAGTACATGGTGCTCTGGCAGTACGAGGCCTTACTAAAATCCATGGGTGAATAAACTCTTGTAACGTCTAGTGCTATGGTGAGCACATTAACCCTTTCTGTACAGAGAAAAATTGACGTGGAGAAGTAATGGATCTTGGACATACTGTGGGACTGGGCTGGGAATCCCGGATACTGACAGAAGCAGTACCTGCAGGGATAGTCCCGGTAGAACGAAAGGAAAATCCGGAAGTGAACTCTGCTATGGATACGAGAAATGAAAATGCAGTGCCCGATGCTGCGATTTGCAATATGTTGTACACGGACTGTTGAGTAAAATTCTTTGTGATGAAAAGAACTGGGTGTCCTTGATTCATGCTGGGCAGCTCCTTAAACTGAAGACATGGAGAGAGACGAGGCCTACGGCCTACAAGTGAGTGCAACGCACTCCACACATCACATCACATTTGACTTGGGTCAGGAATTCTCTGTAAACTGCCAGGGCAACATGGTTCAGCAGCTTGTCCATAACTACCATCTTCTGACACCTTAGAACACTGTCTTCCCTTATGAACTATGGCCTCCACACTGATCCCACTCGCTGTTCCCTTCTTTTGTTTTTACTATCACTCTCCGTATCTCCACACTGTTCCCCCAAACTTCCTTTTCCTCACACTGTGCCCTCAGAATATAGCCCCATGTTGCCACCTCTCCAATCTCCCTCTCTACGCTGTACTCCATCCAAATTTCCCCTTCTTCATGCTGTTCCTTCGCGCTACTCCTTCACGCTACTCCTTCTCCATACTATGCCCCCTCCTCACACTGTAAACTCTTCATTTTATGCCCCCTTTTCAAACTGTCTCTCTCCATAATGTACTCTCATACTGCATCTCCAACCCCTACACACTGCCCCAGAGTTATACTGAGCTCCATCTCACACTTTTCCACCCTTTGTATACTGTCCCTGCCATACTGTATTCTCCCACTAGCTTCCCCACTTCCCCTGTTCTCTACAATAGATCTTCTAAGAACACTTACCATTACCTTTCCACCATTTCAGGTTAACAATGGAGAACTGGCCTTAACTCACTCCCAATGGGGCAACACAATACTGCCTCCTCGGAAACAACTCAATCTGCCTGTGCTTGATGCCCAAGAAATGGAATCTCCAGCAATTTAAAACCATAAGTAAACTAAAAATCTACAGTAATTTGTTAACCATTATTTATTATCACATTCACTCTAGTGTCTTGGATACTGTGGCTATATGATTATATCACCACTTATGGCAAGGAAGAAGGATCTTATTATTTGTATGCTGAGATCTTGATAATAAATAATAAATAATTTTCAAATATTAGAATTGTATGTAATAGCTAATGAGCGAATGTCAAGACTCAAGCTTAAAGGGATTATAGAAATTGAAAGGGATTCTCTTCTTTTCCCAGAGCGTTGCTGTCTGCTTATGATTGGTCTGCTTCAGAAAGAAGTACACGCCTTCAGTGAAATTGCTATGTCAATGCCCAGTTAAAATTAACTGTTTAAGTTGTGAAATAAAAGAAAAATACACAAATATTTTATTTTGCTCTACAGATCCTATTACATTATGTGTCCTGTTCCATATGAAAAATTTGGTGAAAGGTCATCGTTAAAAGAGAAGGGCAGAGGACAACCACCACAGGGAAGCATAGAAGCTTACTCCTGAAAGTGAAAAGTACATCTGATAAACATGTGGTGTACCCAGAGCCGGCGTCAGCACCCGGCACACCCGGGCAAGTGCCGGGGCCCTGAGCAGGCGGGGGGGCCCACTCACCGTCTGGCACCCCGGCGCCCGTTAGCGGTGTCAGCGCAGTCACTGGGCCCCCCCCGCTTGCTCAGGGCCCCGGCTGCGGCCGGCTCAATACTCACCTCTCCCCATGCCTCCGCTGCCGCAGCTCTGCCTCCGGGCTCTAGGGGGCGCCTGCAGGATGCCGGCGCTTCCTCTCACAGCAGCGCCGCTGAATGACGTCATTATTCAGCGGCCGGCTGTGGCAGTGAGCGCGCGGACGTCGGACAGGTGAGATGTTTGTGTGTGTGTCTGTGTATGTGTCTCTGTGTGTATGTAGTGCGATGCTTTTGTGTGTGTGTGTGTGTCTGCTGTATGTGTGATGGTGGTGGGGGAGGGCAGTGATGATGATGATGGGGAGACAATGATGATTGATGATGATGGGCAGGCAATTATATTGCTGTGGAGACAATGATGATTATGGGCAGGCATTGATGATGATGGGCAGGCATTGATGATGATGGGCAGGCAGTAATGATGATGGGCAGGCAGTGATGATGATGGGCAGGCAATGATATTGATGGGGAGGCAATGATGATTATGGGCAGACATTGATGATGATGGGCAGGCAGTGATGATGATGGGCAGGCAGTGATGATTATGGGCAGGCAGTGATGATGATGGGCAGGCAGTGATGATGATGGGCAGGCAATGATATTGATGGGGAGGCAATGATGATTATGGGCCGGCATTGATGATGATGGGCAGGCAGTGATGATGATGGGGAGGCAATGATATTGATGGGGAGGCAATGATGATTATGGGCAGGCATTGATGATGATGGGCAAGCATTGATGTTGATGGGCAGGCAGTGATGATGATGGGCAGGCAGTGATGATGATGGGCAGGCAGAGATGATAGGAGTCTTTCCACGGTGCCCTTTCCTGAGCCGTAACAGTGCAGAACGCAGCACAGTGCAGAGGAGAGCACTGTATGGAGCTTTATATGGGGACCAGTATCCTGTATGGAGCATTATATGGGGGATGGAGGGGTGACATCCTGCATGGGGTATTATATGGGTGATGAGGGGGAAACTATGTGGTGCCCATAATATTGTATGGAGGACTGTACTGTCCAGTCTGTACTGTGCGCTGTGAGGATTTGGCGGTTTTTGAGCTATTGTACAATTTACAATAGATATCAGTTGTAATGGAAAGAAGAGAAGTGTTTGGTGTTGTGCTATACCCATATTTCGCTGCAGTATCTGTGCATCATGAATCGTGGTCTGTGTTTAGGGGGCCCACTGAGACTCTTTTGCCCGGGGCCCATGAAAACCTGGAGCCGGCCCTGGGTGTACCCTAAGTATGATGGAATGTGATGCTGGGATGCATCACAACTATAGCACATATGGCTACTTCAATCATTATTATTATTATTATTGTTATAGATTTTTATAGCGCCATTTATTCCATGGCGCTTCACATGTGGAAGGGGCAAATATAGACAAGTACAATAAACGTGAGCAATACAAGGTACACACAAGTACAGAAGGAGAGAGGACCCTGCCCACGAGGGCTCACAGGGCTCACAGTCTACAGGGGGTGGGTGAGGATACACTAGGAGAGGGTAGAGCTGGGCTAAATCATATGGCTAAACCTATGTTATCTTGGACAACCTCTTTAATGTTTTGAATAGACAATCCATAGATGTAATAATTAATAAGAGGTATCATGATCCCAAAAATTAGGTATGTTGAAGTACTAAATATTGCATGTTACCTACAGAAAGAAGGAGTATATACCTGTAGCTCTCAAAAAAAGTAGGAAAAAAGTGTACAGAAGTATAACCATTTTTATTAGATATCAGAAATTACACTAAAATTTCTCAAAATATAAATAATAAAGTAAAATCAATGGTAAAGACTGAAATTGACAATTATATGCATGTTAGATCAATCGGTAAATATGTAGAGACTGCTGACCATGTCAATCAGATGAAATGTGCTTATAAGTAAGAAACTATACAGGATAATTTCTCAATAGTTAACTTTATTAATGTGCAATGTGACTTTAATATGTACTACAAATATATAATGACATAAGGACTAAGGGAAATACTCCTGATAATTAGACATAAAATTCAATGACCATCAGTACACAATGTAAATATTCGTCCCAGTATGAATGTCCGCAGCTCCGATGCGCGTTTTGCGTGGGTTTCCGAGAGGGGATGTGTTGGGATGTGTAGAGAATGTGGACTGCATATTTAATGGTTTGCTGCATACCCTCTCTGTCTGCCATAATTTCTGTGCTATCTTATGCCTGCACTTTAAAGATTCATTGAGCATTTATTTCAATCCTTCATGGATTCATGAGAAATAGAAATCCGGATACAAGTGTGAATAGAAGTTGATTCTGATACCAGTTTTTAATGCACTGTGATACCCATTTGTCTGAGTAATTTCCATATTTTTCCTCTACCTTGTTCATGTACTATAATGTGGCATTTATTTATTTTATACTGTAATACAGCGCTGTCCCATTTTGTAGAACTAATGAGAAAATGTCTAGGATGATTAAATGTTCTTTCTCTGATTTATAGCAGGAATGTGAAGGGACAGCATTAAAATAAAGACAGCTGCAATTTCCATGCAGTGGAAATGTGGATTGGGCTCTGTCAAGCGTTTACCACTCTAATATTACTTATGTAAGTGACTTGTCAGAGCTTTATGTCATGCCAAACTTTTCATTTTTCCCTGATAGTCTAGACTGTGCATTTAAAAAAATGCTGCAGTCTAATTAATAGAAGTTTAATCAATGGCAAGTACAATGAAGTTATTAGTATGTATGTACTATGATGATCCAAACTAAATAAATTCATTCTTCAGCTAGGCACTGAGCAATAATAAAATGTAATCGAATAAACTGCTGAGTAATGTAGTCATTCCAAGTTCTCAGACAAAAATTAATTATATACTGATGAGTCTTCCAGTCGCTTAACCTAATGTAATCAATGAGAATGAAAATATTATAATTCATCTTCCATCTGGGTTCTTTACTCCACCACACTGCAGTTCTGGCTTGGCATTACATATTTTATCCTCAATGCCTCCTAGAGGTTTTTGTGCTTTTTTGTTCTTTTTTTTACTTTTTCTTTGCTTAAGGACATTTTATCTGTTTTTTTTAGAGATCAGCACCTTATAAATAGTATTTATATTTTTAGTATAGCGTTCTTGTATTGACTTCCAAAACATGGTTTTTATAATATTTTGGCCTTGTTGGAGTGGAGGGCATGCTGGATGGCAGAATACTTCATGACAATGGAAAAATTACAGCGTTTTTGCATCAGAATAGTTTTACGGGATAGAAGTAAGGGTGAATTACACACTCTAAACTTGCTTTCACCTGTAACATGAAATGGACCGAATAATAAACTGGGTCTTACTCCATCAGAAATATGGTCAAGTCCAGTTCCATAATCATCATGCAAACATGGCTATATAGCTTGACACTGGTGACATTGATGATATAAATTGCACATGATAAGGAGTCCTGTACAGATTTTTAATTTGAACCCAAGATACTGTAAGATAAAGCAAGGAGACAGTCAGCTCACCAAACAGCTATTATCCAAAGGAATCCAGGGAGCGTGCTCGGAAACCTGAAGTTCTTTTAGTTGCAAATTGTAGAAGGATGAATGCTTCCAGAAAACCAGTCTACTTGGATAAAAAAAATAAATTTTTATTGCATATATTTAAAATTGTAAGTACATATCATGAATAAATAGCACAATTTTTATTGGTGATGTGTACTTTCGATTTTAAAAATGAAATTTTTCTACAATATGACCTGTTTTCTTTGTGAAAGCATTCCTCGTTCAACAACATACTGCAAGTTACACTTCCTGTCTCTTGAGATCAGCATTTTTAATATAGTTACAACATTTTTTTTCAGATGTGTGAATGGAACCACAAGTTTCGTTCAGGGGTGGGTCAACCTTGTTGCTGCAAAAGTTAATTGTTTCAGTATGCACGGGGCCGCCATCAGAGCATTACTGCTCTTACTGCTGTATGGCGCCTGGTGAGCAGCAGTGCAAAGGGAGGCACGGAGGTCTGGGGCACCCTTTGTGCTTTTGCTCACCGGGCCCCATCGTGCACTAAAGTGCTGTGCGCTGCAGCGCACACGTCGGTGCTGGGGCCTGGAAGCTTTCTCGGAGCTCCACGCCATCTAACCTTGACGGCTGCACATCTCCCGCTCCCTCCATCTTCTTTGGACATCCGGACAGGTAACGACGAGTACGCAATGTTGTCATCGCATACACGCTGACATGAACGAGGAATCTAGAAGCAGAGCTGCACCTGCAGGATCGTCAGGGAAGTAAGTATAAAATTTTTTTTGTTTTTCTAAATAAAATGAATTAAATGGCTGAGAGGGAGGTGGAGTGGGACTACAAATGATGAAGCA
>JARQOD010000005.1:469060220-469100242 GCA_033576555.1 Oophaga sylvatica
GTATAGCTCAGGTGGTAGAAAGATAACATAACAGGAGACATGGAAAACGTTGTCAACCAGTTAGTTAATCTGAAACCGGACAGGCAAATTCAGGCGAGATCCATGCCTAGTTCATTTTCAGAAAAGTAAGCCGTTCTACATTATCGTAGGATAGTCGCATGCAAGGGTCTGTTAGTACACCACCTGCAGCAGTAAAGACGCGCCTCCGATAATACACTGCCAGCAGATCAAGCCAGCACCTCCAATTGCATACTGGCTAAGCTCGGGCCCATGTATCCAGTTTAGAGACACAAAACTTGAATGGGGAAGAGCCATCTGGGAGTACACTGAGAGGGCAAGACATGTAGTCTGCCCACCATCTTACGGAAATGTTGCCTCCTGCTGACTGGAGCCGTCTCGGATGGTGTAGACATTGTGGCGCTGCCACAAAACTTCGACACATTTGGAACATACTGTTCTTGCCCTGTGCAGAGCGCTGCTTGTGCTCCCTCTTGTTGCAGAGCTGTCTCCACTGCCTCGACGCACAGAGCTGCTTTGTAAATCAGTAGCAGCAGCAGTGCTCTCGGCTGGAATGGAGAACATTATGGATTGCACCAGTGTGTCTTGGTACTTCCGCATTTTACGCTCCCGGTTCAACGGTGTGATGAGGCTTTGTAAGTTGTCCCGTAGCGAGGGTCTAGGAGGGTGTACACCCAATAATCAACGTGTGTGAATGTGTTCGATGCGGCGGTCGTTTCTCAGCCACTGCAGCATGAAATCAACCATGTGCTGCAGACTCCCAACTGGCCAAGAAACGTTGTCCCCTGCAAGAGCGTCATCCTCCGCCTGCTGTGCATCACCCCACCCTTGGTCTACATACTGACTAGAGCATTGTCTACCTCCCTCTGGAGCGATGCTTCCTCCTCCATTGACTCCTCCTCATCCTCCTCACAAAGTCCTTCAAATACATATAAATTTACAAAATTTAAAACTCAAAATTTAAAAACTTGTATCATAATTCTGTAACATCAGTTTATGGAAACACAATAGCATTACAAAAGGATAGACAAAAAATGTACATTATGTGCTTTGTAAATACATTAAAAGTTGTAATGGTTATGAAAATATAGACAGCGACTCTGGAGGTTCAATTGTTGATACAGCATGGTACTTTGAAAGTCCTCCACCCCTTTGTGAGGACCACGTTGCGCTGACTGTCCAGAAGGTGATGGAATTTGTGACTCCCTCCTCCACCTCTTCCAAACCTCATGCCTTAGTGCTTGCAGTGTTTTTTGAAGCAGGCAGATAAGGGGACAGTCAGGCTGACTAGTGCATCATCTGCACTCGCCATCCGCGTTGACTCATCAAACGCACGCAAAACGTGGCAGATATCCTTCATAGAGTTATTCGCCACTCATTACACTGGCAGTGGCTGCCATTCATTATAGGATCCAATTCTAATTACTGGTTCTCACCAACATAGCTCTCCACAGCGCAGCACCCCCCTACATCTCCTCCCTTATTTATATTTATCGGCCTAACCGACTGCTGCACTCTGCAAACGACCTTCGACTAACCTCTGCACTAATCCGTACCTCCCACTCCCAACTCCAAGACTTCACCCGCGCTGCGCCAATCCTCTGGAATGCTCTACCCCAAGAAATTAGGACTATCCGCAATTTCGATGGTTTCAGGCGCTCCCTCAAAACAAAATTTGTTCACAGTGGCCTATCACATTCACTAATCAAAGTCATTCTATGTTAATTCTGTGTGTGTAGCCCATTCACTATCTCCATGCATCCCTCACTTCCTTAAAATGGCTGGACCATCATTGTAAAAACACCATTGTATATAAACACCTGTACTTGTATCTCCCACACCTCATTGTAGATTGTAAGCTTTCACCAGCAGGGCGGCTGATTTGCTTTAATTATTGTATTGTTAACGTTGTTACTTATGACTCGTGTTTTGAAACTGTTAAACTGTAAAGCACTGCGGAATATTATGGCGCTATAAATAAAATAATATTATTATTCTTATTATAGAGGCCCACTCAGTAGTGGTGAAGTGTGAAGCCGCAAATTGCGAGTTGACTGCGCCTGATGCAGCTGATACTCCATTACTGTTGGCTGCTGCTCACACAACCGCTCCAACATATGTAACGAGGAATTCCACCTGGTGGGTACGTCACATATAATGCGATGTTCATGAAGGTGAAATCTGCGTTGCAGAGCTGCAATCAGCGATCTGGCCATGCTGGAACGTCGCAAGTGAGCGAAACTCAGGCGGACCTTGTGCAGCAGTGCATCAAGATCCGGATAGCCCCCTCAAAAAACTCTGCACGCCCAAGTTGAGCACATATGACAGACATGGTATGTGACTGAGGTTGCCAAGGCCCAGAGCTGACACCAGATTTCGGCCATTGTCACACACTACCAAGCCTCCCTGTAAGATTCTCTTCCAAAAACCACACCGTCGCTCTCCTGCTTTATGGCATTACAGAGCTCCTGCGCTGTGTGGTAAGATTCCCCATGGAAATTAATTTCAGGATGGCCTGTTGACATTTGGACACGGCTGTGCTCATATCGGTCGCAACAGGTAAACGTTCACGGGTCCATGTGGAGGTAGAACCGTGACGGCTCCTGCAGCGATGATTCTGAGGAACTGGAATAGGAGGAGAATCAATGTGTACAGACTTGATTCCTGCAATCCTTGGAGTTGGCAGAACACGTACAGCGCCACTCGCAAAAATCAGTACCCCGGCTGCACAACATTGCCCCAATGGGCAGTGAGGGAAAGGGTATTGCCCCTGGCCATGGGTGTTAGAACCCTCTTGTTAGGTTTTGTTTCAGTTTGCTGGTCACATGACCTTTTTTCCCTATTTAGTCTGGCTCCGCCCTTCTGGCTTTGCTTGACTTCATTGTATTATCTACTGTAAGCTAGCCGGTGCTTAGGTCCCTTTAATCTGTGAGTTTTGCTTGATGTTGGGATAAACAAAGTATTTATTTTTCTGTTTAATTATCCATGCTACAATTTATGTTAGGAGGTGTCCACCTTTTCTCCCAGTCCCCTAGATCTTGTAGGGATTACTCCCTCGCAACTATAGGTTTTCGTTCACACTAGATGAGGACTTTAGCGGGTCTGGTCGCAGGATCAGTTCCCCGTTACATTGTAGGGATTCAGCTTAGTTGTATTGTGGGGACAGAATTCCCTTTTTTCCCTTTACTGGTTGTAGCAGATCATAACATGGGACTGGTCCACGCATCGGTGGTCAGGTGGACCTTGCTACTGAGAGCTTTAGTAGCGCATGTTAATTTTCCCTCAACATGCTTTTGCAGACCAGGCGGCTTGCCTGCTGAATGAAATCGGCTTGGCACATTGTATTGTGGGATTGACAATGATATTCAGTTACGGAAACTGTCTGTTCCCAGCCTGAATCACAGCATTTCAAGGGACAGGATTTTTTGAAATGCCAGCTTTCGAGCCTGTGCTCGTGCATGGTTTGCGGAGTAGGGCCGTCTTTTTCCCATGCCTGTGCTACCGCTGGCTGTTTTGTGGCCTGGGAGTGTGAGGAGACAGGGAACTTGCTGCTGGGGTGTGGAATAACAGTTTGTCTCTGGACAACAGTGGCCGAGGTTCTTCCATGGCGATCCTGTGAGGAAGCATAACCAGCTGTGTGTGAGCTCGATGAAGAGGCTTCAAAAACAACCTGAAGATGTAGGTGCGCTGTAGGTTGGCCTACATCTCCAGTGTGTCTTTGTAACTCAACTACGGCTTTGTCCGCACATGTTTCCACATATTTGTGGTATTGAGGTGACTGACACTTTTAGCTATTTTTAATTTTTGATTACACAGCTTGCATTTCACATAGCAAATATCATGTGCAAGTGTTTTGAAAAAAGGACCACGCAGTGCAAGTCCTGGGAGCGCACGTTTTGACTTTTGGAAGACAACTGCTCCGAACAGGTGCCAAACTGAGGCTACAGGCAACCGAGTCTGCAGCCTAACTCTCCTCCTGTTTGTACCGTTGGGGCAATGTCTTCCTCTATCTTCCTTCTATCACTACCATTTCTCTAGGCCTCTCCCAGCTTTCAACCAAAGTACTGGTTCTCACCCACAAAGCTCTCCACAGTGCAGCACCCCTCCTACATCTCCTCCCTCATTTCTATCTATCGGCCTAACCGACTGCTGCGCTCTGCAAACGACTTTCGACTAACCTCTGCACTAATACGTACCTCCCACTCCCGACTCCAAGACTTCTCCTGCTCTACGCCAATCCTCTGGAATGCTGTACCCCAAGAAATTAGGACTATCCAAATTTGCATGGTTTCAGGCGCTCCCTCAAAACACATTTGTTCAGAGCGGCCTATCACATTCACTAATCAAAGTCATTCTATGTATTCTGTGTAAGTGGTGTGTGTCTCTAGCCCATCACTATCTCCATCCCTCAGTCCTTAAGATGGCTGAACATCATTGTAAATGCCCATTGTATATAAAACCTATACTTTGTATCCTCCCATCTCATTGTACATTGTAAGCTGTCACGAGCAGGGGGGACTTATTTAGCTTAAATTATTGTATTGTTAACGTTGTTACTTATGACTTGTGTTCTGAAACTGCTAAACTGTAAAGCGCTGCGGGAAAATGATGGCGCTATATAAATAAATATTATTATTATTCCTCTGAGCTGCTCCACCACCTTCCTGTTCTCATGCCTGTTGGGTATGGACCTCATCATCTCCACTACCCTCTTCCAACACCTGCTGTTGGGTGGTCTGGCCAGCACCATGCTCAACAGAAACTGGCCCCCTGGTCTCATCATCATCATCAATGCGTTCTGCGGTGTGCTGACCATCGGCACTGTCTCACCCGCCTCTTCAGATTCAGAGAGACACAGCTGTTGCGCATCACTGCATACTCCCCCTTCTTCCATTACAGAATCTGCTTGGCTGGGCCCCTGTTTGCAAGCCAATAGATTCTGAGAACAGAAGCAGACACTCAGCTGGCTCCTGTACAGAACTCTCTGACTGCCTGGGCAATTTGCCAGGCGGTGAAGAGACAGATGGTTGCCCAACAGTGCTGTGGTCCTGAGAGGGGGTGGAAGCAATTGAAGTCGATGCATTGGCTGAGATCCAAACAACAACGGCTTCAATTTGTTCTTCCCGCGCAGGGGGGTACTCCGAGCTCCTACAAAAGTGCGCATAAAGGAACGCTCACGGCCCGGGAAAACTGGTGGATGCTGTGTCACTGGGGGCCGCAGCAGCCCAGAATCCCCAGTCCTCTCCCTGAAGAACTCACGACCACGTGCCCTTACTCCCTGCCTTCTTCATCTTGGTAGATTGATAAAGAAAGTCTGAAAAGTTATAAGGCCTAAGTGTGGTTATTCCGCAGAGACTGCAGTGAACACTGCACACAACTGTTCAGTAGGTGTGAAAGGCCCCTTTGTGTACTTCTATATGTTTGCAACCAATGTATTGTATACGGATGGAAGCGCGTCAACTAATAGATTTTATTTATTTGTAATAGAATGGAGCAGCAACAATTAGAGAAAAATTTCAAGGATGTGCCAGTGACACACGCTCACAGACTACAACCAGCAGTGGTTGAAGAACTAATGGAGCGTGATCTGCACTCCAAAAGGAAAACCTCA
Organism: Oophaga sylvatica; assembly: GCA_033576555.1. Taxonomy (NCBI): domain Eukaryota; kingdom Metazoa; phylum Chordata; class Amphibia; order Anura; family Dendrobatidae; genus Oophaga; species Oophaga sylvatica. The sequence goes on from JARQOD010000005.1 coordinate 469,065,850, forward strand.
GACTACAGTGAACACTGCACACAACTGTTTCACTACCCAACGCGTCTCAGCAGGAAGGCAGTCTGTGCGTCAAAACAAAGGCGCAAGCATAATCCACGTACCCTGTTTATAAAGCTATATAAAAAAAATTATGTAGTAGTGACGCACACTTTATTGGGTTTACAGTATTACATCGCCATTCACCATCTGTGGCTATGCAGTCTCATCTATATATACCTTATCTATCCGTTGTCATGCTTGCAAGTCGACAGTCAGGCATAAGATAGCAATTTTCACTATGCACTAGCACTTTTTAAAGGTTATTTTGTTAATAAAACATGATTATTGCCACATTTTATGAGTATTACATGATGGAAATTGTATAATTTTTATAAACTGTTTAGTGACATTATTCAGCAAATGTAACATTTTAGTAATGTCACAGATAACTTGTAATGCTGATGATGTTTTGAAGTCAGACATTCATTGTCTATACAATAAAAATGTGTACATACTGTTACTTATCCATCATTAATGGATTCAGATATGTACTTGTATGCTTTTATGTACAACCGTATAGCAGATTCCTTAACTAATTTATTTGTGGTTTGCATTGCTGTTCAACATGTTAATGTATGTGTTTATGTTTGTCAATTCTTTATTTATCTAGATATTAGTTTAAATGAAATCATCATCTTATGGTAGTAAAGGTTATCTTTCTCTTGTTTGAAGTATAGACATTTAAAATTGACAGGTAACAAGGAAATTACTTGATCTAGTATTTAAACATCCTCCTTGACCCTGGGCTCCAACACCGCCAGTTGTTGCTCGGAAGTGCTGTTAGCACAGTCAACACTTGCTCCTGTGTTACTGGGGTTCAGTAACGTCAGCTGGTCCTCGGTTGTGCCATTGGCTCTTTCCTTCTGCTGCCCCTCCGGGTTCCAGCACAGTCAGCTGGTCCTCGTTACTTGCATTGGCTCTTGTACCTTCTGCTACCCGTCCGGTTCCAGTACCGTCAACTGGTTCTCCGCAGTGCCTTTGGCCTAGGTGCCTCCATCTCGGTATCCGAGTTCCAGCAACGTCTGCTGGTCCTTGGTAGTGCTTTGGAGCACAGGTACCTCCTGCTTAGTAACCGTGTCCCAGTAACGTCAGCTGGTCCTCGTTGTGCCATTGGCTCTTTTCCTTCTGCTGCCCCTCCGGGTTCCAGTACCGTCAACTGGTTCTCCGCAGTGCCTTTGGCCTAGGTGCCTCCATCTCGGTATCCGAGTTCCAGCAACGTCTGCGGTCCTTGGTAGTGCTTTGGAGCACAGGTACCTCCTGCTTAGTAACCGTGTCCCAGTAACATCAGCTGGTACAAGATTGTGCTACAAATACAAGATACGGAACAAGAGACACAAGAACAATAAGCAGAAGATCTAAAAGCAGAAGAACATGAAGTATAAGACCAAAATGAAGAGCAAAATAATGCTCTAAATTCTAAGCAGAAGAAGACTAAGCAGTGTATGGGGGTGAGTCCCGTTCCTCCTCGTGGTGCCCCTGGAAAATGCCTGCTGCTGCAGGCTAAACTGAACACGGACAAATACTGTTGTAATTTAAATCTTTTGTGACAGCAAGAACGGAAGGATGAAAAATTCATACTTTGACAGATTACAAGTACAGGATTCTCTGTCACAAATAAGAATATGATGAAGAAGATGAAGCAGAATATGAATAAGAATAATAGTTTAATAAGAAGAATATGAGTAATGTTAACAAAGATGAATAGCAAGAAGTTTAAGAAGAAGATAAAGAAGGTGAAGATGAAGAATAATTTGATGAAAAAGATGATGCTGCAGAAGATTATGAAGGAGAAAGTGTGTGAAAAGTTAAAAAGGTGAAGATGAAGAGCATGGAAGTTGTGTAATATACATATTTGCCAAATATAAAAAACGTAACATTGTCAATTTCTTCGTCAATCCGAACATCTTTAAAAAAAAAAATATTTATGCTATTCCATTTGATTGGGTTAAACATCTATGCCTTTAATGTCTCCTCAACCTTCCCAATACATTCTACATTACTCTTTCTTGTTTTCCTTCATGTACAATTAACCAACAAGGCAAGAATGGGTTTTTTTAATTTCGATATTTTGTTCCCATAGACTTACATGGGACTTCCGGTATCGGTATCGGGTATCGCCGATATTTTAGTGATATCGCGATACCATTCCGATTCCGATACTTTAGGATATCGGAAAGTATCGCTCAACTCTAGTAGCTACATTTGCAATTTGTTAGTACTTGCTGATTTAGGCTACTATATAGGCATAACCTTAGGATTTCCTGTGAAAAGTCCAAATCCTGCTGAGGATATTTTAAGGTGAACATCACAAAAACCCTTAGACTCTTCCAGTGGGTTTAGTCTTCAAGAGATATTCTAATTATCATAAATAGTAAAAATTAAAAAAAGCAATAATGCAATGTACCGTACTCCTTATTAAAAATCCTTTTTTAATTGTATTGTTTACTTCTCGTTGTCTCGTTGTCTCATTGTCTTAGTTAGTGGCCAACATTGCAGTCTGTCTGCAGTTGCTGGTCTCTTTGGCAATGAGAGCAGCACTTACAAGTTCTTACCAATAGAGCTTCGCTGGTGCTGTGTTTGTCCAATGCTGTAGATGTTAAACTGCCTCTACCTGCAGCATAGAAGAGCGCACAGTTCAAAAATTGTTAGTTACTGCACCGCTTCTTGTCAAGCAGAAATTTGGGAGGCAGGGTAACAGAGCGCTCCAGAACTGGTGTGGAGAGAAAACCACTTTAAACCAAGCAAAATAGTAATTCACTAGCCTTGTCTATAAATCTGATAGTGACATAGTAGAAATTGGAAAACCTCCTGAAGACCCACCTGTTCCGACAAGCCTACAACCTGCAATGATCCTCAGTGTACTGAACCATCGTACGACCAGCTCTACCCTTTCCTAGTGTATTCTCACCCATCCCTGCAGACTGTGAGCCCTCGCGGGCAGGGTCCTCTCTCCTTCTGTACTTGTGTGTCCCTTGTCCAGCACATGTTTATTGTACCTGTCTATATTTTTCCCCTTTTCATATGTAAAGCGCCATGGAATAAATGGCGCTATATAAATGTATAATAATAATAATAAATGTCTTTGTTTTAGGGAATGTGTCAGCAGGGTTTTGTTACCTTATCTGAGAGCAGCATGATGCAGGCAAAGAGACCCAAATTCAACAATGTATCACTCAGTTTTCTGGGTGTAGCCATTCTGACAAAATCAGAGTTTTTAGTTTTAGCATGAAGCAGCGCTGGGAAGAGCGAAGCCGCCCACACCAGGTTCTGTATATACAATGGCTATAGACTCTGAGCTGCTTATCACAGAAGGGGTGGAGTCAGATCAGGAAGCAGTGCTGCTGTGTCCGAGCAATGATAAGCTCCTGCTGCTATAACAATCATTGCAAGCAAGCCGGTATTTGCTATTAGGCATCAGAGGTCCAGTACCTAGGGCAACTGGCTAAGGGGGCGGCACCAAGATGATGTGCAAACAATGTTTTTTGTTCTGAGACCTTTCCTTCCCTTTCCCGATGGTCGGCGCTCATAGCAAGTGAGCATTTCTGCAACACACAGGCCATCTAATCATCGCCTGTGTGTAGCAGAGGAGATCAGAATACTGCAGCTTCTAGTCTCCCAATATTTTAAAAATATTAAAAAAATAAAAAAATAAAAGATCAAATCACCCTTTTGCCCCATTCAAAATAAAACAATAAAAATAATAAAATATACAGATATTTGGTATCGCCGCATTAAGAATCACCCTATATATCAATAGAAAAATAATTACCCTGATAACTAAATGGCTTAGCAAGAAAAAAGTCAAAACGCCAGAATTATGTTTTTTTGGTCACCGCAACAACATTAAAATGCAATAACGGGCAATCAAAAGATCATATCTGCACCAAAATAGTATCATTAAAAACGTCAGCTTGGCACACAAAAAATAAGCCCTCACTCAACCTCAGATCATGAAAAATGGAAATGCTACGTGTATTGGAAAATGACGCAATTTTTATTTTTAACAAATTTTGGAATTTTTTTTCACCACTTAGATAAAAAAGGATGTTGCAGGCAGCAGATCGCTCTCCACGGTGTCTCCAGACTCTGTTATGTCTGTCACATGTGCTGAGTGTGAACCTGCTGCCTGCAACATCCTTCAGCATGACCAGTTTGGCAGTGGGTCAGTAATGGTGTGGGGGGCATTTCTTTGGAGGGCCACACAGCCCTCAATGTGCTCGCCAGAAGTAGCCTGACTGCCATTAGGTATCCTCAGACCCCTTGTGAGACCATATGCTGGTGCGGTTGGCCCTGGATTCCTCCTAATGCAGGACAATGCCAGACCTCATGAGGCTTGAGTGTGTCAGCAGTTCCTGCAAGATGAAGGTATTGAAGCTATGGACTGGCCTGCCCGTTCCCCAGACCTGAATCCGATTGAGCACATCTGGGACAGCATGTCTCGCTCCATAGACCAACTTCACGTTGCACCACAGACTGTCCAGGAGTTGACGGATGCTTTAGTCCAGGTCTGGGAGGAGATCCCTGAGGAGAACATCCGCAACCTCATCAGGAGCATGCCCAGGCATTGTAGGGAGGTCATACAGGCACGTGGAGGCCAAACACAATACTGAGCATCATTTTGACTTGTTTCCACTTTAATTTTGTCTTGTTTTGATTTTCATTTCGACTTGTTTCCACTTTCATTTTGGGGGTCTCTCCAAATCCAGGCCTCCATTGCTTCAAAAATTTGATTTCCGTTGATGATTTTTGTGTGATTATGTGGACAGCACATTCAACTTTGTACAGAACAAAGTATTCAATGAGAATATTTCATTCATTTAGATCTAGGATGTGTTATTTGAGTGCTCCCTTTATTTTTGAGCAGTGTATATGAAAGAATATGGGGGTCATTATATATGGTGGACTATGCACTGTGTATTATATACATACGTGATCAAAATTGTCGGTACCCCTCGTTTAATGACAGAAAAACCCACAATGGTGACAGAAATAACTTGAATCTTACAAGAGTAATAATAAATCAAAAATCTATGAAAATGATATAGCATGTAAATATGAAATATATGAAATGTGAATTGCATTACTGCTCTAGATAATAAGCAAAAATATAAATGCTTAGTGCATAATTTGGCCAACTCATGCATGCCAAGCAACCAATAACACATTAGATAAGTTCCCAGCAACTGGAGATTAATTGTAAAGTGCTGCGGAATATGTTGGCGCTATATAAGGGTACAGAAATAACTGAAATGTTGCTATTTGAATATGCACTAATAAACACATCTTATTTTTTTACTTAATGGAGAAGTGGTGCTGTTTTTGGCCTATGTCTATTGTTGGCCATGTTGAGGTCTGAATTTAATTTTCAATCTATGCTGTTACGTTGCGATTTCTAATTTGCACCAATGTATTTTAAAACCTGAATGGCATGTTGTGACATGAGTCACTAAACTTAGGGAGTATCCTGATTGAGCACACCGTGTGGAGGTTGGATGGCTTTTATGCTTTTTTTATCTTTATTATCAACTAAGTATGGTATGATTTTTACATGTTACTATTTATTTACTTACTGCAATGTGACTACGCATTATGTTTTTTATTCTAGGTTATATAAAATTCTCACTTTAATATGAAGATTATACTGCGCAACAAATTTCAGGGAAGTTCTTGCCCCCTGAGAAAATTTTATTGTATCTTATAGATTTTGATATGCTGAACACGAATATTTACTCCAAATGTCTGTATCACGTAAGGTTTCTAAGAAACAACAGTTTATAGTCTACATTATGACGTCCGAGACACTACATACATGTGCATCAATGTCAGTAGCAAAAGCAATTGTACAAAAGTGTTTTGCAGATTACTTTTGTTTATAATCCGTGTCAGATGCTTCTCGAATAAGATTCCAACAATAGTCAGCCAGCATTGACATACTCCACTTTCCCTGGTACCTTTTCTCCATCAGCGCAATGTCTTGGTGAAATATTTCACGCATGCTCATCGCTAACGGCACCAAGATTGGCTGGAAAAAGGTCCAAGTGAGAATGTAGAAAATGCATTTTTTGTGACATATTGCATTTCATCAAATGATATGCCTTGAGTTGTCCACGAGTTGTTCATTATATCTCTGATTTGTGGGCCAATGTAAATACCTTCTTTAATCTTTGCATCACTTATTCTTGGAAATTTGTGTCACAAGTAAGAAAAGGCTTCCGATTCTTTGTTCATTGCTTTGACAAAATTCTTCATAAGCCCAAGTTTAATATGCAATGGAGGGAGAAATATCTTTGCTGGATCAACAAGAGGATTATGTTTAACATTCTTCTGTCCAGCAACCAGGTTTTCGCTGAGAGGCCAGTCCTTTCTGAAATGCATTTCTCGTGCACGACTGTACCACTCACAAATAAAACAACAATACTTGGTATATCCAAGCTGCAGTCCAAGAAGAAGTGCAACAACTTTTAGATCACCACATATGTTCCAGTTATAATTTCTATAATTAATGTGGGTCAACAGTAACTCCATATTCTCATAAGTTTCTTTCATGTGTACGGCATGTCCAATAGGTATAAAAGGAAAGATATTTTTGTTGTGTAGTAAACAGCCTTCAGACTTAAAACTGATGAGTCAATGAACAGTCGCCATTCCTTCGGGTCATGTTCGCATCCAAGAGCACCAAACAACCCCAAGACGTCGTTGCAAAAGGTTAAAGTGTTCACATGGTTGAAAAATTGATCAAGGTCTTCTTGACGACTGCGAAAAACAGAAACTCTTGTTCCTGGTAATAAGAGATTCCGTTCTTGTAGCCTTGATCCCAATAATTCTGTATGCCTCGTTGACAATTTCAAATCTCTGACCAAGTCACTCAGATCAGCTTGACTGAACAGATGTGGATTAGATGTAGAAGGCTCAAAGTCTGGGTCTGCAGCAGTTTAATTTTCCACTGACATTGTTAGTTCATCTTCGTCGTCCTCCATTGTCCATACTTTGGGCAGCTTTGGAACATGAAGACTTTCATTGTGTGGCACTGGTCTTATGGCTGAAGGAAGATAAGGATATTCTATTGATTTCTTGTTCTTTGCTGAATATTCTGTTACATTTGTAAGGCAGAAGTAGCAATCTGTTACATGATCTCTCTGCTCTCTCCACATCATTGGGACAGCGAACGGCATTGAAGGCCGTGATCCATTCAGCCATGCTCTAAGTCTTATAGAACAAGATGCACAGCATATATTAGGTGCCCACTGTTTGTCCTGATCTCCAATTGAACATTCAAAGTATAGTTCATATGCTTTCTTAACAAGTGGAGTCATTTCCTTCTTTTGTGCTTTCATTGTATATTCTCCGCATATGTAGCAGAAATTATCACTGCTGTTGAGACAACAACGTGACATTTCAAAATAAATCTTCAATTTTTAAATTGAAAAGTATTCAGGCGGATCGCATATATGATAGTAACTAGATGGAGGCCCGATGAAATCGCATCGGGAGGGCGGTAATGTCATGATGAGGGCAGGCTTTGCAGCGTTGAGAATCTCTCCCCCTATGTGCTCACCCACCTATCCACTCTCTCTTTCACCATGTGCTGACTTCTCCCATCTGTGCTCTCTTGAGATCGCAGAGGAAACATTTTGTGAGGTAAAATATTGTTTAAAAACAGTCAGTGAAATATTTTACCTCACAAAATGAATCCTTGGTGATCCCCTGCTGTAATGTCAGTATTGTCTTTTAATTCCTCCCTGCCCAGGAGATGTGGTATGCTCCGTACACGGTCAGCCAAGTGATTCACTGCGCGGAATTCGCATAATAAGTGCTTGCATATGTGTAGATCAGTAATTTATGTTATTTCAGTGGAAAATTCAGAATATATACTGTTTCAGAAAAAGTTCATATATGAGTTTTTAGAATTATAACAGAATATTATGTTTTGTATCATTTCTCAAAAACCTTACGTGACAGGAAAATTCTGAAATCATTTCTGAAATCAGCATGAAAAAATCTATCAGGAACACTCAATATTGTCCGAGGGACAAGATCTTGGTAACACAGTGTTATACAGCCATGCTACTTAATGTAGATTTTCAAAGTAAGTACACCAGCCTGTTCAGGTCAAATATATTTAATCATATATACAGCTTGCATTGTAAAATTTTGTGACACATATGATGCAAAAGGTCAAACCTGAAAAAATGTATAATTTTTCAGAAAATTCTATTTTGAATATAGCAGAACAATACAGCTATGTGTAGTAAATGTATTTAGAGGATCCTTACAAAAGGATAAATCATATCTGTATTTGTGGAGAAAACATGGTCATCCATCAAGTAAGTACAATGTATTGAGAAGTGACAAGTAGGTTACAAATTAATGGCTGCCTGACATGAGGCGAGATGAATTATTTTTGAACAAGAAAAGGTGTCCCAGGTACCGTTTCTGTGTTTTGTGGAGTTCTTGAGAATGAGATTATGACACTGCTCTGATTTGTGATAGAGGTTGTCGGATCAAGTCATTGATTTTCAGCAAGGACGTGAAACTAACATGTATTTTGTCTTAGACAGATTGTTAGAACATTCAACCTACCTGTATCTTAAAACTCAATAGATTACTCCTTCTTAAAAGCAAATGATGGAGTACAGATGATTTAATCACCGCTTTCTACTGAAAATGCTAATGTTAGTATTAAAAAGGTATGCATACTGTACATAAACCAGTTCAAGACCGAGTCATTTTCCCCCACTTTTGACCAACTACATTTTCCTGATATTTCATACATGTGGATTTAAATTTTTTCAGCTCGAATATTTAAATAATTTTTGCATTTTTTTGTGATATTTGGTGTCTAATTTTTACATTATTTTCATATTGGTTGTTTTACTTTATTAGGTGATATAGAAGAAAAAAGGAAATATGTGTTTGTATTTTTATAACCTCAAAAAATAACAGTAAAATCTATTTAATTTTTCTTCTATTATCCATAAAAAATATTTTTGTGTATCATACACCTTTTTTTTCTTTAGATGGGTCTAAGTTAGTAAAACCTAATTCGACTGGCAGAGCTTTTTTGTTTCTTTTTCCTGTTTTTATTAATTTATTCATTCATTTATTTTACACATTGTGCCCCGGCCCCATACCAAACTTTCAAAAGTTCATTACCGACTCTCAGTGGGCATTGTAACATTTAAATTAATTTCTTTACATCTGATTTTCCCTGTTATGGGGCAAATTCAGCCACCTGGCTGTACAGCAAAGTTGATCTGGTTTTAGATGAGAAAGTAGTCTTAGCTCTTCCTAGATTATATTCCCAGCATTTGCTCAGCACTGAGTATACAGCTATGAGGAAGGCAGAGATGCTAATAAACCATCTCTGCCATCTCTATGGGGTCTGTTTGTCTGACAGCCTGCTCTACACGTCTTGCAGCTGCCTAATTTGCAATGACATTTTAGAACGTTATTGCAGAATACTATGTGGACCGCCTGGACATTTTAAGTTTGAAAGCAGCCCAAAAGTAGTGAAAGGGTTAGCCTCATAGCTAGCGATCTCGCTATGTGAGATGGGGGGGGCTTTTGAGTTAGTACTTATCAAAATTATAGGTGATAACTTCCAGATCAGTGCTGTCTGACTGCTTGGACTCCTGCCAATCTTGAGAACGGCTCTCTGAAATTCCTCAGTAAAAAAAAACACTGGTCATGAATATGTGCCAAGGCTCCCTTTATTCTCTATAGCTACATGAATACTCTGCTTTTTCCAACAGTCCCATAGAGAATAAATAAAGAGGTGTTACCAGGTACTGATCACCACTGTACAACGTATGATAATTTGTAAGATTGGATCAGGATAGATAGTGCACAAATATAAAGAAAAAATTCACAGGCCATTCCCTATCAAAACACTTTGTGGAACACCACAGAGACTCTGTGCAGAATATGCCGGTAATTGGTTTAGAAATTGTCCACCAACATTGGAACAGGGGAACTATATAAAATTTTTGTCACAAGCAGAGAGCTGGTGGATCTTTTTATTGGACACTTTGATCCCTAAGGGGTTAAACAGTGAAGTAGGACTGTTTGGCTTTTATTAACATACATACATAACATGTTGACCATAATGAAAGGTATTTAAAGTCTTTCCACCATGAGCAGGACCATCCCAGAGGAAAGAAACCAGAGTTTCTGAAACGCGTAGGAAAGTGGTCCTTGCTGCGCCTTGTACCAAGTGCTAGTTACGTGGGCATCACGTGATCAACATCACACTGGTCCTGCATAAGCCACATGCAGCCAACACGCAGGATCTGAACACAGTGGCCGGATCCCCGCTGACTGCTGGAGGAGATGCTCGGAGCGGCGGTCACCGGCCGGGACAACACTTCTATCTCATTTGTCCATCTTCTCACTGGAGACCTAGTGTTAAACCAGAATTTCACAGAGCACTCAAACACCGTTCAGGAGTTCATTTCACTGGGACATCTTACCTGCTACAGGAATGGTAATTAACTTTTTTCATGACATTCTATTGACTGCTGCTAACATGCAGGTACTTAATTGTACGGCATTTCTACTAAACTTAATTAATCGTACCTCATCATATATGTTGAACCCTTTCTTCACTGGAGATAGTTCTTGAAACTCACGGATCTAATTGTTATACTGGTATTTCACCGTGTAATCAGTGAAATACACCATCACTGGTGTGCGAGTTTCTAGTGGACTCTGTACCTGCATAGGGGCCATTTACACCCGCGGGGAAAAGGTCTTCTAGCGCAAATACACTTCTATTAATAACACTTTATCATCACATTGATTTGATACCAAAGTTAATTTTTTATGTGCATTCAATGCATTTTGTTATTACCCACACAGTATGATGGCTCTACAGCCTCCACACAGCATTATAGCCTCATAGCTCCCATATAGTAGAATGGCCAAATATCCCCCCTCACACAGCATGATGACCCCCACAGCCCTCACATACAGTATGACGGCCACAAGAACCCCCCCTCCGCATACAGTATGATGACATCATCATGCCTGAACCTTGCGCTGAGACTCAGATGCACAGGCTGAATGGTGACATTGGGAGCGGACAACTCCCTGTTCCACTATTGTTTTCAATAATGCAATAGTGGAAAATGCATGCTGAAGATGCAGATACTGTTGAATTTGTGATGCTAAACATTAGAGGGCATGGTGCCAAATGGTACTGGGCCCCTCAACTCATGTGCTCATACTGATCTGGTCTTCCCGCTATTGTCGATACACCACAGGAGGTTTCCTTAAAGGAAACCTGTCACGTTGTCGTTTGCTATTAAACTGGCCCCACTGCGTTTTTAGTTATATTCTACCTTGTATTTCAGTCATAGGGTGGGCTGCCATTTGTTTCAGTCATCTTATCTACGCCCACGTACTCTGATTGATCTGCAGTACTGGTCCTACGTCATCGGAATCTTTTCTGTAATCCCGCACTTGCGCAGTGACAAACACCCCCCCGGGCATACACACTGAATATGAGTATATGTCCCCAGCTTCGTTTACTATGTGCGCATGCTCCGGAGTCGCTGCAAGTCACTGGGCTTGTGAAGTGACATGAATTCCTTTTGTGTGCTCCTTTCTTCCCATCACACTGACTGTGTCTCCGTCACTCATATACCGCTGCTTCTTCGGATCATGCGCGCACAGTAAATAAAGCTGGGGACGTACACCCAGGTTCAGTGTGCATGCGCGGGGAGGTGCTTGCCACTATGCAAGCGTAGGATTCCACGGGTTAGTACTGCAGATCAATCAATGTGCGTACACGTGGATCAGATGACGAGACATTGTTGTGACATGTGAATACTGCAGCTGATCAGCTACTGCTGAATGGTTGCAGCATCACTATTTCTTCAGAGCAGACTTCCACTCTGATGGTACATTAATGAGCTTCAGCAGATCAGTGGCCATTGATTGGCTGCAGCCATCAAGTCACACAATAATGTCATGTGCCCCAGCAGAAATAGCAGCATTAAATTGCAGGAATGGCACCTCTGCGAGAGGCGAGTATAGACTTTATTTTTTTCTATGTGTCTCTAAAACGATTCAGCAGGGATTGTCCAATATTGTTCAAGCCTATATATTATGTTAATTGATTTATCTTGACATTGCAATCATTGATCTTAGCACTGACACTACAAGATAACAATGATTATTTGAAAATTATATTGTGGCAGTGTTCCTCCATGTAGTCATTAAACCAAAATCAGTTCATTTTTCCCTATCCAGTGGTCAGACACCTCGCAATCTATGATTGGGGCTTTGGAATGTGAAAACTGGGCAGTGGTTCACATGCTTAACTTTTAAAGAGCGCGGGTATGTACAGTACAGATCAAAAGTTTGGACACACCTTCTCATTCAAAGATTTTTCTGTATTTTCATGGCTATGAAAATTGTAGAATCACACTGAAGGCATCAAAACTATGAATTAACACATGTGGAATTATACATTACACTTTACAAAAAAGTGTGAAACAACTGAAAATATGTCTTATATTCTAGGTTCTTCAAAGTAGCCACCTTTTGCTTCGATTACTGCTTTGCACGCAGAAAAGGTGAACGGATGGACTCTACATGCCTGGTTCCCACCGTGAAGTATGGAGGAGTGTTGTGAATGTGTTAGAAATGAATTCTGAGCAGAAGCTCCCTCTGGTGGTTACAAACAGTACTGAACCATTCAATGAGGATTGGCAATCAGGAGTTACAGACTGGTCTTATATAAGGGAGGTTCCCTCCCATCATGGTTGCCGGTGATCAATTGTTCTTGTCTCAACTGTGGTTCCTGGTTCACTTGGAAGCTTGCTGAGTCTTGCCTCTTCTCCTGCTCTCAGATAAGATATTTTCTGTTTTTTGTTTTTGTGCTTACCTTTTGCCTTTTCTCAGCATTTCTGTGAGGTTAGCCAGTTCTCCCCCCCGGGGGGCTTGGGCTCCTCTCAGTTCTTCTGGTGCCACTGTTATTTGTTCATTTGCCCTTTCCAGTTTTTTTTTCAGTGGCTGCGGCTTAGTTTTGTTACACCAGAGAACTAATTTAGGTGGTAGAGGTCGTGTGATCTCAGGTGTTTTTGCAATTAGTAGAGTTGGTATTTTTTAGGGTTTTTGGATTGCAGTAAGTGTCCTTCCTATCCTTTTCTGTCTAGGAAGATTGGGCCCCAACGTTTGCTCATACTATTTTCATGTTATGTTTCGGTAGCTGAGGAGTGCAGTTAAAAAAGGCAATACACCAGAGCAGTTGGAATCTATGAGATTGCAGCACCCTGACCAACCACCACAACCAGAGGCAGCCGTGGAGCGTTCCTACGTTGGTCCTAGACGCCTCGTCACAGCCTGAGAAACTAACTACACCTAAAGATAGAAATAGGAAAGCTATCTGCCCCGGAGCAGAACCCCAAAGATAATAGAAAGCCTCCAAACATGTAATGGCGGTTAGACAAGAAGAAATACTGACACAGAAAGAAAATAGTATGAGCAAACGCTGGGGCCCAAACTAACTAAATAGAAAAGGATAGGAAGGGTACTTACTGCAATCCCAGAAAACCCTGAAAAGCACCAACTCTACTAATTTCAAAATCACCTGAGATCACACGACCTCTACCACCTAAATTAGTTCTCTGGTGTAACAAAATCAAAACAGCAGCCACTGAAAAAACTGGAAAAAGCAAAAGTACAAACATCAGTGGCTGAACTAAACTGAGAGGGCAAAAGCCCCCGAAGGGGACCCAGAAGGCCCCCAAAGAAGTGCAGGACAAAATGCAAAAATATAGTACAAAAACAAAAAGAAGAAAATGTCTTATCTGTTAGCAGGAGATGCAGACACGACACAGCAGGCTACAAGGGAAACAGGAATGAAGGATTCAGACTAGAACAATTGATCACCGGCAACCCTGATGGGAAGGTGACTCCCTTATATAAGACCAGTCAGTAACACCTGATTCCCAGTCCTCACAATCTTCACTGAACAGACCAGTACCGCTTGTAACAACCAGAGGGAGTCTCTGCTCAGAACTCATCTCAAACCCATTCACAACAGTACCCCCCCCTTGAGGAGGGGTCACCGAACCCTCATTTGAGCAACCAGGTCGGTCAGGATGAGTTCTATGATACGCACGGATGAGTCTCCTAGCATGGATGTCCGAAGCAAACACCCAAGAATTGTCTTCCTGACCATAAACTCTCCACTTAACCAAATACTGGAGTTTCCGTCTAGAAAAACGAGAATCTAATATTTTCTCAACCACATGCTCCAGATTGCCCTCAACCAAAACAGGGTCAGGAGGCACAGCAGCAGGAACCACTGGCTCAACAAACCTCTTCAACAAGGACTTGTGGAACACGTTATGGATCTTAAATGTCCCTGGAAGAAGCAAACGAAAAGAAACAGGATTAAGAATCTCAATGATCTTATAAGGTCCAATGAACCTAGGCTTAAATTTAGGAGATGCTACTCTCATAGGAATATTCTTTGAGGACAACCAGACCAAGTCCCCCACTTTAAACCGAGGACCATCAGTCCTATGCCGGTTAGCAAACCGCTGGGCCTTCTCCTGAGAGAGGGACAACCTCTCCACTACCTGGTCCCAAATCTGTTGCATACGCTCCACAACAGAGTCAACACCTGGACAGACAGAAGCCTCCGTCTGTCCTGAAGAAAATCGAGGGTGAAACCCAGAATTACAGAAAAACTGAGACATCAAAGTGGCAGAGCTAGCCCTATTATTAAGAGCAAACTCAGCCAAAGGTAAAAAAGAGACCCAGTCATCCTGATCAGCAGACACAAAGCATCTAAGATAAGTCTCCAATGTCTGGTTTGTTCTCTCAGTTTGACCATTGGTCTGAGGATGAAATGCCGAGGAGAAAGACAATTGAACACCCAGTTTAGAACAAAAAGTCCTCCAAATCTGGAAACAAACTGGACTCCTCTGTCAGACACAATGTTCTCAGGAATGCCGTGTAAACGAACCACGTGCTGAAGGAACAACGGCACCAATTCAGAGGAGGAAGGCAACTTAGGTAATGGCACAAGATGTATCATTTTGGAAAACCTATCACAAATTACCCAGATGGTGGTCATTCTCTGAGAAACAGGAAGGTCGGAAATTAAATCCATAGAGATATGGGTCCATGGTCTCTTGGGCACAGGCAATGGCATCAACAAACCACTAGAGCGAAAGCAAGGCTTGGAGCGAGAGCAAGTCCCGCAGGACTGCACAAATTCCCTGACATCACGAGACAAGGTAGGCCACCAAAAGGACCGACTAACCAAGTCTCTGGTACCAAAAATTCCGGGATGCCCAGCCAATGCGGAACAATGAATCTCAGACATCACACTCTTTTTCCACTGGTCCGGGACAAACAATTTTCCAACAGGGCAGCACTCGGGCCTATCCTCCTGACACCCCTCCAGAGCAAGTCTCAAATTGGGCGAGATGGCGGAAAGAACTACACCCTCTTTCAAAATAACAGAAGGATCAGATAACTCAGGAGAGTCCGCAAGGAAACTCCTCGAGAGGGCATCCGCCTTAACATTCTTAGTGCCAGGAAGAAAGGAAACCACAAAATTAAAACGTGTGAAAAACAAGGCCCACCTGGCCTGTCTAGGATTGAGTCGCTTGGCAGATTCCAGATAGACCAGATTCTTATGGTCCGTAATGACCAACACCTGATGTTTGGCTCCCTCCAGCCAATGTCTCCACTCTTCAAAAGCCCACTTCATGGCCAATAACTCCCGATTACCCACGTCATAATTACGTTCAGTAGGAGAAAATTTTCGAGAGAAAAAGGCACAAGGGTTACTTTTAGAGGTCTCTGGATCTTTTTGGGACAAAACGGCACCTGCCCCAATTTCAGAGGCATCAACCTCCACCTGAAATGGCAGAGAAACATCAGGCTGCCGTAGAACAGGAGCAGAAGTGAATCTCTGCTTAAGTTCCTGAAACGCAGAGACTGCCTCAGGAGGCCAATTCACCACATCAGAACCCTTTCTGGTCAAATCAGTTAATGGTTTAACAATAACCGAGAAATTACCAATAAATTTACGATAAAAATTGGCAAAACCCAAAAATCTCTGAAGAGCCTTTAATGAAGTAGGTTGGACCCAATCACAGATGGCCTGAACCTTGACCGGGTCCATTTCAATAACAGATGGGGACAAAATGAATCCCAGAAATGAGATCCTCTGTACGCCAAAAAGACACTTTGATCCCTTCACATACAGAGCATTCTCTCTCAAAATCTGGAACACAGTTCGAACATGTTTCACATGAGAGTCCCAGTCATTAGAAAAATCAAGATATCATCCAAATAAACAATCAGAAATTTGTCCACAAAATCCCTGAAAATGTCATTCATGAAGGACTGGAAGACGGAAGGAGCATTAGTGAGCCCAAAGGGCATCACTAGGTACTCAAAATGCCCTTCAGGGGTATTGAATGCCGTCTTCCATTCATCCCCGTGCTTAATGCGAATAAGGTTATACGCCCCCCTGAGGTCAAGCTTGGTAAACCAAGTAGCGTTTTTCACCCTGGAAAACAGGTCAGAAATCAAGGGTAACGGGTATTGATATTTCACAGTAATATTGTTCAAGAGACGATAATCAATACACGGCCTTAATGAACCATCTTTTTTGGCCACAAAGAAAAAACCGGCACCTAAGGGTGATGTAAGGTTCTATGTATATATTCCTGAAACTCAGTTGTTCGTCAGCCATTTTACTTTCTGTCTTGCTGCAGCTATCTTGCCCTCAGTCAAAATGGAGTTTCCAGCTTGCATGTTCCCGCCCTGATTCTCTCCTTTGCTTCTTAAGCAGCCACAGCTGAGCAATCAGTGCTTCAGAATCTAGCCTGCAGTGAACCTGTGACTTGACTCCTGTAAGCCTTGGACCTTGTACTCCAGCTATTCCTACTGAGGAACTCTGAAGCACTTGTGGACTCTGAACCCTGCTCTTTGAAAGACCCACGTTTGCATGGACTTACGGTAACAGAGAAGAAGATCCTGAATCTGTATTGGAGAGTGATTGCTTAGCTTGGATTACTCTGGCCTGCTGTGTCTCCTGTTTCTGTGTCTGCAAACTGTGTGACTCTTTTCGTTTTGGCGGTGAACGTGAGAAATTCAGGGGATTTATTAATCAATGCAATCTTTTTTTTTCTGCACATGCTTCACAATTTCCCACTGAACGATCTAAGGTGCTTACTATAATTATGTTGCTTACCAACAAGGCTTTAATGTGGGCAAACCCTCTGATTGAGACTGAGGATGATTGTTTGAATCACCTTGATGATTTTATTTCAGCCATGGGGCAGGTGTTTGATGACCCCAATCGAGGTGCAACAGCTGAAGCAGCCATGTTAGCTTTGCGCCAAGGTAAGCACTCGGTAGCTGAATATGCCTTGGATTTCAGGAGATGGGCCCTTGATACCACCTGGGACAGTTCCGCCAAAAAATCTATTTTTCGAAAGGGGTTATCTCCACTGATTAAGGATGAACTTGCTCGTGCCGACCCTCCCACTGTGTTAGGTGACTTTATTAACTACTGCATCCGTATTGATACTCGTCTGACTGAACGCAGGCAAGAGAGATGGTTCGAAAGCAATCGTACTAACCTTTTCCTACCTTCCTCTCCAGCTAAGGAACCTTTGAGTAGGATTACACGGGAACCTGAACCTGAACCCATGCAGGTAGACTCTTTACAACGACGGGTTAGTGATGCACGCAAGGAACATCGTTTTAAGGAGAATCTATGTTTCTATTGTGGTAAGTCAGGGCACTTCATTATAAACTGCCCCAGCCGTTCTCGTAAGACTACTGCAGCACTCATTCATTGTGAGTGTTGCGATAGGGGATCTGTCAGGTCCGAGCCTCAGGCTCCAGAGAGATCTGCAGCAACAGATCTTGATTTCTCGGACTTAAACTCCGTTACCTCTGAGGACGTTGACTGTGTAAACGCTGCCATTTTTCAAGTTTCCTCAGCGGTGTCCCAGCTGAGTTGTAAGAAAAACAATTCTCATTGCTTTCTTTCCATCAAACTCTGGGTTGACTCAGCTTGGGTGTCTAGCTCTGCTATGATCGAATCAGGGGCAAGTGGAAATTTTATGGATGTCTCCTTTGCTCTGAAACAGGGAATACGTTCAGTGAAGAAGGCTACTCCAGTACAGATGGAAACTGTGGATGGCTCCCTGCTGACCTCTGGACCAGTGGATCAGGAAACAGAGCCTTTGAGGGTTCTTATGGGTAAAGATCATCAAGAGAAACTGTCCTTTATGCTTATCTCTTCTCCCACTTTCCCATTATTCTAGGGCTACCATGGCTGCAGGCTCAGAATCCTACCATTAACTGGGAGACCAAGGAATTACACTTTCCAGAGAAACAGATGAGTCCAAAAATTTCAGCTTGCTCTGTTCCTAAAGGAATCATGTCAGTCCCTGAACTACCAGCTGTATACCAGGACTATGTGGATTTATGTGACAAGAAGAACGCTGACCAGCTTCCTCCTCACCGTCCATATGATTGTCCAATTGAATTATTGCCTGGAGCAGAGATACCTTTTGGTAAGATCTACCCCCTGGCGGGGCCCGAGCTAAAGGCTTTAAAGGATTACATAGATGAAAATCTAGCCAAGGGCTTCATACGCCCCTCTTCATCTCCTGCAGGTGCACCCATCTTCTTTGTAAAGAAGAAAGATGGATCTCTGAGACCATGCGTAGACTATAGGGAACTCAATAAGGTTACTATTAGAAACCGTTATCCATTGCCTTTAATCCCTGAGTTATTGGAGAGAGTGCGACATGCCAAAATTTTTTCTAAACTAGATCTTCGTGGGGCCTATAACTTAGTCCGTATTAGACCTGGGGATGAATGGAAGACTGCATTCAGGTCACGCTATGGACACTTTGAATATCTAGTTATGCCTTTTGGTCTGAGTACCGCCCCAGCCACTTTCCAACACTTGGTGAATGACATCTTCAGGGATCTCCTAGATACATTCGTGGTAATTTATTTGGATGATATTCTAATTTTTTCTAACTCCACAGAGGAACATCATGGACATGTGAGAATGGTCTTGGAACGTCTAAGACAAAATCATCTTTACATCAAACTTGAAAAGTGTGAATTCCATAGGACCGAAATTCAATTTCTGGGGTATGTACTGTCTACACAAGGAATTAGTATGGATGGAAGCAAAACCCAAGCCATCAAGGATTGGCCAAGTCCTAGAAATGTGAAGGAGGTACAGCGCTTCATCGGGTTTGCCAACTTCTATAGACGTTTCATTAGAAATTTCTCTGAGGTAGTGTCACCTATCACTCAACTTACCCGGAAAGAGTCTAGGTTTTCCTGGACTCCCCAAGCCCAGGAAGCATTTTCCCGTCTAAAAGATAAATTTACCACTGCACCTATCCTAGTACATCCCAACCCCGAGCTTGCCTTCATAATAGAGGTGGATGCTTCAGACTGTGCCGTTGGAGCTATACTCTCTCAGAGAACAGGTGAGAAGAATGTCTTGCATCCCTGTGCCTTCTTTTCCCAGCAGTTGTCTTCGGCTGAGAGGAACTACGATGTGGGCAATAGAGAGTTGTTGGCCATTATTGCCGCCTTCAAAGAATGGAGACACCTTCTTCAGGGGCTGCAAGCAAATAGTCGTCCTGACAGACCATCGTAACCTTGAGTTTATCAGGTCGGCTAAGTGCCTGACTCCTCGCCAGGCTCGCTGGAATCTTTTCTTAAACCAATTTAATTTTATCATCTCTTATAGACCAGGATCGCGCAATGGAAAGGCTGATGCACTCTCTAGGATTTACTCAGCAGAGACACGTCCAATTACTCCTCCTAAGACTATTCTTCCTGACTCTAGATTCCTAGGAGTAATTCATAATCAAGACCTACTTAAGGACATCAAGGAAGCATACCATGCGGATTCCTTTTTGGCACAACCCCCAAGGGACGTAAGTCTTGTCTTTAAGAATGGTGTGTGGATTCAGGGACAACGTCTGTATATTCCTGAAACAGTCAGATTAAGAGTATTGCAACTCATTCACGATTCCAAGATAGCTGGGCATAGAGGAATTCTAAAGACACAGGAATTTCTTTCTCGTTTCTTTTGGTGGCCCACTTGCAGGAAGGATGTTTTGAATTATGTCACTTCATGTGAGGTCTGTGCAAGATGCAAAACACCTCGCTCCTCACCAACTGGTCTGTTACAGCCTCTTCTCACCCCGTCCCGCCCGTGGGGATCCATTTCTATGGACTTCATTGTGGAGTTACCAACCTCTCAGGGAAGAACACCATTCTAGTGGTGGTTGACCGTCTAACAAAGGCAGCTCATTTTATCCCTTGTGTCGGCTTACCCACTGCAAAACAGACATCAGATTTGATGATTAAAGATGTGTTTCGCTTACATGGAGTACCGGATGAGGTTATTTCGGATCGAGGGGTGCAATTCACTTCTAGGTTTTGGCAAAATTTCTGTGCAGCATTGGACATTAAAGTAAACCTTTCTTCTGCTTTTCATCCCCAGACTAATGGACAGACCGAACGAACCAATCAAACCCTGGAGCAGTATCTCCGCTGCTTTATCTGCCATCTACAGGATGATTGGGTGGATCTACTTCCATTAGATGAGTTCTCGTATAACAACTCTCAGAGTGCCTCCACTAAACAGTCTCCTTTTTACTCCAATCTAGGTTATCATCCTACCACGATTTCCCATAGAAACGCCTTTACCAGCAGTGGCTGAAAGAATCACGTCTTTACAGAAGAATATGGATCTTCTAAAGGAAAATCTGGAATCGGCTCAAGAAAGGTACAAGAAAGCAGCAGATAAATTTCGTAAACCTGCACCAGCTTTCAAGGTAGGAGACTTGGTCTGGCTGTCAACCAGAAATCTTAAGTTAAGGATTCCATCGTCTAAGTTGGGACATAAGTACATTGGACCCTATAAAATCAGTAAAATTATAAGTGCCGTTGCTTGTCGTCTTCAACTGCCCAGAACTATGAGAATCCACCCTGTCTTTCATGTATCCCTACTAAAGGCTGCGACACCCAATACGTTTCCTGGACGTTCTTCTCCTTGCCCTGACCCAGTGCTAGTCGATGGTCAGGAAGAATTTGTGGTGGAAAGGATTTTAGATTCCAGGTTGTATAGAAATCAGTTACAATATCTGATTAAATGGCAGGCTACCCAGTGGAGGACAACTCATGGGAACCGGTCAATAACGTTAATGCTCCTCGCTTGCTCCGTCAGTTTCATCAGAGGTACCCACACAAGCCTGGTCTGAGGTCATCCGGAGGTTGTCCTTAAGGGGGAGTAATGTAAGGTTCTATGTGTATATTCCTGAAACTCAGTTTGTTCGTCAGCCATTTTACTTTCTGTCTTGCTGCAGCTATCTTGCCCTCAGTCAAAATGGAGTTTCCAGCTTGCATGTTCCCGCCCTGATTCTCTCCTTTGCTTCTTAAGCAGCCACAGCTGAGCAATCAGTGCTTCAGAATCTAGCCTGCAGTGAACCTGTGACTTGACTCCTGTAAGCCTTGGACCTTGTACTCCAGCTATTCCTACTGAGGAACTCTGAAGCACTTGTGGACTCTGAACCCTGCTCTTTGAAAGACTCACGTTTGCATGGACTTACGGTAACAGAGAAGAAGATCCTGAATCTGTATTGGAGAGTGATTGCTGAGCTTGGATTACTCTGGCCTGCTGTGTCTCCTGTTTCTGTGTCTGCAAACTGTGTGACTATTTCTGCCAACTTGTATGAAGTAATACAGGACTTTTCTATATCAAACCTGTGACTCCTGTGTTTTCATCGCACCCAAGCACAAGACGCTATATGAACTGTACTACATACATTACAGGTGAAGAGGATGGTCTGATATGACCCTTCTCCAATGATTCCTTGATATAAGACCGCATAGTGTCATGTTCAGGTACAGACAAGTTAAAAAGGCGACCTTTAGGGAATTTACTACCCGGCACTAATTCAATAGCGCAGTAATAGCTCCTATGGGGAGGCAAGGATGCAGATTTACTTTCGCTAAACACATCAGAAAAATCAATCAAAAAGTCAGGAACATCCTGAGCCTGGGGGGAGGCAGAAAAAACAGGAGTGTTGGTATTAACACATTGGCAGCCCCAACTGGTTAAAGACACAGATTTCCAATCCAAAACAGGATTATGAGACTGTAACCAAGGGAAACCCAGCACGATAATGTCATGCAGATTATACAGAACCAAAAATTTGCAGCACTCCTGGTGATCAGGTTCAACCCTCATTATCACCTGAGTAGAAAACTGGGGTTTATTCTCAGCCAAAGGGGTAGAATCGATCCCCAGTAGGGG
Organism: Oophaga sylvatica; assembly: GCA_033576555.1. Classification (NCBI taxonomy): domain Eukaryota; kingdom Metazoa; phylum Chordata; class Amphibia; order Anura; family Dendrobatidae; genus Oophaga; species Oophaga sylvatica. Next base: position 469,088,234 of record JARQOD010000005.1, read on the forward strand.
AATAGACTTCTGTAGGGGTATCAAGGGAAACCCACAACGTTTAGCAAAATCATAATCCATCAGGTTAATAGCTGCTCCAGAATCAACGAAAGCCTGAGCAGAAAATGAGGACAGAGAGCATATCAGAGTGACAGTTAATAAAAACTTAGTCTGAACACTACCCAAGACAACTGAGCGTGCAAAACGTCTTCCCCGCTTAGGGCAGACTGAAATAGCATGAGAGGCATCACCACAGTAGAAACATAACCCATTGCGCTTTCGAAACTCATGACGCTGTGCCCCAGACACCACTCTATCACACTGCATGGGTTTAGAAGCTGGTTCACAAGGCAACACCATTCCACGCATACTTCTCCGCTCACGCAAACGTCTGTCAATTTGAATCGCTAATGACATAGAATCATTGAGACCAGAGGGGACAGGGAATCCCACCATAACATCCTTTACATTATCTGACAGACCCTTCCGGAAAAGGGCTGCCAAAGCGTCGTCATTCCATTTGGTCAGGACTGCCCACCTACGGAATCTCTGACAGTATAACTCAGCGTCATAAGGCCCCTGATTTAATGCCAACAAGGCTTTTTCAGCTTGATCAGTGACATTAGGCTCATCGTAGAATAACCCCAAAGCCTGAAAAAATGCATCAACATCACTCAAAACAGGATCCCCAGGTGTCAGGGAAAAAGCCCAATCCTGAGGATCGCCGCGCAGGAGAGAGATGATAATTTGAACCTGCTGCGCTGCGTTCCCTGAGGACTTAGATTTTAAGGTAAAAAACAATTTACAATTATTTTTGAAATTCTGAAACTTAGCTCGATCCCCCAAAAACAAATCTGGCATGGGGATCCTAGGTTCCACAACAGGCAACCTAGCAAGATATGCAGCAATACTCTGAACCTCAGTGGCAAGCTGATCCACACGGCCAGACAACCGTGCAAACTCCATTGAGAGAAAAGATCCTCCCCAGCACCCAGAGATACAGAGGGAAAAAAAAAAAATGCAACAAATAGAAAAATATCTCTGACAACTCTGACAACCTTTTTTCTTTCACAATATTTTTTCCCTTCTGTGAGTACCATACAATTTTCAATTTTTGCGGCCGGTGATACTGTTATGTTTCGGTAGCTGAGGAGTGCAGGTAAAAAAGGCAATACACCAGAGCAGTTGGAATCTATGAGATTGCAGCACCCTGACCAACCACCACAACCAGAGGCAGCCGTGGAGCGTTCCTACGTTGGTCCTAGACGCCTCGTCACAGCCTGAGAAACTAACTACACCTAAAGATAGAAATAGGAAAGCTATCTGCCCCGGAGCAGAACCCCAAAGATAATAGAAAGCCCCCAAACATGTAATGGCGGTTAGACAAGAAGAAATACTGACACAGAAAGAAAATAGTATGAGCAAACGCTGGGGCCCAAACTAACTAAATAGAAAAGGATAGGAAGGGTACTTACTGCAATCCCAGAAAACCCTGAAAAGCACCAACTCTACTAATTTCAAAATCACCTGAGATCACACGACCTCTACCACCTAAATTAGTTCTCTGGTGTAACAAAATCAAAACAGCAGCCACTGAAAAAACTGGAAAAAGCAAAAGTACAAACATCAGTGGCTGAACTAAACTGAGAGGGCAAAAGCCCCCGAAGGGGACCCAGAAGGCCCCCAAAGAAGTGCAGGACAAAATGCAAAAATATAGTACAAAAACAAAAAGAAGAAAATGTCTTATCTGTTAGCAGGAGATGCAGACACGACACAGCAGGCTACAAGGTAAACAGGAATGAAGGATTCAGACCAGAACAATTGATCACCGGCAACCCTGATGGGAAGGTGACTCCCTTATATAAGACCAGTCAGTAACACCTGATTCCCAGTCCTCACAATCTTCACTGAACAGACCAGTACCGCTTGTAACAACCAGAGGGAGTCTCTGCTCAGAACTCATCTCAAACCCATTCACAACAATTTTCTGTCTGTGTCTGTATTTCCTCTTGTGTAACCGCCATTACATGTTTGGGGGCTTCCTATGTTCTTTGGGGATCTGCTCCGGGGCAGATAGCTTTCCTCTTTCTATCTTTAGGTGTAGTTAACCTCTCAGGCTGTGACGAGGCGTCTAGGACCAACGTAGGAACGCTCCACGGCTGCCTTTAGTTCTGGTGGTTAGTCAGGGTATTGCAATCCAGTAGATTCCAACCTCTCTGGTGTATTGCCGTTTTTGCCTGCTCTCCTCAGCTACCAAATCATAACAGAGGAGGTGGTGTGATGGTGTGGGGTGCTTTGCTGGTGACACTGTTGGGGATTTATTCAAAAGTGAAGGCATAGTGAACCAGAATGGCTACCACAGCATCTTGCAGCAGCATGCTATTCCATCCGGTTCGCGTTTAGTTGGACCATCATTTATTTTTCAACAGGACAATGACCCCAAACACACCTCCAGGCTGTGTAAGGGCTATTTGACCAAGAAGGAGAGTGTTGGGGTGCTACGCCAGATGACCTGGCCTCCACAGTCACCAGACCTGAACCCAATCGAGATGGTTTGGGGTGAGCTGGACCGCTCAGCACTTCAATTTTGAATAAATCCCTAACAGAGTCACCAGCAAAGCACCCCCACACCATCAACACCACCTCCTCCATGCTTCACGGTGGGAACTAGGCATGTAGAATCCAGCCGTTTACCTTTTCTGTGCAAAGCAGTAATCAAAGCAAAAGGTGGCTACTTTGAAGAACCTAGAACATAAGACATATTTTCAGTTGTTTCACACTTTTTTGTAAAGTGTAATGTATAATTCCACATGTGTTAATTCATAGTTTTGATGCCTTCAGTGTGATTCTACAATTTTCATAGTCATGAAAATACAGAAAAATATTTGAATGAGAAGGTGTGTCCAAACTTTTGGTCTGTACTGCATATAAATGTTCTAATAATTGAGGAGTGGGGGGTGCACGCAATTTCCTTTATTTTTGAGGAATAATATTTGTACTCTTAATTAAACTTTCTGTTCTGCCCGTCTTATGTGTATGTGTACATAATCCTTGCAGACAGCATAACCTTGATCCCAACAGTGATTTGATAGACACGTGATGTCTGTTACCAAGTTTATTGCAGGAATCGAATATGGTAAAAAACTGTGGAACAAATAACAGTATTTTACTATGTGCTCACAAACATGTGGCAAGCATACAATATATACACAATATACAGTGGTGAGGGAACACACTATATGCATAACATGTAGTTACATATAACATGCGGTATATCCCATGCTTACTGACCAGTCGGAAAAGCATGGACTACAACTCTCACATTTTCATAACAGCATGATGTAAACATCCCAATATTTATACGGCTGTCAAGTTCATGGTGAATGTGTTTAGGACCTACCGATTGTGCGGCTACAGATCTGGATGTAAGAGATCACTATTGGATTCTGATGTCAGGAGGTACTCAGAAATGAACTGTCTTAGCTGTATACTGAGCAAAGAAACATGGCTGCTGGGGCTGGCTGATGAGTCATCAAAGCTGGCTGATGACTCATGAACTACGGTGTGGTAGATATGTCAAAAAACCTCAATATCAACAACCAAAGACATTCTATAAAACGACCACTAGATGGTGCTGTTATACCACATAACAAATCTGAATATTTACACAGAAAATTCTAGTGGAACATCACACTCCTCGCCTGGTATCTTAAAGATACCACTTTAAGGTACCTCTGGAGAGAGCAACAAAATCAGTTCAGTGACTGGTCTGAGGAAAAGTTTAGGTTTGTGTTGCCTGTAGATCTTGACCTCCACTTTCCTAACTTTTCCATCTTCACTTGGAAACACTTTGGTTATCAGTCCCAAAGGCCAGTCATTTCTTTTTGACTGAGTGTCTTTGACAAGAACAACATTACCAACCTCCATGTTGGGTTTACTGGCTTGCCATTTATTCCGGGTCTGTAAGGTAGAAACATAAGGACGAATCTCTGCATCAGAATCTGGTTCTAATATTTCAAATGTGTCTTTCTCAAAAGTGTCTTGTACTGATTTGTAGAGGAATGCTGGTCCTGTGAGCCATGTAGTGTCTTTAAGGTGGGCTGCAGGAACAGCTCTTGTTGCGTGGTCTGCTGGGTTATGATCAGTTGATACATAACGCCACTGGATAGGTCGTGTTGACCTCCTGATTCTTTGAACTCTGTTATGTACGTAGACATAGAATCTTCTAGTCTCATTGTGAATGTAACCCAGCACTACTTTACTGTCTGTATGGAACACCGTATCTTCAAGCTTTAAATCTATCTCTGTCACAATGAGCTCAGCTAGCTCTGTTGCTAGAACAGCAGCACAAAGTTCCAGTCTTGGTATGATAAGCTCAGGACATGGTGCCAATTTTGCCTTTCCCATCACGAAGCCAATCTGGACTTGACCTTTGATATCTGTTGTTTTAAGGTAAGCGACTGCAGCTATCGCCTTTACTGAAGCGTCACAAAATATACACAACTGATTAGTCTGAACCTCTGCAGCAGAGATGTGAGCATATGGTCTGTGAATGTGTAGATTAGACAATGTCTTTAGAGAGTCTCTCCAGGTTACCCATAGAGCTTCTTTCTCTGGGGGAAGTGGAGAGTCCCAATCACATGTGTCTGCAGTTAAATCTCTGAGGAGAGTCTTACCTTGGATGGTGACTGGTGCTGCAAATCCAAGTGGATCATATAGGCTGTTGATGGTGGATAAGACACCACGTCGTGTGAAGGGCTTTTGCTCTTGGTCAACCTGGAAGGTAAAGGTGTCAGACTTGAGATCCCAGCTGAGCCCTAAGCTGCGTTGCATGGGTATGGTGTCCGTTGCAAAGTCCAGGTCTTTCAGATCGCTGGCATGATCTTGAACTGGGAAGGCTGCCATAACATCTTCGCTGTTTGAAGCTATTTTATGCAGTCTGAGGTTTGAACAGGAAAGCATACGTTGAGTCCTCTTGAGTAGGCTGATTGCAGCCTCTGGTGAGGGAAGTGACTTTAGGCCATCATCCACATAGAAGTCTCTTTCAACAAACTTCTTAACGTCTTGCCCATAGTTTTCTTCACCTTCTTGGGCAGAGAGTCGCAGTCCATAAATGGCAACAGCAGGAGATGGACTATTGCCAAAAACATGTACCTTCATGCGGTATTCTATGATGTCTTTGGTAGAGTCGTTGTCTCTGAACCAAAAAAAACCTCAAGAAGTTCCTGTGTTCTTTTTTAACTAGGAAACAATAGAACATTTGTTGTATATCAGCGACTATGGCAATAGATTCTTTACGGAATCTGATGAGGACACCAAGAAGCGTGTTATTTAGATCTGGTCCTGATAAAAGAACATCATTTAGGGAAACTCCCTGGTGTTGTGAGCTGGAGTCAAATACTACTCAGATTTGACCTGGTTTCTTGGGGTGGTAAACACCAAAGATTGGCAGATACCAGCACTCTTCTTTTCTTTTAAAGGCGGGGCTACTTCTGCATGGTCATTTTCAAATATCTTGCTCATGAATGAGAAGAAGTGCTCCTTCATTTCTGGTCTTTTCTCAAAGTTGCGCCTGAGAGAACTGAAGCGTTTTGTGGCTTGAACTCTGTTGTTAGGAATGCGGGTTCTCTGTGTTTTGAAAGGCAGTGGTGCTACCCAGGTATTTGTTTCATCTTTAGAGAATCCTTGTTCCATTATACTTAAGAAGGTCTCATCTTCAATAGAGCAAGCGGTCTTGTTGTCTTCCTTTGTCCTCTGGAACACTGTACACCCCAGATGATCTTCATCTTCTGCACAGTCCGGGTATAACACACTTGTAGGCTTCTCTCTTACAAGGAATCTGTTAGGACAAGGCTGAAAGAGGGATGGACGTCCATTTTTCCAATGTATTTGTGAAGAGAGAATTCACAGTGGTTGGCTTGTGAACGCTTCCTAGGCAGACATCGCCTATAATGACCCACCCTAGGTCGAGCTTCTGAGCATAAGCAGAACTGTGAGGACCGTTTATCTGTTTCCTCACCTTGTGGACTCTTATGATGTCTCTTCCAAGCAGAAGTACTATTGGAGCGTCTGGGTCGACTTCAGGAATTAGGTGCGCTATATTTTTTAGATGTCCATGATGTGATGCTGCTGCAGGTGTAGGAATCTCTTCTCTGTTGTTTGGGATCTGATTGCATTCTATCAGCGTAGGCAGAGGCAGGGATGTTTCACCATTTAAGGATTCAATTTGGTAACCAGTAGCTCTTCTCCCTTTTTCTTCACTCACACCTGTGCAAGTCTTAAGTGAATATGCCGAGCTGTTTCCTTTAATGTCGAAGATATCAAAGAAAGTTGAATTAGCGAGAGACCTGTTGCTCTGATCATCAAGGATGGCATACAACTTTACAGCTTTCTCTTTGTGACCAATGGGGTAAACTGTGGCAAGACAGATCTTGGAGCAAGATTTGTTGCTAAGTCCTTCTCCACAGACTTGGGTGCACTGAGGTGTCACTTCAGGAGGTGTAGGGTCTCTCTGCTCCTCGCCGTGCTCTGCCACTTGGTCTGAGGGTGTGAGAGTCCATGGAGCTGGTCCTGGGTGTAAAGCTGTGTTATGCTCTTCACTGTCACATTCTGAGCATTTAATGTTTGTTGTACAGTCTTTTGCAAGATGTGAAGTTGCTGCGCAGCACCTGTAGCAAATGTGGTTTTCTTTGAGGAAAGTTTTGCGATCTTTGAGCTGTTTTTCTCTGAATCCTCTGCATTTCAACAACGAATGTGGTTTCTTATGCAGAGGGCATTCTTTGCACGGGTCTTTAGATGAGGTCTTATCAGTCTCTGCAGTACTATAAGTTTTGCGTGAAGTGTCTTGAAGAGATAGACTGGTTTTGTGTACTGCCACTGGTGTATCTCTCAGGTTACGCATTGAGACAGGTTTACCTGATTTGGGGTACGTGGTGTCAAACATTGAGAAGTCAAAGCTGGGGTCATTTCTAATCTTTGCTTGTTGGTGTACAAAGTCCACAAAGAATGAGAATAGAGGAAATGGGACGTTGTATCGTTCCTTGTATTTGGAGCCTTGACCGATCCACTTATCTATCAGGACTTGCGGAAGTTTGCGTACTATGGGATTTACACCACGTGCTGTGTCCAAGAATGCTAGGCCTTGTAAGTCTCCTTGAGCTTTGGCAACTTGAAGTTCTGTCAACAGATCGCTCAATTCTCTCAGTTTTTGGAAACCTTTGCCTTGCATCTTGGGGAAATCCTCAATTCTTTTGAAGAGTGCGTTTTCTATCACTTCTGGTGAGCCGTAACACTCCTCCAGTCTCTCCCATATCAGGTTTAGTCCTCTGTCGGGATAGTCTAAATTGATGTCCCTAATCCGTTTTGCATGCTCTGTGGATTCATTTCCTAGCCACTTGACTAAAAGGTCAACCTCCTCGTTTGCAGACAGATCCAGATCTTTGATTGTATTTCTGAATGAGGATCGCCATGCTCTATAGCCTTCAGGTTTGTTGTTAAACTTGGAGAGTCCTTGGGTTATCAACTCACATCGAGCAAGGAATTTGAGAACATCTGACATACCTTGATTTCTGTTTGATGAATCTGGAAACGAGCTGAGGTGCAGAGGTCCATGTGGGTTAGAGTAGTCTTTAAACTTGTCTTTGTTGTAATAACTACCATCTACTTGTTCCTTCTTGAAGGCTGGAGCTGCTCTGCAGTTGTCTGTCGGTTGGAATGCAGGTTGCATTGGGGACCGATGATATATAAAGTTACTGTCTTGCTTGATGTATGGCATTTGGAAGGCTGAGGCTGCTTGTTGTGTGACAGGATTAGGCTGGAGTTTGTAAGCAGGGGTTGACTCAGCTCCTTGACCGTAATACAGACCGTCATCTGACTTAGCATACTGCAGTACGTATTTTGAAGTGTGTCGTGCTTTGTCCTGTTGACTGAGCTCTGATCCAAGAATACTGCTGCGTCTATTACTTGCGGTACTTGCTGCCTCCTCCAAAACTTCAGCCTCTGCCAGTGCAACTGCGGCTTCCCTCTCCAATGCTAGTTTTTTCATGTGTGCTTGTTGTTCGGCCAGAGCTGCTTTCATGCGTGCTTCCTCTGCTTCCATGTGTGCCTGTTGTTCGGCCAGAGCTGCTTTCATGCGTGCTTCCTCTGCTTCCATGTGTGCCTTCATTTGTGATTCCTCTGCTTCTAATTGCCTTTCTTGTTCAGCAAACGATGCTCGCACTTTGGCAGCTTCTGCTTTTGCGCGGGCAATGGCGATGGTAGAGCTGCTCACTGACTTCTTTGAGCTTTTGCAGCTGGCTGAGATTGCAGATCTTGTGGTGAATGATCTACCTTCTGCGGCTGACATGGTGACGCTCTGACAGGATTCGCGCCCTTTTTTCAGGCTTGACAGAAGCTTGGTTTCATGACGATCACTAAGTGCGAGCTGCGGTATCTTCTATCCAGCTTGTAGCGGGCAGTTTTACTGCGATCAGTATGTGAGAATCCGCAGTTCTTCTATCCAGCCTGCGAGGGTTAATCGTTTTTTACTGTTCTGCCCGTCTTATGTGTATGTGTACATAATCCTTGCAGACAGCAAAACCCTTGATCCCAACAGTGATTTGATAGACACGTGATGTCTGTTACCAAGTTTATTGCAGGAATCGAATATGGTAAAAACTGTGGAACAAATAACAGTATTTTACTATGTGCTCACAAACATGTGGCAAGCATACAATATATACACAATATACAGTGGTGAGGGAACACACTATATGCATAACATGTAGTTACATATAACATGCGGTATATCCCGTGCTTACTGACCAGTCGGAAAAGCATGGACTACAACTCTCACATTTTCATAACAGCATGATGTAAACATCCCAATATTTATACGGCTGTCAGTTCATGGTGAATGTGTTTAGACCTACCGATTGTGCGACTACAGATCTGGATGTAAGAGATCACTATTGGATTCTGATGTCAGGAGGTACTCAGAAATGAACTGTCTTAGCTGTATACTGAGCAAAGAAACATGGCTGCGGGGGCTGGCTGATGAGTCATCAAAGCTATGACTCATGAACTACGGTGTGGTAGATATGTCAAAAAAACCTCAATATCAACAACCAAAGACATTCTATAAAACGACCACTACATGGTGCTGTTATACCACATAACAAATCTGAATATTTACACAGAAAATTCTAGTGGAACATCACACTTTCATTAAGAGTAGTTTGCATGTACTTCCCACTTGTTCTGCTTATACTTGCTCACTGAGTCTACAGACTACAGAGAAATATTACAAAAAAAAGAATCACAAAATTAATTTCTCAAGACATGCTGAAATTTAATGTTAGGTGAAAAGGTGTAGTCTTTATCATAGGCTGGTATATATAATTTCTAGTATACATTAATGTGTAATCAGGTTGATGTACTAAAATAAATATGCAGACTAGTGTTGAGCATTCCGATACTGCAAATATCGGGTATCGGCCGATATTAGCTGTATCGGAATTCCGATTCCGAGTTCCGATATTTTCGTCTTATCGGATACCGGAATCGGGATTGTCACTGTCACTGTCAGTGTCCGTCGGTCGGGTCTGTCAGGAGTCAGCGGCACTTACCTGGCAGAAGATCTCCGGCGGTCACATCCCGGACTGCTTCATGGCCGCCATCTTCTTTCCCCGGCGGTCACATGCAGTTTCTCGCGATAACTGCAGTGACTGCTGGGTAATCGCGGCCGTAAAGCAGTCAGTCCGATGACGTCACCGCCGGGGAAGCAGGTAATCAGCTGTGCTGCGTTGCAATGACAGGCTCTGCCTGTCATTGCGATGTAGCAGAGCTGGATCGTCGTGGGACTGTCGTTATGGACTGCGTCGGACAGGTGGTATACTGTTGTTTGTTTTTTTCTTTTTTACAGGAGATCGATGGCGTCGCAGGAATGAGAGTACAATAAAAAAAATGAAAACTGTGTTGTCTCTTTTATTTCATTAAAAGACTTTTTTCTTGCTGTCTTTTTTTTATACATTTATAACTTTGGGATTAATAATGGATCGGTGTCTTATTGACGCCTCTCCATTATTAACCGGCTTATTGTCACCGTGCAATCAACGGTGACATTAACCCCTTATTACCCCGCTTGCCACCGCTACAGGGCAAGTGGGAAGAGCCGGGTAAAGTGCCACAATTGGCACATCTTTTGATGCGCCAAATGTGGGGCTGCTGTAGCCTGGTATTATCAGGCTGTTGAGGGCCAAAATCCATGGGCTTGACAGTCTTTTAATACCAGGCCGCAGCAGTCTGCATTTTACTTGGCTGGTTAACAAAAATAGGGGGGATCCCCACGCCGTTTTTTTTTCGAGGGATCCCCTATTTTTGTTAACCAGCCAAGCTAAGCAGACTGCTGTGGCCTGGTATTATCAGGCTTGCAAGGTCCATGGATATTGGATCCTTACCAGCCTGAAAAACCAGGCCTCAGCGGTCTGCTTCATCTGGCTGGTTAACAAAAATAGGGGGACCCCCGCCAATTTTTTTCGAGGGGATCCCCTATTTTTGTTAATCAGCCAAGATATGCAGACTGCTGTGGCCTGGTATTATCAGGCTGGCAAGGTCCATGGATCTTGGCTCCTTAACAGCCTGAAAATCCAGGCCTCAGCGGTCTGCTTCATCTGGCTGGTTAACAAAAATAGGGGGGACCCCACGCCAATTTTTTTTCGAGGGATCCCCTATTTTTGTTAATCAGCCAAGATATGCAGACTGCTGTGGCCTGGTATTATCAGGCTGGCAAGGTCCATGGATCTTGGCTCCTTAACAGCCTGAAAATCCAGGCCTCAGCGGTCTGCTTCATCTGGCTGGTTAACAAAAATAGGGGGGACCCCACGCCAATTTTTTTGAGGGGATCCCCTATTTTTGTTAATCAGCCAAGATATGCAGACTGCTGTGGCCTGGTATTATCAGGCTGGCAAGGTCCATGGATCTTGGCTCCTTAACAGCCTGAAAATCCAGGCCTCAGCGGTCTGCTTCATCTGCTGGTTAACAAAAATAGGGGGGACCCCACGCCATTTTTTTTTCGAAGGGAACCCCTATTTTTGTTAATCAGTTCCCTCTGACGTCACTGATTGTGTCCTGGCTGACCTGAAGTGAAAGTGGAAAGCAATCAATTAAGCTTTCCACTTAAGGCCCGTCTCACATAGCGATATCGCTACGAGATCGCTGCTGAGTCACTAGTTTTGTGACGCAGCAGCGAGCTCACCAGCGATATCGCTGTGTGTGACATTCAGCGACGATCAGCCCCCCTGCCGGGTATCGCTGATCGTCGCTGAAATGTCAGGACCTTTGATCGCTGGTTTCCCGCTGACAGGCACACATCGCTGCGTGTGACAGGCGGGAGACCAGCGATCCGCTGGTAACCAAGGTACACAGCGGTTTCCAGGCGCGGGGCTGTGCCTAGAAACCCGCTGTGTACCTTGGATACCCGCCCTGATGCAGGGAGCTGGTATCCAAGGTACATAGCGGGTTTCCAAGCGCTGCGCGGTGCCTGGAAACCCGCTGTGTACCTTGTTACCAGCGGATCGCTGGTTCCCGCCTTTTCACAAAGCAGCGATGCGTGCCTGTCAAGGGAAACCAGCGATCAAAAAAAGGTCCTGAATTTTTGCGACGATCAGCGATACCCGCAGGGGGCTGATCGTCGCTGAATGTCACACACAGCGATATCGCTGGTGAGCTCGCTGCTGCGTCACAAAACTAGTGACTCAGCAGCGATCTCGGTAGCGATATCGCAGTGAGACGGGCCCTTAAAACGAGTTACCCGCAGTGTCGCTGTCCCAGATCGCTGCCTGAGCTGCCTGTTTGGCAGCTCAGCAGCGATCATGTAGCGATACACCAGCGATCCTGACAAGTGCATATCGTTGTCGGGATCGCTGGTGTATCGTTATGTGACACCCAGCCTTTACTCTCCTGTCAGGCAGGAGAGAACTCAATCATTGGGGTTTACTGTGAGGCGCAGCATTAGCTGCGGTCCCTGCAGTAAACATTAACCCTTTCTGAAGG
>JARQOD010000005.1:469100342-469143869 GCA_033576555.1 Oophaga sylvatica
AACGGCTGAACGTTCATAAGCGATCAGCGACATCGCAGCAGGGGCCACATCACACACAGCTAAGTCGCTAACGAGATCGCTACTGCGTCACCATTTATGACGCAGTAGCGATCTCGTTAGCGATCTCGCTTAGTGTGACATACCCTTCAGATACGCTTTAAACCCCTTATCTCCGTAACATAGCATATTTCACTCTATGTGACTGCAGACTTGTGAATCCTCACATCACATGCTCTGAGAACTTGTCAGGATTCTCCCGTTAGATTTTCACATTTCCTTACACATTCCAACTAGACAATACACACCTGCATTAAGTGAAGCCGCGTTCATCTAAGCAGCACATTACTGCATGTATGCAATCACATACTTGTGGACACGCTCCTGGCGTCAGCATCGAAGAATTCTTGCAGCGTGCAGTGAACACAATGTGAGGATTCACAAGTCTAAAGTCACATAGAGTGACTGCAAACTTGTACCATAAGACCAAACAACTCCTTTAAAGAACAGAAATGGTGTTCATATAGGAGACAGGCTTTATTTCACATATCCATTAGGTATAATACATTAATCCTAAAACAGTACTATGAGAACCAAGATGATCGAACTTCCATGTTCTTTTTGGAGAAATTCAGAAAATATCTAGCGAGTATAAATATCAAATAAGTTTCTATTAGCTTAGTAAACCACTTTTTGAATAGCTCCCTGACCAATTTAACCACAACGCTCTGCATGTCTCTTTGGCAGCAAATTCTTATTATTTACAGATCATCCAGTCCCTGCTGAGCTGTGTGACTGCTTCTTGCTACTGACACAGTTTGCAGCCAAGATTTCATTGTGAAAGATCCTACAAATAAAATGAGTAAAATAGTAGAGGAAGTAAGTTGTTCATTTCTGCTTTCAACCTTAATAGCTTTCCCGGAGAACTCAGTTGTCTACCATACTTATCTTTGAGGTCAAAATCTATTTTATTCTTTTTTTAGCTTCAATAACAGTTTAAATTGCTTCTATGATTTCAATACTACTATTCCTAAAATCACAAAACACAAATAGTTTTACTTCAAAATGTTTTATATGTTTATTTAAAGTATCAGTATCTTTTTAAAGGAAATAATAAATATATTGTACATCTAATAAAGTAAGAGAAAACACATAATTAAAACGACCAATTTTACTAAATTACCAACAAATAGACATTGAAGTACTATTGAACCTAGAGATAAGCAGATCTTTTGAATATTGAATAAACCAGCTTTGTCGAATTTTTCTTCAAAATTTGATTTGCAGCAAATAAATTCCCTACAAATATCAGTACTGCAAAAACTCTAACTGCCGATAAAATGCATGTTTAACACTCTGACTTCTCCAAGGACAGAACCCATTTTGAGCTCTTTTACTCACACGCAGCTTTAGTAATGTCCAAGTGACCTCAATGTATCTGGCTATGGGAAAACGGATGGTAACCAGTGGTAAACAACAGTCTAATTCCTTAAGTGCGCAAATGTTATCCCTTTCAGCTTAACACTTCCTAGCAGGAAATCACTAAAGAAAGCAAAGGGTCCAAGTAGACATACTTTGGTTCTGGCTAGCAAAAAAATCATACAAGGTAAAATACAGTGGGTACGAAAAGTATTCAGATCTCTTTAAATGTTCACTCTTTGTTTCATTGCAGTGCATTGTTTCTGTGCTGTGTTGTGTATAAGTATGTGATTCTTCATATTTTGTATTAGTCTTTGCCTGATGAAGAGACCTGAGTAGTCTCGAAAGCTTGCAATTTGTTACCATCTTTTCAGTTAGCCATTAAAAGGTATCAACCACTGAGGACTCTCATATACCCTGTAGTAAGTAAATAAATGAATAGTAATAGTACATATAAATAACACAGGGCACTCAGTTAACATTGCTTTGATCAAAAAAGCTTAACCCCTCTCTGACATTAGACGTACTATCCCTCCATAAAACCCGTGCCATTCTGCCCATGGACGGGATAGTACGTCAAAGGCGATCAGCTGCGCTCCTGAGGGGAGCGCAGCTAATCGCCGCCAGGTGTCAGCTGATTATCACAGCTGACACCCATGACTGTGTGTCAGGAGCGGTCACGGACCGCTCCCGGCACATTAACCCCTAGCACACCGCGATCAAACATGATCGCGGTGTACTGGGGGCACAGGGAAGCATCGCGCAGGGAGTGGGCTCCCTGCGCGCCCCCCTGAGACCCTCAGACCAGCGCGATGTGATCGCGCTGTTCTGAGGGCTTCCTCCCTCCCAGGACCTGGATCCAAGATGGCGCCGGGGTCCTGGAGGGAGGCGGCTTCCTCAGTGCCTGCTGAGAGCAGGCACTGAGAAGCCTGCTGCACTGCCTGAGCGATCGCTGGTGTGACAGTGTGCTGTGCACACTGTCACACCAGCGATTTGATAAAATACAGTGATGTCCCACCCTGGGACAAAGTAAAAAAGTTAAAAAAATAAAAATAAACATGTTATAAAAAAAAATCCAAAATAAATAAAAAAAAAAAAATATTCCCCAATAAATTCATTTCTTCCTGTAAATAAAAAACCCAAAACAATAAAAGTACACATATTTGGTATCGCCGCGTCCGAAATGACCCCCCTATAAAACTGTCCCACTAGTTAACCCCTTTAGTGAACCCCTTAAAAAAAAAACGAAGCAAAAAATCAATGCTTTATCATCATACCGCCGAACAAAAGTGGAATAACACGCGAACAAAAAGACCGATATAAATAAACATGGTACCGCTGAAAACGTCATCTTGTCCCGCAAAAAATGAGCCGCCATACAGCATCATCAGCAAAAAAATAAAAAAGTTATAGCTCGCAGAATAAAGCGATGCAAAAATAATTATTTTTTATATAAAATTTTTTTATTCTATAAAAGCGCCAAAACATAAAAAAATGATATAAATGAGGTATCGCCATAATCGTACTGACCCGAAGAATAAAACTGCTTTATCAATTTTACCACACGCGGAACAATAAAAACGCCTCCCCCAAAAGAAATTCATGAATTGCTGATTTTTGTTCATTCTAACCTCCCAAAAATCGAAATAAAAAGCGATCAAAAAATGTCACCTGCTCAAAAATGGTACATATAAAAACGTCAACTCGTACCGCAAAAAATAAGACCTCACATGACTCTGTGGGCCAAAATATGCAAAAATTATAGCTCTCAAAATGTGGCGATGTAAAAAACTATTTTTGCAATAAAAAGCGTCTTTTAGCGTGACAGCTGCCAATCATAAAAACTCGCTATAAATAGTAAATCAAACCCCCCTTTATCACCTCCTTAGTTAGGGAAAAATAATAAAATTAAAAAAATGTATTTATTTCCATTTTCCCATTAAGGTTAGGGTTAGGGTTGCGGCTAAAGTTAGGGTTAGGGTTGGCGCTAAAGTTAGGATTAGGGTTAGGGTTGGGATTAGGGGTGTGTTAGGGTTAGGTTTGTGGTTAGGGCTGGGACTAGGGTTAGGGTGTGTTGGGGTTAGGGTTGGAGTTAGAATTGGGGGTTTCCGCTGTTTAGGCACATCAGGGGCTCTCCAAATGTGACATGGCGTCTGATCTCAATTCCAGCCAATTCTGCGTTGAAAAAGTCAAACGGTGCTCCTTCACTTCTGAGCTCTGCCATGCGCCCAAACAGTAGTTTACTCCCGCATATGGGGTATCAGCGTACTCTGGACCCCAAGAGTTATTGTGTAATTTGTCCTATTTCTTCTGTTACCCTTGGGAAAATAAAAAACTAGGGGCGAAAATATAATTTTTGTACAAAAAAAATTATTTTTTTGTTTTTACGGCTGTACATTATAAACTTCTGTGAAGCACTTGGGGCTTCATAGCGCTCACCACACCTAGATAAGTTCCTTGTGGGTCATTTTCCAAAATGGGGTCACTTGTGGGGGTTTCCACTGTTTAGGCAAATTGGACAACAACTTTTGGGTCCGATTTCTCCTGTTACCCTTGTAAAATAAAATATTGGGGCGAAAAAATCATTTTTGCAAAAAAATAAAAGATTTTTATTTTACGGCTGTGCGTTATAAACTTCTGTGAAGCACTTCGGGGTTCAAGTGCTCACCACACATCTAGATAAGTTCCTTGTGGCGTCTATTTTCCAAAATGGGGTCACTTGTGGGGGTTTCCACTGTTTAGGCGCATCAGGGGCTCTCCAAATGCGACATGACGCACCCAGACCATTCCATCAAAGTCTGCAATCCAAAACGTCACTACTTCCCTTCCGAGCCCTGACGTGCGCCCATACAGTAGTTTTCTCCCACATATTGGGTATCAACGTACTCAGGACAAATTGGACAACAACTTTTGGGGTCCAATTTCTCCTGTTACCCTTGTGAAAATAAAATATTGGGGCGAAAAAATCATTTTTGTAAAAAAAAAAAGGATTTTTTATTTTTACGGCTGTGCGTTATAAACTTCTGTGAAGCACTTTGGGGTTCAAAGTGCTCACCACACATCTAGATAAGTTCCTTGTGGGTCTATTTGCCAAAATGGGGTCACTTGTGGGGGGTTTCCACTGTTTAGGTGCATCAGGGGCTCTCCAAATGTGACATGACGCCCCCAGACCATTCCATCAAAGTCTGCAATCCAAAACGTCACTACTTCCCTTCCGAGCCCCGACGTGTGCCCATACAGTAGTTTTCGCCCACATATTGGGTATCAGTGTACTCAGGACAAATTGTACAACAACTTATGTGGTCCAATTTCTCCTGTTACCCTTGGGAAAATAAAAAATTAGTGACTAAAAGATAATTTTTGTGGGAAAAAAATAGGATTTTTTATTTTCATGCCCGGGCATTATAAACTTGTATGAAGCACTTGGGGGTTCAAAGTGCTCACCAAAGATCTAGATAAGTTCCTTAGGGGGTCTAGTTTCCAAAATGGGGTCACTTGTGGGGGGTTTCCACTGTTTAGACTCATCTGGGGCACTGCAAACGGAACATGACCCCCATTAACGTCTGCATTCCAAAACGTTACTACTTCCTTTCCAAGCCCTGCCGTGCGCCCAAACAGTTCCCCCCCCACATATGGGGTATCAGCGTACTCAGGACAAATTGGACAACAACTTTTGGGGTCCAATTTCCTTGGAAAATTCAAAAATTTGGGACTAAAAAATCATTTTTGTGGAAAATTGTTTTTTTTTTTTTCACACCCAGGCTTTATAAACTTTTGTGAAACACTTGAGGGTTCAAAGTGCTCACAACAGATCTAGATAAGTACCTTAGGGGGTCTAGTTTCCAAAATGGTGTCACTTGTGGGGGGTTTCCACTGTTTAGGCGCATCAGGGGCTCTCCAAACGCGACATGGCATCCAATCTAAATTCCAGCCAATTTTATTTTGAAAAAGTCAAACGTCGCTCCTTCCCTTACGAGCTCTGCCGTGTGCCCAAACAGTGGTTTTCCCCCACATTAGGGGTATTGGTGTACTCAGGAGAAATTGCATAACAACCTTATCTGTCCATTTTCTCCTTTACCCTTGTGAAAATAAAAAAAAAGTTTGTAAAAGATAATTTTTGTGGCTAAAAAGTAAAATATTCATTTTTTCCTTCCACGTTGCTTTAGTTACTGTGAAGCACCTGAAGGGTTAATAAACTTCTTGAATGTGGTTTTGAGTACCTTGAGGGGTGCAGTTTTTAGAATGGTGTCACTTTTGGGTATTTTCTGCCATATAGACCCCTCAAAGTGACTTCAAATGTGAGGTGGTCCCTAAAAAAAATGGCTTTGTAAATTTTGTTGTAAAAATGAGAAATCGCTGGTCAAATTTTAACCCTTATAACTTCCTAACAAAAAAAAATTTTGGTTCCAAAATTGTGCTGATGTAAAGTAGACATGTGGGAAATGTTATTTCTTAACTATTTTGTGTGATATATTTCTCTGTTTTAAGGGAATAAAAATTCAAAGTTTGAAAATTGCAAAATTTTAAAAATTTTCGCCATATTTGCGTTTTTTCAAAAATAAACGCAAGTTATATCGAAGAAATTTTACCACTAACATGAAGTACAATATGTCACGAGAAAACAATCTCAGAATCGCGAAGATCCGTTGAAGCGTTCCAGAGTTATAACCTCATAAAGAGACAGTGGTCAGAATTGTAAAAATTGTCCCGGTCATTAACGTGCAAACCACCCTTGGGGGTGAAGGGGTTAAAAGCCATTCCACCGTAATAAGGTGTACCCAATCGGTGCTTAAGTCGTCTAATAAGCTTCATTATGTGTCAGCAGATGTTAAAATAGATAAGGAATTTTGCGCTTTTTTAATTAAACGGTGTTAACTAAGTATCCCATGTTATTTACATATACTATTACTATTTATTTATTAATTTATTTACGTATTACAGGGTATTTGCTTATTTTCTTAGGTTCTGTCTGTTAAATGGCTACAGTGTGAATGCACACCTATGCATTGGACTTACACCAACATATGCTTTAGCTCAAAACATTTTTATAGTTGCATCATAGACGCAGGTCCCTCCCTCTTGAAAATGGGGCCAAATTTCCATTCTTGGGTTATACCTGCCCCCCTACAAATAAGCTGTTATATTCTCTGACAACTGCCTGATTAAAGCAATGTAAGTGGCGGACAACCGCGGCCCCACATATTGTACATTGTTTAGTGGTTTCTGCTGGGCATTGCACTCTATCTCCACTTCACTTGAATAGGAGACAACTACTCGAAAGTGGCCGCTAAATAATGTATAGAGATGCTGTATTATGCTCTATACATTGTTTATATCCGATAACAGCCAGAGCATATCACAGGTGATTGGTTGGGATGTCAGATCTTGGACCCCCACTGATCTGATATTGATGAGCTATTTATTTTTTATAATATATGACAGAATATGAAATACTCTGCAGGTTGTAGGGGTCCAAGTACTGAGAACTCTATGACTGCCCAACACACTGGTTTACGCTGCTCAGAAAGCACCCTGCTCCTGAATGAGTGAGCGTAAAGAGCATGACACAAGCTCATAAAAAGTCTATGAGCCATCACACTGCAGAGAAGAGAGAGCTCCCATGTCTTGAACAGTGCATATCTAGCATTCTACTTTTTATACACCTTTTTCTATATTTGTATTGTTTGTTTGTTATTTATTTCCTTCCCTTTTTCGTCACAAACTTTATTGCTGTGATATCAGTAAAGTCACTGACACGATACACAATTTATCAACTTTGCCCAAGAGGGTAATAATTTTAAAAAATTGATTTCAGGGAAAATTACTGCAATGTCAGCAGAGTTAATGACACCGCCAGCAGCTTATAAAATCTGCTCATGGTGTTAAAACTAACCAGTTATAAAAAGTGAATTACAGAAAAATAACTAGAACATCAGCAGAACCACTGTTGCCATAAACAGCTCAAAAACTGAACTAGGAAGTGGATCAAGATTTATCATTAAAGTTGTTTGCAAACCGAGAAACTACGCTCCTTAAAGAGGACCTTTCACCACTTTAAACTTGTTAGACTGGTCATGTCATGAATTAGTGGCTGAAGAGCAAAATAAAGCGTAGGGTTTTTTATTTTTTATCTCTGTTACAGAGATATTAGCTTGTAAAGTGTATATGCTAATTTTCCCGTGGTGGAAAAAAAAAAGCAAACACCCCCAGAAAAGTTTACAACGCTATGAAAAAATATAGAAATGATGCTTAGTGTAAAAGTAAAACTATATACAGTTGTGCCACACAAGTTGACACAAATGGTTTTGAATGGCTAATAAAGGTAACATCCTCACCTGTGATCTGTTTGCTTGTAATCAGTGTTTACGAAGAAAAGCTGAGTGAGTTTCTGGGATCCAGACAGACTCTTGCATCTTTCATCCAGCCACTGATGTTTCTGGACTGTGAGTCATGGGGAAAGCAAAATAATTGTCAACGGATCTACGGGAAAAGGTAGTTGAGCTGTATAAAACAGGAAAGGGATACAAAAAGATATCCAAGGAATTGATATTGCCAGTCAGCAGAGTTCAAACTGTGATTAACAAATTGAAAATCGGGGCTCTGTAAAAACAAAACCACAGTCAGGCAGTATTAGGGTTGGTGAAACGCACCAAATGAAATATATATAATAATAATAAGATGCGTTCGCAACCCGGGTTTCACCATGCAGAGATGGAACCTGCTGCTAAGCAATGGCGGAACAAGGCGGCGGTTGAACGCCGACAACACGTGGGTTAGATTTCACCCGGTATGAACAGTTGCAAACTCTGTTGCTTTAATAGAAATAGAACGCTGTTTCCTCTTTCACGTCACAGGACACAGCTGATATGGCATGAGTGAGGTCTCTAGGCTCAACCCCTAGAACGTGGGGACTTGAGTCTGACCGGACCAATAATGCGCACGGTGTCGCACTAGCGATGCCACTACTTGGCGCTCAGTGTTAGCAAAACACAGCTAACTAAAAAAACAAGAGCAAAAAGCTCAACTGACCGCAGAGCAGTACCAAAAGGTGTATGCCAGAGCATGTGGATTGACTGTACCCTGTAAACAGCCCGTGCTAAGCAGCACACATGGCTGAGACAGGTGCCAGGTCAAGCCGAGTAAACACCTGCCTAAGGAACACTAGACGATCATACACGCCGACAGTGCAGCAGGTTCTTGGCCCAAACACCCGTGCATACACAGAGTGGTAGCGTATCCACTCGCTCACACACCACATGGTTTATACTAGCGCATGGCTGTGCGGCCATGCGATCCTTTTATAACCAGGACTTTGCTGATGGCCCAATCCGAACTGCTTGAGGACCTGAGCATGTGACCTCCGACCACTAATGAACGGTCATCTCATAGGCATGCTCAGATAGAGAAAAGCAGGACTTAGTCCCAGGACCATCTGCTCGCCGCTGACTAATGCTGGTTGTTGTAGCTGAACCTGAGGCGGCAGCAGCAACCAAACACATAGCATTAGCCTGAGCAAGATGCTGGGACTGACATCTCCGCTGAGCAGGATCCTCTGTGGCTGAAGAAGAATGAGAGACATGGCTCGAGATTCCCCCTGTGCAGCGTCGGGATCTCGACTCCTAACAGGTAGACCAACAAAAAATTTGTCCATAACTGCCAAGAGAATTGTTCCGGATGCAAAGAAAAACCCACAAATAACATCAGCTTAAATACTGAACTCTCTGAAAACTAGTGGTGTGGCTGTTTCAAGATGCACAATAAGGAGGAACTTGAAGAAAAATGGGCTGCATGGTCAAGTCACCAGAAGAAAGCCGTTACTGCGCAAATGCCGCAAAGTATCTCGCCTACAATATGCAAAACAGCACAGAGACAAGCCTCAAAACTTCTGGAACAAGGTAATTTGGCGTGATGAGATCAAAATGTAACTTTTTGGCCACAACGGTAAACGTTACATTTGGAGAGAGGTCAACAAAGCCTATGATGAAAGGAACAGCATTCCTACTGTGAAGCACGGAGGTGGATCGCTGATGTTTTGGGGATGTGTGAGGTACAAAGGCTCAGAAAACTTGGTCAAAGTTGAAGTAAAGATGAATGCAGCACATTATCAGCAAATATTGGAAGCAAATTTGCAATCATCACCCTGGAAGCTGCGCATAGAATGTACTTGGACATTCCAACATGACAACGATCCAAAACACAACCTGTCATTGGCTACAGCAAAACAAAGTGAAGGTTCCGGAGTGGCCATCTTAGTCTTCTGACCTCAATATCATTGAGCCACTCTGGGGTGATCTCAAGTGCGCAGTTCATGCTAGACAGACCAGGAATTTACAGGAGCTGGAGGCTTTTTGTCAAGAAGAGTGGGCAGCTTTACCATCTGAGAAAATAAAGAACCTCATCCACAACTACCACAAAAGACTTCAAGCTGTCATTGATGTTAGAGAGGCCAATACACGGTATTAAGAAATGGGGTATGTGAACTTTTGATCAGGGTCATTTGGATGTTTTTCATTGTCATTATGATTTAAAAAGAGAAAACACAGTATTTTGACAATAAGGGTTCAGGAATGGCTCAGTATTTGCTCAGGATTTGACGAAGGTGAAATCTGCACCAAATCTGCATCTGAGGTCACTGACAGGTCACCTGCATTTTTGATGCATTTTTTTCCACATTAGTTTTTTTTGTCACTTGAAAGAAAGCTAATTGAAAGTTGGCTTCTTGGAAGGAAAAAAAAGTGATTTCCTGTTTGCAGATATATTGGGGTATTTTCCACAGTCAGTAAACGTTACATACATCTGCAGCGACCAGCTGTTACAGCACAGTGGATGGGGTTTCAAGAAATCCCATGCCCACTGTGCGTGCACCAATGCCCACTGCTCACCCGCCATGTCAAGACGGACATGCAGTGCGTCTTTCCAGACCGCACCATGTCAATTTATGTAGCGGAGACGCTCAGTCTCCACTGCTAAATTACCCATAGTTTTTCATTAGATCCGGTAAAACCGCATTATCTTCCTAGTCACATGCATATTAAGTGCGGGAATGCAGCTTACTACTCATGTGTACTAATTTACATAATGGTGAATCTTGTGACACAGCCAGAAGTATAAGACACAGGAAGTGGAGGAAAGCACAGAGAGAGGTCCCTCCTTTTTAATAAATAAACAATAATTTGAAAAAAATGGCGTGGGGTCCCCCTATATTTGTTAACCAGCCAGAGTAAAGCAGACTACTGGGGCTGGTATTTTCAGGCTGGTAAGGATCCAATATCCACTAACCTTACCAGCGTGATAATACCAAGCCGCAGCAGTCTGCTTACCTTGGATGGGTAGCAAAAATAGTGGGATTCCCTCCCAAAAAAATAGTGTGGGGTCCCCCTATTTTTGTTAACCAGCCAAGGAAAAAGTAGACAGCTGCGGCCTGGTATTCTCAGGCTGGCAAGGCCCATGGAGTTTGGCCCTCACCAGCCTAAAAATAGCAGCCCGCAGCCGCCCCACAATTGACGCATCGAAAGATGTGCCAAGTGTGGCACTTTACCTAGCCACTTGCCCCGGCCGTAGCAATGGTGAGTGGGGTAATATTTGTGTGGTTGATGTAACCTTTGTATTGTTCGGTGACAATTCTCCACGGTTTAGTAATGGAGAAGCGTCTATAAGACACCTATCCATTACTAATCCTATAGTTACATGGTAAATAAAGACACAGCCAGAATAAAGTCCTTTAATTGAAATAATGACACAGACTCCTTTAAAGGATCTTAATTAAACCATACTTACTGCACCGTCTATTCCAACGATGCCAGCAGTCTCCTGTGAGAGAAATAAAAAAAGCAACAGTATACTACACCTGTCCGCCGAGAAGATATACATACTGTCCCACGACGAGTCCAGCTCTGCTACATCTAAACTCCTTTGGCTGAATGGTGGCATTATGCCACCACTCAGCCTGACATCCAGACACAGCTGAGCTTGAAAATGACCGCTGATGACCGGAGATAGCTCGGTCCCCAGCGGTCACGTGCACTCCAGTTCTCACAGTCAGCTGACCATAAGAACTTGGCTAGTGACCGGAGATAACCCCCATTCCCGGCGGTCACGTGCACGGCAGTTCTTGCGGTCAGCTCGGCTCATCATGAGAACTGCAGTGTACGCAAACTTCCAGCTGAAACAAGGTAGGACATTATTTAAATTAGTACACATGCATAGTAAGCTGCATTCACGCACTTAATACGCATGTGTCTAAGAAGATTATGCGGTTTTTACCGCATCTAATGATAGTGAATGGATCATTTATGCAGCAGAGACGAGCGTCTCCGTTACATAAATTGGCATGATGCGGTCTGGAAAGACGCGCCGCATGTGCGACTCCGCAGGGTGTCTCAGGACACATAGTGGAGATGGAATTTCATGAAATTCCATCCACTATGCTATAACATCTGGACGCTGCGAGTTTGACGCTACGGATGTACTGTATGCAGTGTTTACTGACCGTGGTACCATACCTTAAATGGCTTCACACAGCCACTAACCAGAGTGGAGAAAACATTTTGGTGTTATCATTCATATTTTCTGAAAAAAGGCCAAGAAAGCAAAAATTCTTCCGGGGTATGTAAACTTTTGAGCACACTGAGTGGATGTATGCTGATGAAATAGTGATGGCTGCAACCATTCAGCAGTAGCTGATCAGCTGCAGCATTCACATGTCAAAACAATGTCTTGTCATGTGATCCACACGCACGCACTTTGATTGATCTGCAGTAATAACCCATGGAATCCTGTGCTTACACAGTGGTGAGCACCACCTCAGGCATGTGCACTGAATCTGGGTGTACATCCCCAGCTTTATCTATTGTGTGCGCATGATCCGAAGAAGTGGCGGTATCTGAGTGGAGGAGACACAGTCAGTGCAGCGGGGAGACAGCGCATGAAATGCATTTGCGTCACTCACAATTGTGAAGTCACAAAGCCAGGACTCGCAGCGACTCCAGAGCATGCACATGTTACGGGGGCCAGGGCTGTAGTCGTGGCTAATGGTGGCTGCTTTGTCACACCCTGGCCTCCCGCCACATAAATACATTGTCCCTGCTGTAGCGTACCTTTTAGTCCGCTCTCTTGTGCATCAGGGTCGTCTCTGGTCTGTTGGGGGTTTCTTCTTTCAAGTACCAGGCAAAGACAGGCAGAGTCCAAATCCATTTTTAAACAATCAACTTTACTCAGTTCTTTTCTCAACTCGTCCAGATTGGTCACAGGTACAACACAGGGTTCTTCACACAACATAAACTTTCCTTTCCCTGTGCTGTCCCTCACGCCTCTAGGAATATTGCAGGGTCGTACCATCGCCTTCGGTACTGCAGCACTCTGTCTGGTCAGCCCTAATCCACTTCAGAAGTTTTCTGTCTGTTTCGCCCCGGACTTTTGGGGTAAATCCCACGAAGTTAGCTGTCATCATGTTGACTCTGTCCTGTATTCCCCCACCTCTCCAGTGACCTTTAGCGTCCAGCTTCTGGACGAGCTGGGTTCCTCTGCTTTAATGTTGCGAGGCACAACTGCCCTGACCATGCTCCCGGGCCCTACTACCTGAACCAAGGAAGCTCTCTCTGACTTATCCCAGTTGGCCCCTCCTAACTAGCTAAAAATCCTATTTTGTCCTATTGTGCCCCCCTAGTCGGCTAGTCTAAATACTATGCTCTCCCTATATCTATACAGTACAGGAACATATATAAATCACATTATACATCATAGCAGCATTATATGACATAACATATTGTGAGACAGTGAGAATATGTGGGTTAGATGGGGTGTATATTTCACCTGGGTGCTTTGCTGACTGGTATAAGGGAGGTGTATGGCTTTGTAGACCTAGTGGTAGAGAAAGGTCATTACACCTTCCACTCAGTGCATACTTGCAGCTCAAACCTGTAACCACTCAGCTGTTAATTAAGAAGCCAGAAATAGGTGTCTGCGGACACAGTCAGAGAGCTAGTTTAGCCTGGACACAGGGAGGTGTCCTGGCACAAGAAACAGTCTCCAAGAGTGTTAGAGCTGTCTTTAGCCTGGACACAGGGAGGTGTCCCGGCGCAGGAAGCAGTCTCTGTGAGAATCCATGCGGATAAGCCAAGAGTGTTAGAGCTGTCTTTAGCCTGGACACAGGGAGGTGTCCCGGCGCAGGAAGCAGTCTCTGTGAGAATCCATGCGGATAAGCTACTGAAGAGGAGGGGAGCTGTCTCAGTCTGGGTTAGAGGTACCCCGGACACAAGAGTGTCTCTGTGAACCTCCAGGATAATGACTACTGAATAGGAGTGGATCTCTCTCAAGTCTGGACGTCGGGTGGACCTTCAGACATAAGGAGGAGTATCTGGGAAACTCCATACTGGTAACATATATCATATGTGTTGTTTTGGGCACAGACTGATAGAGTCTGGGTTCCTGATAGAAAGGGACATTACATAAGTGTAATTAGTGGCTAGACAAGCCTAGGTCTTTTGTTTATGCTTTGTTTTTATCTGTTTGCTGTGGACTTTAATAAAACTGGTTGCGGCCAGTTTTTACCATAATTGCTGTCTGAATGAACTGTTTCCATGCCATTCTGTCTACCCAGACAGCGATCTCAGAGCTAAAACCCCTGAAAGGCTACAATTGGTGGAGAATGCTGGGGCAGCGCAGGGCCTGGTACAGTTAGTGCTGGAGTGTGCGTGCGGCACAGTGGCGAGAGACAGCATTAAAGGTGAAGTCTATTGACATAGCAGCAGAAAAAAAAAAAGGTGTGTCAGCGGAAACGTCTGTTTGGAGCAGTCTTGGAGAGACAGTGGCCCTGATAGGGTCTGCAGAGAGGAAATGTATGCACAGCAAAGCTGAACTTGTTGTGGAATGTGCAGCAGCAAAAGAAAAGTTTGTGGAGCAGTCTTAAAGAGACAGTAGCCCTAATAGACTTTGCAAAGGAAAAAAAAAAAAAAGGAAGTGTCTGCACAGCGGAGCTGAATTTTTCTATGGAAAAGACTGTAGAGTGTGTGTATGTCTTGAGTGAAGACTACCGTTGTGAAGACAGAGAAGTCTGACAGCATGGATGACAGCATGGAGGCGCTGTTTGAACAAATGGCGCAAGTTATTGTGCAACATAGGACTGCTGTGATTGAGACAGATGAGTCCGGCAGTATGGAGGGGCTCGTTGAGTACCTGGTACAGGCCCAGCGGAGCATGGAGCGGCAGCACCAGCAGCGCATGCAGGAGCACCGGCAGCAATTCCTGCAGCAGCAGCAGGAGAATAACCGGTTGTTGGAGCAGATTGCAGCTCTCCGCACCGCGTCTCAGAGTAATGTTGTGAAGGCACCTGACTTGTCCGATGTAAAGAAGGCGGTAAGACGGTCCCTGGAAAAGATGACACCTCGTGATGATGTGGAGGTATATCTCACTAGATTTGAGGAACTGGCAGAGAGGGAGAATCTGCCCCTATCTGAGTGGGCCATGATGATCGCACCCTATCTGATTGGAGTGCCCCAGGTGGCCTATGATGACCTGAGCGAGCAGGACAGCCAAGACTATGCCAAGCTGAAAGCGGAGATTCGTACCCGGCTGGGTGTTACGGTGACAGCCCATGCCAGGGGAGTTCATGACTGGAGATACAGTTGGGAGTCTGCAGTCAGCAGGCCTGATTATGGAGTTGAAAAGGTGGTAGTGAACCGCTACACCCGAGCATGTCCTACAGTGAACCGCTACACCCGAGCATGTTCTCCTGAGGTACAGCCGTCTGAGAGGACGTCACTTCAGAGTTCCCGGACGTCGAACTCTCCCGGTAAGAGCGTTCCAGCTGTTGGGGACATGGGGTATGCTGATAAGCGGTTCAGGCCCGAGGGGACATGTGGGTGGAAGAGTGTGATGGACAGTGTTGGAGATGCCGTGATGTTGGCAGATCCCTCTCTCTCTGCGCAGAACCTATGTGTGTGACCACCACGACCGAAGAGACTGGACCACAGGTGTCCCCGGTGGTTACAAATGGTTGCTCAGCGCAGGCCCTCTTGGACTCAGAGAGTCCAGTGACTTCCGTATGTGACAGCCTGATTGATAGGGACTTCATCCCTGATAAGCACTTGAGTATGGTGTGCATCCATGGAGACATCAAAGTCTACCCAGAGACTGCCGTGGACTTGGTCCCTAAACTCGGGGAGGTTTCATGTGAAGTGGGGGTAGTGAAGAACCTGGTGCACCCCGTTGTATTGTGTAATGACTTTCCCCGGTCTAAGGATCTCTGGGGGAAGGGTGATTCTGATGGACAGTGTGATGAAGCCCCTACTGAGGGTACGCAGTCCCGAGGGGCGGAACACAATGTTAGTGGGCCGTTTATCTTGTGTGATAGTGATGATGATATTGATAATGATGATGATGCTAATCATAATAGTGATGATACTGATGATGACCGTGATAAAGATGAAATTTCTTTGCAGGTGATGTTGGGAGACGAGGATGGTGGTTCTCGGGAACCGAGTGTCCCTGACCTGCCTGTGTCCTGTGACAATTTTGGGAGAGAGCCGGTGCGAGACCCCACTCTTAAAACGACACAGGAAAATGTAATTGTTCTGAATGAGGTTCCCCAAGAGCCTGGCTCTGAGGAGAGGTTTCCTCATGCTGCCATGAACAATAACCTATTGTTTAGGGACACTGAAGTCCAGGGAGAGGTCGTGAGTCAGCTCCTGGTACCTGAGCTATATGGAGGTATAGTGCTGGGGTTGTCACATAGTCACATACTTGAGGGACCAGATGGTGAAGTTAATGTTGAGGATAACATGTTAACTAAGGTTCCAGATAAAGATGTGAATGGGAATGAGTTGTATAACCCTGACAGTGAGCAAGATGTGAATGAAAATAAATTGTATACTCCTGAAAGTGAGCCGGATGTGAATGAGAATAAATTGTATAACCCTGACAGTGAGCCGGATGTGAATGAAAATGAAGTGTCTAACCCTGGAAGTGAGCCAGATGTGGCTGAGAAAAAGGGGTCAGACAGGGATAGTGGGAGTGATAATGAATCATCTGATGACAATAAAGCAACCAGTGCAAATGAGGAAGACATGGTAGCAGAAGAGGTTGAGAGTCCTGAGAAGAAGGCTGATGCTGACCTTACAGCCAGACAGAAGATGCCATCTGAGGATGTTTTACAGTTGGAACAAAGAGAGCGACTACTTCCAGCCCAAGAAAGGGAGAGACGAGAGGCTTCCCTGGGGATTGGCAGTAGACGTGCTAAAACAATGAGGGGTAGAGATGACGCTTCTGTTAGTTCACGGCTGAGTGGGAGACCCGGTGGCGGACGAAAAGACAGAGAGTCAGACTCAGAGCTACCAGTAAGCTTGACTGGACGATGGACTCGTGGCCGCAACGACAGTAGGAGTCAGTTGGGGAAAGAAAGGTCGGGTGAGGTGACACCGACACAAGGACAAGGCCAACGTTCTGACCGCTGGGGCGGGAGAGGCCTAACAAAGAGGTGATATTGCATAGTGCCCAAAATCAACTGAGACGGGGTGACTGGCAGAGGCGACCGAGGGGGATCTCTGGTCGGGTGGCAGGTGTTCGACCCCACAAATTTGAACAGAGGGGGCACTGGTATGGCCCTCAGGATATGCATGGAGGCATGTGATGGATGGACGGTATGTATCGCAGAGGTGGGTGGCCCTGTGATGGAAGCCTGGATATATTTTGGTTCAGCAGATCTACTGCTGAGACTTGTGCTATACATTGGGAGGCTTCCAGGTGACTTGGAGAGCTGGGCGGGTCCAGTCACCTACAAACCCACCCAAGGGTATGTGTCTAAATACCTAGGATAAAGTTGTATGCAGAGGGACGGATGGGTAATGCAGCGCTGGCTGGCATTCATTTAATGGATCAGTATGTATGTTTTGACTGTCCATGTTCCTTCTCCTCAGTTGACTGGTCACATGACTGTGACATCACACAGTGTGTGTGTGTGTGTAAGGGTATAGAAACCCTGCTTAATGGAAGATAAAGATGAAGATGATGTGGGCCATGACTTGAGCTGTGTTCACTGTCTCTTGAGGTTTGTTGACCAGTCCTCCGGTCTGGATGACCAGCCCTCCGGTCTGGAGAAGAGGGGGGGGATATGTGAGACAGTGAGAATATGTGGGTTAGATGGGGTGTATATTTCACCTGGGTGCTTTGCTGACTGGTATAAGGGAGGTGTATGGCTTTGTAGACCTGGTGGTAGAGAAAGGTCATTACACCTTCCACTCAGTGCATACTTGCAGCTCAAACCTGTAACCACTCAGCTGTTAATTAAGAAGCCAGAAATAGGTGTCTGCGGACACAGTCAGAGAGCTAGTTTAGCCTGGACACAGGGAGGTGTCCTGGCACAAGAAACAGTCTCCAAGAGTGTTAGAGCTGTCTTTAGCCTGGACACAGGGAGGTGTCCCGGCGCAGGAAGCAGTCTCTGTGAGAATCCATGCGGATAAGCCAAGAGTGTTAGAGCTGTCTTTAGCCTGGACACAGGGAGGTGTCCCGGCGCAGGAAGCAGTCTCTGTGAGAATCCATGCGGATAAGCTACTGAAGAGGAGGGGAGCTGTCTCAGTCTGGGTTAGAGGTACCCCGGACACAAGAGTGTCTCTGTGAACCTCCAGGATAATGACTACTGAATAGGAGTGGATCTCTCTCAAGTCTGGACGTCGGGTGGACCTTCAGACATAAGGAGGAGTATCGGGGAAACTCCATACTGGAAACAATAATCATATGTGTTGTTTTGGGCACAGACTGATAGAGTCTGGGTTCCTGATAGAAAGGGACATTACATAAGTGTAATTAGTGGCTAGACAAGCCTAGGTCTTTTGTTTATGCTTTGTTTTTATCTGTTTGCTGTGGACTTTAATAAAACTGGTTGCGGCCAGTTTTTACCATAATTGCTGTCTGAATGAACTGTTTCCATGCCATTCTGTCTACCCAGACAGCGATCTCAGAGCTAAAACCCCCTGAAAGGCTACAATATATATAGATATACATATTAGAATATATCAACACATCAAAAACACCAGCACTGGCAGGGACATAGAAGCATGTGCAGGGTTTAAACTGTCCCCTATACCCCCTTACACTCACAGTAAACAAAGCTGGGGATGTACACCCATACTCAGAGCGCATGCCTCGGTGGGGTGTTTGTCACTGCGCAAGCAAAGGATTACCGAAAAGATTCCCGTAACGTAGGGCCAGTACTGCAGATCAATCAAAGTACGTGGGCATGGATAAGATGATGAGACAGTGACTGAAACCAATAGAAGCCCACCCCCTAAGACTGAAAGACAATATAGAATATAACTAAAAACACAAAAGCAAAAATTCTCCTGGGGTATGTAAACTTTTGAGCACAACTGTAAATACCCGGAAGAAGCAGACCGCATAACTGCTGTGGATTCCCTGAAGAAAGTAGACAGAGGCTATGCAAAGATACACATCTATAGGTTCTATGGCGTTAAAATTAATCTGTCATGTCAAAAATGATATATTGTGGAGAATCTGTGGATGAAAAGTAACACCAGATGACACATAAAGGTGTGCGGTATATTTGCAGATTTTATTAAACTTTACGAGTTTCAAAGTGTCTTATTTCTTCCTCAGGGCAAAAGCCATATGCAGGGAGACAGGATACAGCTACATTTAGACAGAAAAATTAATTAAATGTGGTGCCTAAAGGAACACATGATATCTCAAAGTCCATCATGACCATTTTAGTTATTAGACATGATTTAGAAGACATATATACACTGCTCAAAAAAATAAAGTGAACACTTAAACAACAGAATATAACTCCAAGTAAATCAAACTTCTGTGAAATCAAACTGTCCACTTAGGAAGCAACACTGATTGACAATCAATTTCACATGCTGTTGTGCAAATGGAATAGACAACAGATGGAAATTATTGGCAATTATCAAGACACACTCAATAAAGGAGTGGTTCTGCAGGTGGGGACCACAGACCACATCTCAGTACCAATGCTTTCTGACTGATGTTTTGGTCACTTTTAAATGTTGGTTGTGCTTTCCAACTCGTGGTAGCATGAGACGGATTCTACAACCCACACAAGTGGCTCAGGTAGTGCAGCTCATCCAAGATGGCACATCAATGCAAGCTGTGGCAAGAAGGTTTGATGTGTCTGTCAGAGTAGTGTCCAGAGGCTGGAGGCGCTACCAAGTGACAGGCCAGTACACCAGGAGATGTGGAGGGGGCCGTAGGAGGGCAACAACCCTGCAGCAGGACCGCTACCTCCGCATTTGTGCAAGGAAGAACAGGAGGAGCACTGCCAGAGCCCTGCAAAATGACCTCCAGCAGGCTAGAAATGTGTCTGCCCAAATGGTTAGAAACTGACTCCATGAGGATGGTCTGAGTGCCCGACATCCATAGATGGGGGTTGTGCTCACAGCCCACCACCGTGCAGGATGCTTGGCATTTGCCACAGAACACCAGGATTGGCAAATTCGCCACCGGCGCCCTGTGCTCTTCACAGATGAAAGCAGGTATACACTGAGCACATGTGACAGACGTAACAGAGTCTGGAGACACCATGGAGAGCGATCTGCTGCCTGCAACATCCTTCAGCATGACCGGTTTGGCAGTAGGTCAGTAATGGTGTGGGGTGGCATTTCTTTGGAGGGCCGCACAGCCCTCCATGTGCTCAACAGAGGTAGCCTGACTGCCATTAGGTACTGAGATGAGATCCTCAGACCCTTTGTGAGACCATATGCTGGTGAGGTTGGCCCTGGGTTCCTCCTAATGCAGGACAATGCCAGACCTCATGTGGCTGGAGTGTGTCAGCAGTTCTTGCAATATGAAGGCATTGAAGCTATGGACTGGCCCACCAGTTCCCCAGACCTGAATCCGATTGAGCACATCTGGTACATCATGTCTCACTCCATCCACCAACGTCACATTGCACCACAGACTGTCCAGGAGTTGGCGGATGCTTTAGTCCAGGTCTGGGAGGAGATCCCTCAAAAGACCATCCATCACCTCATCAGGAGCATGCCCAGGCATTGTAGGGAGGTCGTACAGGCACGTGGAGGCCACAAACACTGCTGAGCATCATTTTGACTTGTTTTAAGGACATTACATTCCACTTTAAGTTTGTGTGTGACTCCAAATCCAGGCCTCCATTGGTTAATAAATTTGATTTCCATTGATGGTTTTTGTGTGATTTTGTTGTCAGCACATTCAACTTTGTACAGAAAAAAGTATTCAATGAGAATATTTAATTAATTCAGATCTAGGATTTTATTTGAGTATTCCTTTTATTTTTTTGAGCAGTTTATATATATATATATATATATATATATATATACATATACTGTATATATATATATAATATATATATACAGTACAGACCAAAAGTTTGGACACACCTTCTCATTTAAAGATTTTTCTGTATTTTCATGACTATGAAAATTGTACATTCACACTGAAGGCATCAAAACTATGAATTAACACATTCAAAAAGTGTGTAACACCTTCATTTCTTTAAATAATGATGGCCACTCGTTTTTCTTTACTTAGCTGCTTTTTTCTTGCCATAATACAAATTCTAACAGTCTATTCAGTAGGACTATCAGCTGTGTATCCACCAGACTTCTGCACAACACAACTGATGGTCCCAACCCCATTTATAAGGCCAGAAATCCCACTTATTAAACCTGACAGGGCACGCCTGTGAAGTGAAAACCATTCTCATCAAAAGTGTGCAAAACAGTCATCAAAGCAAAAGGTGGCTACTTTGAAGAACCTAGAATATAAGACATATTTTCAGTTGTTTCACACTTTTTTGTTAAGTATATAATTCCACATGTGTTAATTCATAGTTTTGATGCCTTCAGTGTGAATGTACAATTTTCATAGTCATGAAAATACAGAAAAATCTTTGAATGAGAAGGTGTGTCCAAACTTTTGGTCTGTACTGTATATATAGTGAGAGAATAAAAATTGCTACATTACACCATGATAAAAAAAAATCCATAGGTGCAAAGAGAATAGGATGATGGGTTCAAACCTATGAGCTCAAATGAATTAGGATTGGTGATAATGGTGCATTACTGATGTACTACATGAAGAACAGAATGAATAAGGTTAAGGATTGAAACGAATACTGAAGCAATGACTACGAATCCAAAAAATTATTCAAAAAGCAGGGTAGGATCTATTCTAAAATTTAACTTTTAGTAGTAATATATTAAAAACAAAAAAGACCCAAAGTGACATATAAAGACACACAACAAAACAAAATTGGTACTCGGCCAATTCTTATTACACAGCAAGTAACAAGGGACATGTGTCAATCAAAGTCCTCATAAAGAAATGAATTAATGAAGTGTATCGTTTTTGTCATCCAAAACTTTCTATATAAATTGGAACGATCTCACCTCATCTGCTGTCATTCAGCCTCTTAGAGCCATAGGTTTCTGTTCACATTGGGGGAAGGTTTTATATATCATTTACCTTCATTTCGATAACCCCACCAAAAATAATTATAAAGTTTCTAAAACTGCCCCATATGATACTTCCCGACGCGTTTCGTTGTTCTAACTCATCAGGGGAAGAGTAAAGATATAGCCTGGTGGAATATAAATCATCCACCATTATGCATGGGGAATAGGAGGCATCACCTGCTTTCTCAGTGTGTCCCATTTAAGTATACCGCTCTATCATCCACGTGTCAGCGGCGTCTCAGCGTCATCAGGGTGCGTCCCACAACTGGGCGCCACCTGCGTCGTCACTTCCGGTATCCCGGACCATGTCACATCCGGTCCATGGAACGCGGCTGAACCGCAGTGTTTATTTCTGGTTACCGACGTAGGTAAGACACCAATGCGTCATATCCTGTACCTTAATTACCCGTCGTTTTCATTCAAAAGGTCCACCGCATCTTATCCGGATCCCAATTAGATAAATATCAATGAAAAGTCCGGGATTAATACAAAAAGGGAACATTTATTAGAAATATCATCTTAACCATAAGGAGATAATTGATATTCTTATCCATATTTATCCTATATATCATAGGGAATAAACCCCATAGTGACATTCACCCTGAGGTTATGTTTTTGTCACAGCATGTACTGTTTTTAGTCTTAGATGGACACAAAATAAGTACTGTTTTTAGTCTTAGATGGACACAATAATACTATTTTTTGTAGAAATCTGTTTTTATAAGGAATCAAAAATCAATTCCAGGATATTTAGACCAGTTTGAATACGGAATTCTCTTTAAGGGACTCATCAGGAGGGGCCAAATAAATTATAAAAACTCAAGGAAAAAATAAGGAAAAAATAGGAAAAAATACACAATTTGTAGAGGACATTGTGAGAATTGATGGTTATAATTCGTGGGAAAATTGAAAAATAGTGGGTAAATAGAAAGATTTGTTTTGTAACCCGTTCCCTATTATATCTATTGCTTTCCCTACCTAACAGCGGAGGTTGGCACCCTAGGACAGTAAACGAGAGTGGCGCCCCCACTCCTCGGCGGCTGACCCTTCTAGGCCCTATAATGCCCTATTAGTGTTCAAGGTTTGAAAAGATAGAAAAGTATCCATACATAGATGGATAATATCTCGTAGGGTGAATTCAAGTATGGGGTTTATAGAAAACAACTATAGGTCAGTATCTCATTAAGACCTCTTGGTGTCTGTGTCTTCAAGCGGAAAATCCATTTTGTTTCACATTGTAGTATAGTTTGGTCCCAATCCCCCCTCTCTTTGGGAAATAAATTCTATCAATTCCTAGAAATCTGAGATCACATCCTTTTCCTTGATGTTCTGAGTTTATGTGCCTGGTAGAGTTGAGCGATACTTTCCGATATGCTAAAGTATCGGAATCGGAATGGTATCGCCGATATCACTAAAATATCGGCGATACCCGATACCGATACCGGAAGTCCCATGTAAGTCTATGGGAACAAAATATCGCAACTAAAAAACCCCATTCTTTCCTTGTAAACACTAAATATACACACATAGAATACATATATATATATATATACATGTCATTGTGACATATATATATACATATATGTATAGTTTATACACTTCTACATAGTAAAATATCCTTTGATTCAATTGCCGGGTAAAGCCGGCTTCAGTGAAAAGACAGAAGCACCCGACATGAAATGACACTTGGTGTACATAGGGTTAAACATTTCTTTTCATGTCCTTTGCTATCTAATTTGCACAAACAATTAAATCAGACTATGTGTGCAAAATTTCACACCTGTAGGGGTTAATTAAAGGTGTAAATTCGTTGTAAAAAAACGGACTTTTTTGCTACGAATTTACACCTTTAATTAACCCCTAGAGGTGTGAAATTTTGCACACATAGTCTGATTTAATTGTTTGTGCAAATTAGATAGCAAAGGACATGAAAAGACATGGTTAACCCTATGTACACCAAGTGTCATTTCATGTCGGGTCACCCGACATGAAATGACACTTGGTGTACATAGGGTTAAACATTTCTTTTCATGTCCTTTGCTATCTAATTTGCACAAACAATTAAATCAGACTATGTGTGCAAAATTTCACACCTCTAGGGGTTAATTAAAGGTGTAAATTCGTTGTAAAAAAACCGGACTTTTTTGCTACGAATTTACACCTTTAATTAACCCCTAGAGGTGTGAAATTTTGCACACATAGTCTGATTTAATTGTTTGTGCAAATTAGATAGCAAAGGACATGAAAAGACATGGTTAACCCTATGTACACCAAGTGTCATTTCATGTCGGGTTCTGCATTTTCACAAAAGCCGGCAATTGAATTAGCGGCTATTATACTATGTAGAAGTGTATGAACTACAAATATAAATATATATATATATATATGTGTCACAAATTCAATGACATGTATATATATATGAGGTGTAAAATTGCTGAAAAAAAATGCGTGGGCTCCCGCCCTATTTTCGCAACCAGACAGACAAAGCCAGTGAGTGGGGGCAGATAATAATAGCCCAGAGAGGGACCATTATTTTTGCCCCCCCGGCTACTAACATCTGCCCCCAGACACCCCAGGAAAGACAAATCTATAATTAGATTCGCCCTTTCTGGCACTTTGCCCGTCTATTCCCATTGCCCTGTAGCGGTGGCGAATGGGTTAATATGGGGTTAAAGCCACCTTGCTATTGAAAGGTGACCTTAAGCCAGGTTAATAATTGAGAGCTGTCAATTAGACAACTATCAATTATTAATCCTATTGCATGAAATAAAAATAAAACACACACACTTTAATTAAAAATCATTTTAATGAAATAAAGACACATGTTTTTGACCATCTTTTATTTTACTGCAAAAACCATTTCCTGTAATAAAAATAAAATAAAAAAGCAAAATTATTCTTACCTATCCCATGCACAGTCAGGTCCCACGGTGTAATCCTTCAGAAAGGGTTAATGTTTACTGCAGGGACCGCAGCTAATGCTGCAGCCTCACAGTAAACCCCAAATTAATGAGTTCCTCTCCTGCCTGACAGGAGAGTAAAGGCTGGGTGTCACATAACGATACACCAGCGATCCCGACAACGATATGCACTTGTCAGGATCGCTGGTGTATCGCTACATGATCGCTGCTGAGCTGCCAAACAGGCAGCTCAGGCAGCGATCTGGGACAGCGACACTGCGGGTAACATCGCTTAAGGGCCCGTCTCACATAGCGATATCGCTACCGAGATCGCTGCTGAGTCACTAGTTTTGTGACGCAGCAGCGAGCTCACCAGCGATATCGCTGTGTGTGACATTCAGCGACGATCAGCCCCCCTGCCGGGTATCGCTGATCGTCGCAGAAATGTCAGGACCTTTTTTTGATCGCTGGTTTCCCTCTGACAGGCACGCATCGCTGCGTGTGACAGGCGGGAAACCAGCGATCAAAGGTCCTGACATTTCAGCGACGATCAGCGATACCCGGCAGGGGGCTGATCGTCGCTGAATGTCACACACAGCGATATCGCTGGTGAGCTCGCTGCTGCGTCACAAAACTAGTGACTCAGCAGCGATCTCGGTAGCGATATCGCTATGTGAGACGGGCCCTTAAGTGGAAAGCTTAATTGATTGCTTTCCACTTTCACTTCAGGTCAGCCAGGGACACAATCAGTGACGTCAGAGGGAACTGATTAACAAAAATAGGGGTTCCCTTCGAAAAAAAAATGGCGTGGGGTCCCCCCTATTTTTGTTAACCAGCCAGATGAAGCAGACCGCTGAGGCCTGGATTTTCAGGCTGTTAAGGAGCCAAGATCCATGGACCTTGCCAGCCTGATAATACCAGGCCACAGCAGTCTGCATATCTTGGCTGATTAACAAAATAGGGGATCCCCTCGAAAAAAATTGGCGTGGGGTCCCCCCTATTTTTGTTAACCAGCCAGATGAAGCAGACCGCTGAGGCCTGGATTTTCAGGCTGTTAAGGAGCCAAGATCCATGGACCTTGCCAGCCTGATAATACCAGGCCACAGCAGTCTGCATATCTTGGCTGATTAACAAAAATAGGGATCCCCTCGAAAAAAATTAGCGTGGGGTCCCCCCTATTTTTGTTAACCAGCCAGATGAAGCAGACCGCTGAGGCCTGGTTTTTCAGGCTGGTAAGGATCCAATATCCATGGACCTTGCAAGCCTGATAATACCAGGCCACAGCAGTCTGCTTAGCTTGGCTGGTTAACAAAAATAGGGGATCCCCCTCGAAAAAAAAACGGCGTGGGGATCCCCCCTATTTTTGTTAACCAGCCAAGTAAAATGCAGACTGCTGCGGCCTGGTATTAAAAGACTGTCAAGGCCCATGGATTTTGGCCCTCAACAGCCTGATAATACCAGGCTACAGCAGCCCCACATTTGGCGCATCAAAAGATGTGCCAATTGTGGCACTTTACCCGGCTCTTCCCACTTGCCCTGTAGCGGTGGCAAGCGGGGTAATAAGGGGTTATTGTCACCGTTGATTGCACGGTGACAATAAGCCCGGTTAATAATGGAGAGGCGTCAATAAGACACCGATCCATTATTAATCCCAAAGTTATTAAATGTGTAAAAAAAAGACAAAGCAAGAAAAAAGTATTTTAATGAAATAAAAGAGACAACACAGTTTTCATTAATTTTATTACTCTCTCATTCCTGCGACGCCATCGATCTCCTGTAAAAAAAGAAAAAAAACAAACCAACAGTATACCACCTGTCCGACGCAGTCCATAACGACAGTCCCACGACGATCCAGCTCTGCTACATCGCAATGACAGGCAGAGCCTGTCATTGCAACGCAGCACAGCTGATTACCTGCTTCCCCGGCGGTGACGTCATCGGACTGACTGCTTTACGGCCGGGATTACCCAGCAGTCACTGCAGTTATCGCGAGAAACTGCATGTGACCGCCGGGGAGAAGAGGATGGCGGCCATGAAGCAGTCCAGGACGTGACCGCCGGAGATCTTCTGCCAGGTAAGTGCCGCTGACTCCTGACAGACCCGACAGACGGACACTGACAGTGACAGTGACATCCCGATTCCGGTATCCGATAAGACGAAAATATCGGAACTCGGAATCGGAATTCCGATACAGCCAATATCGGCCGATACCCGATATTTGCAGTATCGGAATGCTCAACACTAGTGCCTGGCTATTGGTGTGTCTCTTTTTAATGCCACATCCTCAGATGTTCACCCACTCGTCTCCTAAATTCTCGTTTCGTTTTGCCTATGTATTCCTATCCGCATGGACAAGTCACCCTGTAAATTACTCCTTTTGTTCTGCAATTAATGAAATGCAGAATTTTATATTCTCTCCCATCAACATTACTCTTGAACTTGGAATCTGTCTGAATTACTGGGCATGCCACACAGCCACTACACTGAAAACACCCTTGAGGCTTATTGGGGAGCCAAGTTTCCTTTTTTTGCTCAGTATAGTGGCTATGCACAAGTCTATCTCCTATTGATCTACCCCTTTGAAAGGTGATACTGGGGTTTGGTCGCATTCTTGCTTCTTATTACTGCTGGACTTCCACGTATAAGTGCCGGTCGCACTCTTGCTGCATACTGTTGCTTGACTTCAATGTATGAGTGCCGGTCGCACTCTTGCTGCATACTGTTGCTTGACTTCAATGTATGAGTGCCGGTCGCACTCTTGCTGCATATTACTGCTGGACTTGTTTGCATTAGCAGTCACGCCCCGCTTCTAAATTTCCTGGACATTTCTGTTTTGTGCTGTGCACTTCGTTACAATTGCAGGAAAGTCTGTTAGTTTATGTTCTACTTCTTGCTTTGTTAAATATATTGTGGTCTCATCAGGACATCAAGCTACTCGAAGGTCGTTATAAAGGTAAATGGAACCCAAAAATGCTCGCAGACTACTGTTGGGGACTAAAAAAAGATACACATGCAGTTAAATATTTAAGAAATCAAACCATTTTAAATCATTTAAAAAAATAAATTGTATTAATCAATTTCTGGTAAAAATAAACATTTTCAAAAATGTAAATGTGTTTTGCACAAAATCCCTGCCCAATAGAAAAATTCTAAACGCAGATTTTGAATCAGGTGACAAATTACCATAAGAAACAGCTGATTTCATTCATTTAACACAAGAAGTAAAATTTTGAAGGCCAGTGTAATTTGTTTAATATGCTCATCCTTACTATTTGTCAGTGGTGCTTGTGAACATACCATTTCCTTTCCAGGTTCCATTGTGTTTTTCCAACAATGAAAATGGTTTTGTTAGTTACGAAATAAAGTTATTGTTTTAAGTGTTTTTTTTATCTTTTTGAGTCTTTAGGTTTCCGTGCCTCACAGCTGCTAGGAGACCCATTGGCTGTGAACTCCAGTAGCAGAGTACACAGCCCCCAAGTCTCTTGGCAGCTGTGAGGCCCAGAAACCTTAAAGGAGCCTTTAAAGAAAACATTGATGCTACTGGAGTTCCCAGCTGCTGGGACACCTTGCTCAGCAGCCCCTTGACGCACGTTTCGCGTTGCAGCTTTTTCAAAAGGGGTGCATAATGGCAAGTCTACCAGGATGGTGAGCGGACTGCAAAGTATGTCCTATGAGGAACGGTTAAAGGATTTGGGATTGTTTAGCTTGCAAAAAGAAGGCTTAAAGGAGACTTAATAGATGTCTACAAATATCTGAAGGGATGTCACAGTGTAGAGGGATCATCCTTTTTCTCATTTGCACATGGAAACACGAGAAGCAATGGAATGAAACTGAAAGGGAGAAGATACAGAATAGATATTAGAAAAAAACTTTTTGACAGTAAGGGTTGTCAATGAGGGGAACAGGCTGTCATGAGAGGTGGTGAGTCTCCTTAAATGGAAGTCTTCAAACAGAGGCTGGACAGACATCTATCTGAGATGGTTTAGAGAATCCTGCATTGAGCAGGGGGTTGGACACGATGACCCTTGAGGTTCCTTCCATGGACGGACATCTGTCTGAGATGGTTTAGAGAATCCTGCATTGAGCAGGGGGTTGGACACGATGACCTTTGAGGTCCCTTCCAACTCTACCATTCTATGATTCTATGAATTGCTTAATGAATATTCACTGCTTCCCGAGAGATGGGAGGGGGAAGCAGTGAGTATTCATTTTATCCTCTGATTTCAGAGGTCAGTAGGCCGAGCTTCGGGTCTTAGGTAGACCTGATGAAGTGATGCGGCCAGCCAATCACAATAATGCCAATAGCCCACATGGCTACTGCATTACTTAATATGGCAGGCAATCCTTCATACTGATTGGCTGTCTAACAAACCGCAAAACATGCAGGACAAGGACTCGAGCATTGTGCTCGAGCACCCCCGATACTTGGCCAAGTAACGAGCATGCCCGAACACCTTAATGCTCATTCAAGTAATGAGCAGTGCCGAGCACACTCGCTCATCACTAAGGATTACCTAAAAGTGTTCCCAATAACTCTCATAGCCATTATGTGGCTTACCAGTCTGCCCAGGAAATATATTTAACCCAGAGTAATCAGATATAGTCTCTGGGCAACCAGTAGGCAAGTTTCAAGTTGCAACCTGTAGGCAAGTATGTCTAGTACCACTGTAGGTAAAAAAGAAGTAGTTCATAATTCCTGATCAAATTTATGGATTGCTCATTTATGCTCTCCCCATAGTCTAACTAATAAAAAAGAATTTCCTAATAGCCTATTTGAAACTGTGTTGGCCAAACCACACAGGAAAATTAAGTAATAATGTAACAAACCATATTAATTTTATTCATGACTGCATTGTAATTTTTTAATGATTAGAGCATCAATAATATTTACTACATTACGCAGAAATCACTCACATTTTCAGATGTCACCCAGGTCACTTGGGCACAACTAGAGCTAGTTGTCCTTCTTCACCTTTATTACAATAGATTTAATTGCTGTGACCCTTATATTATACTCATGCCCTTTGCTCTCTCTTGCTACATATTTCAAATTTTTCATTCTGTTTACTTTCTTTTGTCATGATACATAATTGGATGCATAACAGATGTGGCTCACAACGGTATTTGAACAGTATATCTGAAAAGAATTTCTCAGAAGCAAAACACGCTACTTTAGTTCATTATAGACTCTATTCAATTTGTAATAAAATTAGTAAGACGGCATAAAAATGGGATGAAAATACACTGGTTTGAACTAAACTAATTGTTTTTTCAAGGAATAATTGAGATCTGAATATGCACTGGTAATAATAAAGGGAATGTGTCATCAAAAAAGGCCTGTTGTTTAAATCAAGGTTTTATGTTCAATTTGTTTTTTAAAGATTTGTTTTCTATTATTGTTATTATTATTGTATCACTATTTATACGGAAAAGCAACAGAAATCTTGCAATTTTTACACTGGCCTGTTGACCTTATACTAGACTCGTACTTCCTGTATTATATGGAAGAAAGACTTTTCAGCAGTCTCATTATCATCACAGAGAGCATTACAATAAGAGGATATATCAATCACAACAGGTGATCATCACAGCTCACCTACTGCCTTCATTTGGCCAAATTAGAAGATGCACAAATTAGAAGCTCAGAAGACTTCTATACAAACAAATAAGAAACAAATTAATTAATTAATGGCGCTGTGGAAAAAGTGAATAGCGCCCCCCAGAGGCACATTTTCTCCGGGGTCTCGGCTACCGGGGGTAGCCGAGACCCCAGAGAACATGAATCTGGTCGGTTTTTACCGACACCGATGTTGCGATCGCCACTATTAACCATATAACGGTGATCGCAACAAAAAAAAAACAAAAAACAATGTGCTATTTAATTTCTCTCTCCTCTGATGTCATCGGACATCAGAGGAGAGAGAAAAAGGGTCCCCAGGACCCCCACTGTGGCCCCCAAACCCTTCTTATGGCCCCAGGGCCCTCCGGTGTCCCCCGGTGCCGGCGCCATGCTCAAAATGGCGGGCGCATGAGTGGTGCGCCCGCTGCGAGGTGACGGGGGGATGGGCGATTTTCTCTGGGGTCTCTGTTGTGAATAGGCTGGAAATGAGTTCTGAGCAGAAGCTCCCTCTGGTGGTTACAAACGGTACTGGACTGTCCAGTGAAGATTGTGAGGATTGGGAATCAGGTGTTACTGACTGGTCTTATATAAGGGAGTCGCCTTCCCATCAGGGTTGCCGGTGATCAGTTGTTCTGGTATCAATCCTTGATTCCTGTTTCCTTGGTAGCCTGCTGTGTCGTGTCTGAATCTCCTGCTAACAGATAAGACATTTTCTTCTTTTGTTTTTGTGCTTGATTTTTGCATTTTGTCCTGCACTTCTGTGGGGGCCTTCTGGGTCCCCTCTGGGGGCTTTTGCCTCTCGGTTCAGTTCAGCCACTGATGTTTGTACTTTTGCTTTTTCCAGTTTTTTCTGTGGCTGCTGTTTTGTTTTTGGTTACACCAGAGAGCTAATTTAGGTGGTAGAGGTCGTGTGATCTCAGGTGTTTTTGAAATTAGTAGAGTTGGTGCTTTTCAGGGTTTTTTGGGATTGCAGTAAGTGCCCTTCCTATCCTTTTCTATTTAG
Source organism: Oophaga sylvatica (assembly GCA_033576555.1). NCBI lineage: Eukaryota > Metazoa > Chordata > Amphibia > Anura > Dendrobatidae > Oophaga > Oophaga sylvatica. The sequence continues at coordinate 469,131,747 of JARQOD010000005.1, forward strand.
TAAGTTTGGGCCCCAACGTTTGCTCATACTATTTTCTGTCTGTGTCAGTATTTCTTCTTGTCTAACCGCCATGACATGTTTGGGGCTTTCTATGTTCTTTGGGGATCTGCTCTGGGGCAGATAGCTTTCCTCTTTCTATCTTTAGGTGTAGTTAGTTTCTCAGGCTGTGACGAGGCGTCTAGGACCAACGTAGGAACGCTCCACGGCTGCCTCTAGTTGTGGTGGTTAGTCAGGGTACTGCAATCTCATAGTTTCCAACTGCTCTGGGGTATTTCCTTTTTTGCCTGCTCTCCTCAGCTACCAAATCATAACAGGTCTCGGTTGCCTGGGGTAGCCGAGACCCCAGAGAACATAATAGGGGCCCCCCAGTCACCACTCTTTTGCGATCGCCATATAGCGGCGATCGCAAAAGAGAAATTACAGCCGCGATCCCTGCCTGTAAATTTCTCTCCCCTCTGATGTGATCGCACATCAGAGAGGAGAGAAATAGTGTCCCGGGACCCCCGATCTCCCCACCCTGTACCTGCAGGGGTCCCGTGTCCTCCGATCCTCCCCTGTGTGTGGTCCGATCCTCCCCCTGGTCTCCGGTCCTCCCCCTGTCCTCCGTTCAGGCTGGCTTCTTCTTCCAGTAAAAAAAAAATGGCGGTCGCATGCGCAGTGCGCCCGCCGAATCTGCCTGGCGGCAAATTCAAAAAATTATTCATTCATTCTCTAAAAGTACATTTTGATCACTGTGATAAACTATCACAGTGATCAAAATAAAAAAACAGTACATAAACCCCCCCTATATCACCCCCTTGGTTAATTACATATAATAAAATAAAGAAATTTTATTTATTTTCATTTTTCCATTAGGGTTAGGGTTATAATTAGGGTTAGCATTAGGGTTAGGCTGGGTTCATACTGCGTTATGGCAGTCCGATAGACGGACTGCGTTACACCGCAGTATAACGCGGTGTAACTCAGTCCGTTAACGCTGCCATTGACCACCATTTGAGGGCGCATCGCAACGCATGCCGTAAAGCAGCATGCGTTTGCGACGTGCCGTCATTCAGTGATGGAGCCTCGGACGCGGCCTGCAGCGTCTGGGCTCCGTCACCGCTAGCGCAGATGAATCATCTGCTGATTCCTCTGCGCTAGTGGGTATAGCATAACGCGATCGCGTTATGCTATACCGTTACCAGCCCGTCAACGCTATGTGTTGAACGGGCTGGTAAAACGCAAAATGAACCTAGCCTTAGGATTAGGGTTATAATTAGGGTTAGGGTTATAATTAGGATTAGGGTTGGAATTAGGGTTAGGGTTACAATTAGGGTTAGGGTTACAATTAGGGTTAGGGTTACAATTAGGGTTAGAGTTAGAATTAGGGTTGGAATTAGGGTTGGTATTAGGGTTAGGGTTGGGATTAGGGTTAGGGGTGTGTTGGGGTTAGGGTTGGAGCTAGAATTGAGGGGTTTCCACTATTTAGGCACATCAGGGGGTCTCGAAAAACGCCGTGGCGTTCAAAAAGTCAAATGGCGCTCCCTCCCTTCCAAACCCTGCTGTGCGCCCAAACAGTGGTCCCCCCCACATATGGGGTATCAGCGTACTCAGGACAAATTGGACAACAACTTTTGTGGTCTAATTTCTCCTGTTACCCTTGAGAAAATAAAAAATTGGGGACTAAACGATCAGGTTTGTGGAAAAAATATGATTTTTTATTTTCACGCCCGGGCGTTATAAACTTCTGTGAAGCACTTTGGGGTTCAAAGTGCTCACCACACATCTAGATAAGTTCCTTAGGGGATCTAGTTTCCAAAATGGGGTCACTTGTGGGGGGTTTCCACTGTTTAGACACATCAGGGCCTCTACAAACGCGACATGACGTCCAGCCAATTCTGCGTTGAAAAAAGTCAAACGGTGCTCCTTCCCTTCCAAGCTCTGCCATGCACCCAAACAGTGGTTTACCCCCACATATGGGGTATCAGCATGCTCAGGACAAATTGCACAAAAACTTTTGGGGTCATGTTACCCTTGGGAAAATAAAAATTGGGGTGAAAAGATCGTTTTTGTGGAAAAAATATGATTTTTTATTTCACGACTCTACGTTACAAACTTCTGTGAAGCACTTGGAGGTTCAAAGTGCTCACCACACATCTAGATAAGTTCCTTAAGGGGTCTAGTTTCCAAAATGGGGTCACTTGTTGGGGGTTTCCACTGTTTAGGCACATCAGGGGCTCTCTAAACGCGACATGGCGTCCAGCCAATTCTGCATTGAAAATGTCAAACGGCGCTCCTTCCCTTGCGACCTCTGCCGTGCACCCAAAAAGTGGTTTACCCCCACATATGGGGTATCGGCGTATTCAGGAGAAATTGCACAACAAATTTTATGGTTCATTTTTTCTTTTAACACTTGTGAAAATAAAAAAAATTGGTTCCGAAGTAAAGCTTTTGCAAAAAAAGTTAAATGTTAATTTTTTCCTTCCACATTGCTTCAGTTCCTGTGAAGCACGTAAAGGGTTAATAAACTTCTTGAATGTGCTTTTGAGCACCTTGAGGGGTGCAGTTTTTAGAATGGTGTCCATTTTGGGTATTTTCTATCATATAGACCCCTCAAAGTGACTTCAAATGTGAGGTGGTCCCTAAAAAAAAATGGTGTTGTAAAAATGAGAAATTGCTGGTCAAATTTTAACCCTTATAACTTCTAACAAAAAAAAATTTTGTTCCCAAAATTGTGCTGATGTAAAGTAGACATGTGGGAAATGTAATTTATTAAGAAATTTGTGTGACATATCTCTCTGATTTCAGGGCATAAAAATTGAAAATTTGAAAATTGCTAAATTTTCAAAATGTTCGCCATATTTCCGTTTTTTTGTAAATAAGCGCAAGTCATATAAAAAATTTTTTACCACTAACGTGAAGTACAATGTGTCATGAAAAAACATTCTCAGAATCAGCTGGATTCGCTAAAGCGTTCCAGAGATATAACATCATAAAGTGACAGTGGTCAGAATTGTAAAAATTGGCCCGGTCATTAAGCTGCAAAATGGCTCTGTCACTAAGGGTTAAAGAAGGCAGGGAGGTTTAGCTACATGTCTCATTACACACCGTGCTAATGTGTATGAGGACAGCATATTGCAGCTTGCCGCCTACAATAAAAACTAAAAAAAAAAACCTTTCTCCTTAACTGGCCGTGGAAATGCGGTGATATTTCCTTCAGGCATTTCAAGCGCGGACCCGCTGGCGAATGACAATGGCGTCATATGCCGACATCGTGCGCGCTGATGTCAGCGGCCAGCCTCCGATTGGCTGGCGGCTTTTAACTATTGCCGTACGGGCCCGCACGAAATAGAGTTTAACTGAACCTGCGTCTCGAACGCAGGTTTAGTTACTGCACTGGCAGAATCCTGACTCTGGGGCCCAGTGAGCAGAAGAGATGTGGCCCAATGCGGGGCCCCTCTGCTCATCGGGCCCCATACGCCAATCAGGGTAGTAATGCCCTGATGGCGGCCCTGCCCATATCTATCTGTCTGTAGTTCACCAATGAGGTAATTTCTTTATATGTAGAAAGGAGTAAAACATTGTAATATTTTATTTAATCTAAACTATTTTCCATTTCTCTCCTTCCTGTATTCTACTGACTGAGTGAGGATAGATATGAGTACCACATGAATTTTCTCACATTGTGACTGCTCTTCCCACTTACATGAAACTATCGCTAATAAAGAGAGATTTTGAAGCAATAGACTAGGAAATTGCTCATTAAAATGACTACAAAGACGTAGATTTACTTTAGTTTACGAAGCAACAGAACTTAGTTAAGGCAGAAAGAGGTATTTTATTTGTGAACGTCACTTACGAAATTTGTGCAATCATGATAATTAAAACTTGATTTGCAAATTACATTAGCAAAGTGTAGCAAGAAGCAATCAATCCTCATGAAGTCTAATGATTCTTTTTAGATTTCTCTGTCAGTGCTCTGGGATGATGCACATATACATATTTATTGTTGTAATCAGTGCGAAGTTTTGAACTCATGGGGATATGAGTGATTAATTCTCACTATAACTAATTTCTAAGACCATAATTAGGTTAATGGAAGAGTGCACTCAGAAAATTCCATTTGAAGTAATTGCCTTTAAACATTCTATAGTTTCCCATAAGACTATTCCTGAATTTTCACTGCCTAGGTTACTAAAATTTGCAGGTCTACATTTATAGAAGTGATAATAATATTAATATCTAATATTGTTGGTGTGTCTGCATATTTATTTTAGTACATCAACCTGATTACACATTAATGTATACTAGAAATTATATATACCAGCCTATGATAAAGACTACACCTTTTCACCTAACATTAAATTTCAGCATGTCTTGAGAAATTAATTTGTGATTCTTTTTTTTGTAATATTTCTCTGTAGTCTGTAGACTCAGTGAGCAAGTATAAGCAGAACAAGTGGGAAGTACATGCAAACTACTCTTAATGAAAGTGTGATGTTCCACTAGAATTTTCTGTGTAAATATTCAGATTTGTTATGTGGTATAACAGCACCATGTAGTGGTCGTTTTATAGAATGTCTTTGGTTGTTGATATTGAGTTTTTTTGACATATCTACCACACCGTAGTTCATGAGTCATAGCTTTGATGACTCATCAGCCAGCCCCAGCAGCCATGTTTCTTTGCTCAGTATACAGCTAAGACAGTTCATTTCTGAGTACCTCCTGACATCAGAATCCAATAGTGATCTCTTACATCCAGATCTGTAGTCGCACAATCGGTAGGTCCTAAACACATTCACCATGAACTTGACAGCCGTATAAATATTAGGATGTTATCATCATGCTGTTATGAAAATGTGAGAGTTGTAGTCCATGCTTTTCCGACTGGTCAGTAAGCACGGGATATACCGCATGTTATATGTAACTACATGTTATGCATATAGTGTGTTCCCTCACCACTGTATATTGTGTATATATTGTATGCTTGCCACATGTTTGTGAGCACATAGTAAAATACTGTTATTTGTTCCACAGTTTTTTACCATATTCGATTCCTGCAATAAACTTGGTAACAGACATCACGTGTCTATCAAATCACTGTTGGGATCAAGGTTATGCTGTCTGCAAGGATTATGTACACATACACATAAGACGGGCAGAACAGTAAAAAACGATTAACCCTCGCAGGCTGGATAGAAGAACTGCGGATTCTCACATACTGATCGCAGTAAAACTGCCCGCTACAAGCTGGATAGAAGATACCGCAGCTCGCACTTAGTGATCGTCATGAAACCAAGCTTCTGTCAAGCCTGAAAAAAAGGGCGCGAATCCTGTCAGAGCGTCACCATGTCAGCCGCAGAAGGTAGATCATTCACCACAAGATCTGCAATCTCAGCCAGCTGCAAAAGCTCAAAGAAGTCAGTGAGCAGCTCTACCATCGCCATTGCCCGCGCAAAAGCAGAAGCTGCCAAAGTGCGAGCATCGTTTGCTGAACAAGAAAGGCAATTAGAAGCAGAGGAATCACAAATGAAGGCACACATGGAAGCAGAGGAAGCACGCATGAAAGCAGCTCTGGCCGAACAACAGGCACACATGGAAGCAGAGGAAGCACGCATGAAAGCAGCTCTGGCCGAACAACAAGCACACATGAAAAAACTAGCATTGGAGAGGGAAGCCGCAGTTGCACTGGCAGAGGCTGAAGTTTTGGAGGAGGCAGCAAGTACCGCAAGTAATAGACGCAGCAGTATTCTTGGATCAGAGCTCAGTCAACAGGACAAAGCACGACACACTTCAAAATACGTACTGCAGTATGCTAAGTCAGATGACGGTCTGTATTACGGTCAAGGAGCTGAGTCAACCCCTGCTTACAAACTCCAGCCTAATCCTGTCACACAACAAGCAGCCTCAGCCTTCCAAATGCCATACATCAAGCAAGACAGTAACTTTATATATCATCGGTCCCCAATGCAACCTGCATTCCAACCGACAGACAACTGCAGAGCAGCTCCAGCCTTCAAGAAGGAACAAGTAGATGGTAGTTATTACAACAAAGACAAGTTTAAAGACTACTCTAACCCACATGGACCTCTGCACCTCAGCTCGTTTCCAGATTCATCAAACAGAAATCAAGGTATGTCAGATGTTCTCAAATTCCTTGCTCGACGTGAGTTGATAACCCAAGGACTCTCCAAGTTTAACAACAAACCTGAAGGCTATAGAGCATGGCGATCCTCATTCAGAAATACAATCAAAGATCTGGATCTGTCTGCAAACGAGGAGGTTGACCTTTTAGTCAAGTGGCTAGGAAATGAATCCACAGAGCATGCAAAACGGATTAGGGACATCAATTTAGACTATCCCGACAGAGGACTAAACCTGATATGGGAGAGACTGGAGGAGTGTTACGGCTCACCAGAAGTGATAGAAAACGCACTCTTCAAAAGAATTGAGGATTTCCCCAAGATGCAAGGCAAAGGTTTCCAAAAACTGAGAGAATCGAGCGATCTGTTGACAGAACTTCAAGTTGCCAAAGCTCAAGGAGACTTACAAGGCCTAGCATTCTTGGACACAGCACGTGGTGTAAATCCCATAGTACGCAAACTTCCGCAAGTCCTGATAGATAAGTGGATCGGTCAAGGCTCCAAATACAAGGAACGATACAACGTCCCATTTCCTCCATTCTCATTCTTTGTGGACTTTGTACACCAACAAGCAAAGATTAGAAATGACCCCAGCTTTGACTTCTCAATGTTTGACACCACGTACCCCAAATCAGGTAAACCTGTCTCAATGCGTAACCTGAGAGATACACCAGTGGCAGTACACAAAACCAGTCTATCTCTTCAAGACACTTCACGCAAAACTTATAGTACTGCAGAGACTGATAAGACCTCATCTAAAGACCCGTGCAAAGAATGCCCTCTGCATAAGAAACCACATTCGTTGTTGAAATGCAGAGGATTCAGAGAAAAACAGCTCAAAGATCGCAAAACTTTCCTCAAAGAAAACCACATTTGCTACAGGTGCTGCGCAGCAACTTCACATCTTGCAAAAGACTGTACAACAAACATTAAATGCTCAGAATGTGACAGTGAAGAGCATAACACAGCTTTACACCCAGGACCAGCTCCATGGACTCTCACACCCTCAGACCAAGTGGCAGAGCACGGCGAGGAGCAGAGAGACCCTACACCTCCTGAAGTGACACCTCAGTGCACCCAAGTCTGTGGAGAAGGACTTAGCAACAAATCTTGCTCCAAGATCTGTCTTGCCACAGTTTACCCCATTGGTCACAAAGAGAAAGCTGTAAAGTTGTATGCCATCCTTGATGATCAGAGCAACAGGTCTCTCGCTAATTCAACTTTCTTTGATATCTTCGACATTAAAGGAAACAGCTCGGCATATTCACTTAAGACTTGCACAGGTGTGAGTGAAGAAAAAGGGAGAAGAGCTACTGGTTACCAAATTGAATCCTTAAATGGTGAAACATCCCTGCCTCTGCCTACGCTGATAGAATGCAATCAGATCCCAAACAACAGAGAAGAGATTCCTACACCTGCAGCAGCATCACATCATGGACATCTAAAAAATATAGCGCACCTAATTCCTGAAGTCGACCCAGACGCTCCAATAGTACTTCTGCTTGGAAGAGACATCATAAGAGTCCACAAGGTGAGGAAACAGATAAACGGTCCTCACAGTTCTGCTTATGCTCAGAAGCTCGACCTAGGGTGGGTCATTATAGGCGATGTCTGCCTAGGAAGCGTTCACAAGCCAACCACTGTGAATTCTCTCTTCACAAATACATTGGAAAAATGGACGTCCATCCCTCTTTCAGCCTTGTCCTAACAGATTCCTTGTAAGAGAGAAGCCTACAAGTGTGTTATACCCGGACTGTGCAGAAGATGAAGATCATCTGGGGTGTACAGTGTTCCAGAGGACAAAGGAAGACAACAAGACCGCTTGCTCTATTGAAGATGAGACCTTCTTAAGTATAATGGAACAAGGATTCTCTAAAGATGAAACAAATACCTGGGTAGCACCACTGCCTTTCAAAACACAGAGAACCCGCATTCCTAACAACAGAGTTCAAGCCACAAAACGCTTCAGTTCTCTCAGGCGCAACTTTGAGAAAAGACCAGAAATGAAGGAGCACTTCTTCTCATTCATGAGCAAGATATTTGAAAATGACCATGCAGAAGTAGCCCCGCCTTTAAAAGAAAAAGAAGAGTGCTGGTATCTGCCAATCTTTGGTGTTTACCACCCCAAGAAACCAGGTCAAATCCGAGTAGTATTTGACTCCAGCTCACAACACCAGGGAGTTTCCCTAAATGATGTTCTTTTATCAGGACCAGATCTAAATAACACGCTTCTTGGTGTCCTCATCAGATTCCGTAAAGAATCTATTGCCATAGTCGCTGATATACAACAAATGTTCTATTGTTTCCTAGTTAAAAAAGAACACAGGAACTTCTTGAGGTTTTTTTGGTTCAGAGACAACGACTCTACCAAAGACATCATAGAATACCGCATGAAGGTACATGTTTTTGGCAATAGTCCATCTCCTGCTGTTGCCATTTATGGACTGCGACTCTCTGCCCAAGAAGGTGAAGAAAACTATGGGCAAGACGTTAAGAAGTTTGTTGAAAGAGACTTCTATGTGGATGATGGCCTAAAGTCACTTCCCTCACCAGAGGCTGCAATCAGCCTACTCAAGAGGACTCAACGTATGCTTTCCTGTTCAAACCTCAGACTGCATAAAATAGCTTCAAACAGCGAAGATGTTATGGCAGCCTTCCCAGTTCAAGATCATGCCAGCGATCTGAAAGACCTGGACTTTGCAACGGACACCATACCCATGCAACGCAGCTTAGGGCTCAGCTGGGATCTCAAGTCTGACACCTTTACCTTCCAGGTTGACCAAGAGCAAAAGCCCTTCACACGACGTGGTGTCTTATCCACCATCAACAGCCTATATGATCCACTTGGATTTGCAGCACCAGTCACCATCCAAGGTAAGACTCTCCTCAGAGATTTAACTGCAGACACATGTGATTGGGACTCTCCACTTCCCCCAGAGAAAGAAGCTCTATGGGTAACCTGGAGAGACTCTCTAAAGACATTGTCTAATCTACACATTCACAGACCATATGCTCACATCTCTGCTGCAGAGGTTCAGACTAATCAGTTGTGTATATTTTGTGACGCTTCAGTAAAGGCGATAGCTGCAGTCGCTTACCTTAAAACAACAGATATCAAAGGTCAAGTCCAGATTGGCTTCGTGATGGGAAAGGCAAAATTGGCACCATGTCCTGAGCTTATCATACCAAGACTGGAACTTTGTGCTGCTGTTCTAGCAACAGAGCTAGCTGAGCTCATTGTGACAGAGATAGATTTAAAGCTTGAAGATACGGTGTTCCATACAGACAGTAAAGTAGTGCTGGGTTACATTCACAATGAGACTAGAAGATTCTATGTCTACGTACATAACAGAGTTCAAAGAATCAGGAGGTCAACATGACCTATCCAGTGGCGTTATGTATCAACTGATCATAACCCAGCAGACCACGCAACAAGAGCTGTTCCTGCAGCCCACCTTAAAGACACTACATGGCTCACAGGACCAGCATTCCTCTACAAATCAGTACAAGACACTTTTGAGAAAGACACATTTGAAATATTAGAACCAGATTCTGATGCAGAGATTCGTCCTTATGTTTCTACCTTACAGACCCGGAATAAATGGCAAGCCAGTAAACCCAACATGGAGGTTGGTAATGTTGTTCTTGTCAAAGACACTCAGTCAAAAAGAAATGACTGGCCTTTGGGACTGATAACCAAAGTGTTTCCAAGTGAAGATGGAAAAGTTAGGAAAGTGGAGGTCAAGATCTACAGGCAACACAAACCTAAACTTTTCCTCAGACCAGTCACTGAACTGATTTTGTTGCTCTCTCCAGAGGTACCTTAAAGTGGTATCTTTAAGATACCAGGCGAGGAGTGTGATGTTCCACTAGAATTTTCTGTGTAAATATTCAGATTTGTTATGTGGTATAACAGCACCATCTAGTGGTCGTTTTATAGAATGTCTTTGGTTGTTGATATTGAGGTTTTTTGACATATCTACCACACCGTAGTTCATGAGTCATAGCTTTGATGACTCATCAGCCAGCCCCAGCAGCCATGTTTCTTTGCTCAGTATACAGCTAAGACAGTTCATTTCTGAGTACCTCCTGACATCAGAATCCAATAGTGATCTCTTACATCCAGATCTGTAGCCGCACAATCGGTAGGTCCTAAACACATTCACCATGAACTTGACAGCCGTATAAATATTGGGATGTTTACATCATGCTGTTATGAAAATGTGAGAGTTGTAGTCCATGCTTTTCCGACTGGTCAGTAAGCATGGGATATACCGCATGTTATATGTAACTACATGTTATGCATATAGTGTGTTCCCTCACCACTGTATATTGTGTATATATTGTATGCTTGCCACATGTTTGTGAGCACATAGTAAAATACTGTTATTTGTTCCACAGTTTTTTACCATATTCGATTCCTGCAATAAACTTGGTAACAGACATCACGTGTCTATCAAATCACTGTTGGGATCAAGGTTATGCTGTCTGCAAGGATTATGTACACATACACATAAGACGGGCAGAACAGAAAGTTTAATTAAGAGTACAAATATTATTCCTCAAAATAAAGGAAATTGCGTGCACCCCCCACTCCTCAATTATTAGAACATTTATATGCAGTACAGACCAAAAGTTTGGACACACCTTCTCATTCAAATATTTTTCTGTATTTTCATGACTATGAAAATTGTAGAATCACACTGAAGGCATCAAAACTATGAATTAACACATGTGGAATTATACATTACACTTTACAAAAAAGTGTGAAACAACTGAAAATATGTCTTATGTTCTAGGTTCTTCAAAGTAGCCACCTTTTGCTTTGATTACTGCTTTGCACAGAAAAGGTAAACGGCTGGATTCTACATGCCTAGTTCCCACCGTGAAGCATGGAGGAGGTGGTGTTGATGGGTGGGGGTGCTTTGCTGGTGACACTGTTAGGGATTTATTCAAAATTGAAGTGCTGAGCGGTCCAGCTCACCCCAAACCATCTCGATTGGGTTCAGGTCTGGTGACTGTGGAGGCCAGGTCATCTGGCGTAGCACCCCAACACTCTCCTTCTTGGTCAAATAGCCCTTACACAGCCTGGAGGTGTGTTTGGGGTCATTGTCCTGTTGAAAAATAAATGATGGTCCAACTAAACGCGAACCGATGGAATAGCATGCTGCTGCAAGATGCTGTGGTAGCCATTCTGGTTCACTATGCCTTCAATTTTGAATAAATCCCCAACAGTGTCACCAGCAAAGCACCCCCACACCATCACACCACCTCCTCTGTTATGATTTGGTAGCTGAGGAGAGCAGGCAAAAACGGCAATACACCAGAGAGGTTGGAATCTACTGGATTGCAATACCCTGACTAACCACCAGAACTAAAGGCAGCCGTGGAGCGTTCCTACGTTGGTCCTAGACGCCTCGTCACAGCCTGAGAGGTTAACTACACCTAAAGATAGAAAGAGGAAAGCTATCTGCCCCGGAGCAGATCCCCAAAGAACATAGGAAGCCCCCAAACATGTAATGGCGGTTACACAAGAGGAAATACAGACACAGACAGAAAATTGTTGTGAATGGGTTTGAGATGAGTTCTGAGCAGAGACTCCCTCTGGTTGTTACAAGCGGTACTGGTCTGTTCAGTGAAGATTGTGAGGACTGGGAATCAGGTGTTACTGACTGGTCTTATATAAGGGAGTCACCTTCCCATCAGGGTTGCCGGTGATCAATTGTTCTGGTCTGAATCCTTCATTCCTGTTTCCCTTGTAGCCTGCTGTGTCGTGTCTGCATCTCCTGCTAACAGATAAGACATTTTCTTCTTTTTGTTTTTGTACTATATTTTTGCATTTTGTCCTGCACTTCTTTGGGGCCTTCTGGGTCCCCTTCGGGGGCTTTTGCCCTCTCAGTTTAGTTCAGCCACTGATGTTTGTACTTTTGCTTTTTCCAGTTTTTTCAGTGGCTGCTGTTTTGATTTTGTTACACCAGAGAACTAATTTAGGTGGTAGAGG
>JARQOD010000005.1:469143969-469216295 GCA_033576555.1 Oophaga sylvatica
AAACTGTGGTGCCCAAAACTGGACACAGTATTCCAGATGAGGTCTGACCAAAGAGGAGTAGAGTGCAATAATGACTTCACGTGATCTACACTGTATGCTTCTGTTAATACTTCCCAGAATTGTATTTGCCTTTTTTGCTGCTGCATCACACTGTTGACTCATGTTCAGTCTGTGATCTATTAGTATACCCAAGTCTTTTTCACATGTGCTGTTTCTTAGCCCTATTCCTCCCATTCTGTATATGTTTTTTTCATTTTTATTTCCCAGATGTAGTACTTTGCATTTTTTCCTGTTAAAAACCATTCTGTTAGTTGCTGCCCACTGCTCCAGTTTATTTATATATTTTGAATCCTCTCTCTCTCTTCTCTACTATTAACCCTCCTAGCTTTGTGTCATCAGCAAATTTAATCAGTTTATCCTCAATTACTTCATCTAAATCATTGATAAAGATGTTGAACAATACAGGGCCCCAAGACAGAGCCTGTGGTACCCAACCTGATACATTCTTCCAACTGGATGTGCAGCCATTTACTACCACTCTTTGGGTCCTATCACTAAGCCAGTTATGAATCCACCTAACAGTTGCCTTGTCCATTCCATACTTAGTCATTTTTTTTTAATAAGGATTGTGTGAGATACTTTGTCAAATGCTTTGCTGAAGTCAAGATATAATATATCTACAGCATCTCCCTGATCCACCCAGTCAGTGATTCTGTCATAGAAGGAAATTAAGTTAGTCTGACATGACTTATTATTTACAAACCCATGCTGATTTTGGATAAGCACTTCATTCTTGTCCAGGTACTTACATACATGTTGTTTAATAATTTGTTCAAAGATCTTTCCTGGTATAGATGTCAGACTCATCGGCCTATAGTTCCCTGGGTCCACCTTCTTCCCCTTTTTGAAGATAGGAAAAACATTTGCTCTTCTCCAGTCTTCTGGGACTTCTCCTGTTCTTCAAGAATTTTCAAAGATTATGGAGAGTGGTTCAAAAATTTCTTCTGCTATCTGCTTCAGTACTCTGGGGTGTAATTCATCTGGACCGGGAGACTTGAATTCATTTATGTTAGCTAAGTATTTACTCACTATTTTTCTGTTTATGGATATCCTGGATTCTTCTATTCCCTTAATAGGACAGTGAAGATCAGTTGATGTTACATTTCCTTTCTGAGAGAAAACAGATGCAAATTAAGAATTTAAAAGTTCGGCCTTCTCAACATCCTTTCTTACCATTTCATAATTTTCATCATGTAAAAATCCTATAGCATCTTTGACTTTTCTTTTACTTTTGACATATCCCCAAAATCCTTTTTTATTGCTTTTGACATCTCTTGCAAGCCTTAATTCATTGTCAGCTTTAGCTGATCTGATTCTTGCCCTGCAGGTTCTGCAGACATCATTATTCACAGGTTGTCAGCCATATGAGAATCTCATGTGTTTGTATCTCTGGATCAGAAAAGTAGTTTTTAACTACTGTAATTGTAACTACTGTCGAACTTTCACAGCTGCATTTAACATGCGATTCTGGCAATCGCACCGGAAATCCGCCCATCAGTGACCCCCATCCTGTGATCACGGGTCACCAATGGGTCAGTATGACAACCAGAGGTCTCCAGCCTGGTGGTCGGCACACATAGCAAAGTCAGCAATTCTGCTACATACAGGTGATCTGATCATCGCCTGTATTTAGCAGAGCCGATTGGGTTATGGCAGCTTCCAGTCTCCCATGGAGACTATTGAAGCATGCCAAAAGTAAAAAACAAATGTTTTTAAAAATATTACAAAAATAAAAAAAAATAAAAGTTTAAATCACCCCACTTTCGTCCCATTCAAAATAAAACAATAAAAAAATCAACCATACACATCTTTGGTATCGCCGTGTTCAGAATTGCCCAATCTATCAATATAAAAACAGTATTAACCCAATCGCTAAACGGCGTAAAGAGAAAAAAATTAAAAACGCTAAAATTAGATTTTTTGGTTGCTGCAACATTGCATTGAAATGCAATAACGGGCAATCAATAGATTGTATCTGCACCAAAATGGTATCATTAAAAATGTCAGCTCGGCGAGCAAAAAATAAGCCCTCACCCAACCCGAGATCATGAAAAATAGAGACGCTATGAGTATCGGAAAATGGCACAATTTTTTTTTTAGCAAACTGGAATTTTTTTTCACTTAAAAAAAAAATAACCTAGACATGTTTTGTGTGTATGAACTCGTAATGACCTGGAGAATCATAATGGCAGGTCAGTTTTAGCATTTAGTTAACATGGCAAAAAAAAACAACTGTGGGATTGCACTTTTTTTGCAATTTTACCGCACTTGGAATTTTTTTCCCATTTTTGAATACACGATATGGTAAAACCAATGGTGTCATTCAAAACTACAACTCTTCCCTCAAAAAACAAGCCCTCATATGGTCATTTTGACCAAAAAATAAAAAAGTTATAGCGCTGAGAAGAAGGGGAGCAAAAAATGAAAATGCAAAATCAAAAATAGCTCTCGTCATTAAGGGGTTAAGTTCATTAATCCATGTAGCATCACCATGTTGGTCAGGCAGTGCTCATGTCTCATCATGGATAGCTCCATGCAGCTACAGGCATGTTCTTTCTATTTGTATTCAAAATTTAATATAACTGAAAGTATATTCTACACTATTATAACTGAAATAAATCAGCTCACAGGTTATAATATAAAAGAAAAGGCCACGGGCAGACAGATGACTATTCAATCTTGGTCTGGGGTACCAAGGTCCATCAGAAACATTGATTGGGAGACCCACTCTTCAGCTAACAGCAAATATTATTGGGAAAGAGAATACTGACAAGTTTGTAGCTGATACTTTTAGGAAATTTCATTTTTTGCTTCCAAAAAGTAATACAATGGGTAGTTTTAAAATAAATGAGAAACTATACGCTGCCTCTGTCTGCATATTGTGCATGAAGTGTATGAATTTCAATTTCCACTTGTTCGTTTTGTCGGTCAATCTTTGAATGAGCGAACAATTTCTATTTTCATTAGACAGTTTACAAAGGTTGAATGAGAGAATTTTTTCGCTTGCTTAACACTAGAAGTCCCAGAGAGGGGTCATTTAACATTTCTATCTTTGGAACCCAGAGAGGGGTCTAATGACCTGAAGGATTTAGCTAACATCCTATAATCACCGTCTTTTGTTCTGTAATTAAGGCCATTACTGTCGCACCACAGGAGGTTGTTGTTTTCCATTGAGTTTAGCCATTTCGTTTCTAGTTAGTTCTATTCAGTTTGGACTAAAGGGTATGCCACACTAAACAACATCGCTAACAGGATCGCTAAAAAACGTCACTATTTAGCGATCCCGTTAGTGATGTTGTTGTGTGCGGCATCTGTCAGCGACGAGCTCCCTGCTGAGATCCTGCTGTGATCTCGCTCGTCGCTGGAATCGTTCCGGACCCTATTTTATCGTCGGCGCTCCCGCTGGGTAAGTATTATCGCTGAGTGTGGCACCTTTTCTTAGCGATTTAGCGGTACTTTTGTACCGCTAAAGTCGTTAAGGAGATCGCTAACCGCGATAGCGTCCTTAACGATATCGCTAAGTTAAGCCGCACTCAGCGATATATAAACAATCCGCTAGCGATCGCATTAGTATGCGTCGTTATCGTTATCGCTAGCGGGATTGTTTAGTGTGGCAGTACCTTTAGGGTCATTTGACCCTCTTTCGGGACTTTAGGGGGGAGCTTGAAATTTCTGGGACTTCTAGTGCTAAATGATTTCATGTACAATGAATGAGCATTTTTGGACTCATGATTGATTCTATCAACTCATTCACACTACACAATTATTGTGAGTGATGGGTCATTAATGTTAGAATCTGACAAATAATAGGTCAGTATAAATGGGGCCTTCAAGGGATAGACCAGCCTTAGGCTACAAGTCTACAGTCTCTCTGTGACTGCAGACTTGTGAATTCTCACATCGCATTCACTCCGCCCTGTAAAGATCCTCTAGTCCCGGGAGCGTGATGGCATGTATGCAATTTGCATACACGTGGTCACATGACGACTAGACTTGCACGGCCTTGCACAATGCAAGCCTATTGAGCAAGATCATACACGTCTAGATGGAATGTGGCCAGAAGTATGCAAATCGCATACTTGCTGTTACATGACAGCCGGCTCCTGGCGTCAGCACCAGAGAATCCTTACAGTGCATTGCGCACATCAAGTAGAGTGACTACAGACTTGTTTATAAACAGGCAAGGAAATGTTTTACCTTACAGAAAGTAGCAGCTGCAATCTCATGCTGTTCTGTACTATACTCTATTTTGCGTCCTCACCTCTGCCATTTCAGGTGGAGGTTGATGCCTCTGAGATTGGGGCAGGTGCCGTTTTGTCCCAAAGGGATACAGAGACCTCTAAGAGTAACCCTTGTGCCTTTTTCTCTCGAAAATCTTCTCCAACTGAACGTAATTATGACGTGGGTAATCGGGAGTTATTTGCCATGAAGTGGGCCTTTGAAGAGTGGAGACATTGGCTGGATGGAGCCAAACATCAGGTGGTGATCCTCACGGACCATAAGAACCTAGTTTATCTCGAATCAGCCAAGCGACTTAATCCTAGACAGGCCAGGTGGGCCTTGTTTTTCACACGTTTTAATTTTGTGTTTTCTTTTCTTCCTGGCACTAAGAATGTCAAGGCGGATGCCCTCTCGAGGAGTTTCTTTGCAGATTCTCCTGAGTTATCTGATCCTGCTGTTATTTTGAAAGAGGGTGTGGTTCTTTCCGCCATTTCGCCCAATTTGAGACTGGCTCTGGAAGGGTGTCAGGAGGATAAACCTGAGCGCTGCCCTGTTGGGAAGTTGTTTGTTCCAGACCAGTGGAAAAAGAGTGTGATGTCTGAGATTTATTGTTCCGCGTTGGCTGGTCATCCGGGATTTTTGGTACCAGAGACTTGGTGAATCACTCCTTTTAGTGGCTTACTTTGTCTCGTGACGTCAGGGACTTTGTGCAGTCCTTTGGGACTTGCTGTCTTTCCAAGCCTTGCTCTCGTTCTAGTGGTTTGTTAATGCCATTATCTGTACCCAAGAGGCCATGGACCCATATTTCTATGGATTTTATTTCTGACCTTCCTGTCTCTCAGAGAATGACTGTTATCTGGGTAATCTGTGATAGGTTTTCCAAGATGATACATCTTGTGCCATTACCTAAGTTGCCCTCCTCCACCGAGTTGATACCTTTGTTCTTTCAGCACGTGGTTCGGTTACATGGCATTCCGGAGAACATTGTGTCTGACAGAGGAGTCCAGTTTGTTTCCAGATTTTGGAGGACATTTTGTTCTAAACTTGGTGTTCAGTTGTCTTTCTCCTCTGCATTTCACCCTCAGACCAATGGACAAACTAAGAGAACAAACCAGACCTTGGAGACTTATTTGAGATGTTTTGTGTCTGCTGATCAAGATGACTGGGTCTCTTTTTTGCCTTTGGCTGAGTTTGCTCTTAATAATAGAGCTAGCTCTGCCACCTTGATGTCTCCTTTTTTCTGCAATCCCGGGTTTCACCCTCGATTTTTTTCAGGACAGGCGGAGGCTTCTGTCTGTCCGTGGGTTGACTCTATTGTGCAGCGTATGCAGCAGATTTGGGACCAGGTGGTGGAGAGGTTGTCTCTCTCTCAGGAGAAGGCCCAGCGTTTTGCCAACCGGCATAGGACTGATGGTCCTCGTTTTAAAGTGGGGGACTTGGTTTGGTTGTCCTCAAGGAATATCCCTATGAAGGTTGCATCTCCAAAATTTAAGCCAAGGTTCATTGGACCTTATAAGATCATGGAAATTATTAATCCGGTTTCCTTCCGTTTGCTTCTTCCAGGGACATTTAAGATCCATAACGTGTTCCACAAGTCCTTATTGAAGAGGTTTGTCGAACCAGTGGTTCCTATGGCTGCGCCTCCCGACCCTGTTTTGGTTGAGGGCAATTTGGAGTATGTGGTTGAGAAGATATTGGATTCTCGTTTTGCTAGACGGAAACTCCAGTATTTGGTTAAGTGGAGAGGTTATGGTCAGGAGGACAATTCTTGGGTGTTTGCTTCGGACATTCATGCTCTCCCTCAGATAAGTGTTTGCTGTTTTTTTTACCTCTGTTTGATTTTCTCTGCTGGTTTGCTGCTTGCAGTGGACTCCAGCCTGTCCCCTTTTGGGGGTCTGGCACTGCAATTGTGCTCCGTTTGTGTCTGCACTTTTGCTTTGCTCCTTTGTTACTTTTTTTTTCTGAATAGCGTTTTGTTACACCAGAGATCTGATTTAGGTGGATGAGATCGTGTGATCTCAGGTTTTTTGGCAATCAGAAGTGTTGGTATTTTTGTTAGGGTTTTTGTTGGATTGCAGTCAGAATTCTTTCCTGTACTTTTCTGTCTAGACAGATTGGGCCCCAGCGTTTGCTCATTCTATTTTCTGTTTGTGTCCGTGCTTTCTTCTTGTCTAACCGCCATTACATGTTTGGGGGTTTCCTATTTTCTTTGGGGATCTGCTCCGGGGCAGATAGCTTTCATCTTTCTGCCTTTAGGGGTAGTTATCTCTCAGGCTGTGACGAGGCGTCTAGGATCACCGTAGGAACGCTCCACGGCTACTTCTAGTTGTTTGGTTAGTTCAGGTTACTGCAATCCAATAGGTTCCAGCCTCTCTGGTGTATTACCGCTTTTGCTATTTTTTGCTATTTCTCCTCAGTTACCGAAACATAACACCCTCCCTAATAGAGAGGTGCCTGAGCAACCCCTACAGTTCTTTGTTAGGTGGTTGGTGTGTATGCAACTGTATGTTGCCAGGGCCCCCATCCCTAGTCTTATATACAGTCATGGCCAAAAGTTTTGAGAATGACACAAATATTATATTTTCACATGATCTGCTGCCCTCTGGTTTTTATGTGTGTTTGACAGATGTTTTTATCACAGACAGAAATATAATAATTGCAAACATATGAGTATCAAAAGCTTATATTGACAGTTAGAATGAGTTAATGCAGCAAGTCAATATTTGCAGTGTTGACCCTTCTTCTTCAGGACCTCTGCAATTCTCCCTGGCATGCTCTCAATCAACTTCTGGACCAAATCATGACTGATAGCAGTCCATTCTTGCACAATCAATGCTTTCATTTTGTCAGAATTTTTAGGTTTTATGTTTGTCCACCGTCTCTTGATGATTGACCACAAGTTCTCAATGGGATTAAGATCTGGGGAGTTTCCAGGCCATGGACCCAAAATCTCTATGTTTTGTTCCCTGAGCCATTTAGTTATCACCTTTGCTTTATAGCAAGGTGCTCCATCATGCTGGAAAAGGCATTGTTGATCGCCAAACTGCTCTTGGAGGGTTGAGAGAAGTTGCTCTTGGAGGACATTCTGGTACCATTCTTTATTCATGGCTGTGTTTATAGGCAAGACTGTGAGAGAGTCGATTCCCTTGGCTGAGAAGCAACCCCACACATGAATGGTTTCAGGATGCTTAACAGTTGGCATAAGACAAGACTGGTGGTAGCGCTCACCTTGTCTTCTCTGAATGAGGCGTTTTCCTGATGTCCCAAACAATCGAAAAGAACCGCTCATTAAGGTAATGAATATGGATGTGACGCCACTCCCATAGGCGTGGCGTCCATATTCATGCCCTTAATGAGCGGTATTACGTCACCGCTGCGCACAGGAGGAAGCTGCCGCGGTCGACAAGGATTCAGGGAAGTTCAGCAATGGAGCGAGGAGGGTAAGTATGATGGGGGGGAGGGGACGGGGGAGCCTAGCCATGTATACAGGATGGGAGGGGAGCGGAGCCATGTATACAGGATGGGAGGGGGAGCAGAGCCATATATACAGGATGGGAGGGGGAGCGGAGCCATGTATACAGGATGGGAGGGTGGGAGCAGAGCCATATATACAAGGATGGGAGGGTCGGAGCGGAGCCGTGTATACAGGATGGGAGGGTGGAGCGGAGCCATGTATACAGGATGGGAGGGTCGGAGCGGAGCCGTGTATACAGGATGGGAGGGTGGAGCGGAGCCATGTATACAGGATGGGAGGGTGGGAGCGGAGCCATGTATACAGGATGGGAGGGTGGAGCGGAGTCATGTATACAGAATGGGAGGGTAGGAGCGGAGCCATGTATATAGGATGGGAGGGTGGGATCGGAGCCATGTATATAGGATGGGAGGGGGAGCAGAGCCATGTATACAGGATGGGAGGGGGAGCGGAGCCATGTATACAGGATTGGAGGGGGAGCGGAGCCATGTATACCGGATAGGAGGGGGAGCGGAGCCATATATACAGGATGGGAGGGGGAGCGGAGCCATGCATACAGGATGGGAGGGTGGGAGCAGAGCCATGTATACAGGATGGGAGGGTGGGAGCAGAGCCATGTATACAGGATGGGAGGGTGGGAGCAGAGCCATGTATACAGGATGGGAGGGGGAGCGGAGCCATATATACAGGATGGGAGGGGGAGCGGAGCCATATACACAGGATGGGAGGGGGAGCAGAGCCATATATACAGGATGGGAGGGTGGGAGCGGAGCCATATATACAGGATGGGAGGGTGGAGCGGAGCCATATATACATGGATGGGAGGGTGGAGCGGAGCCATATATACATGGATGGGAGGGTGGGAGCGGAGCCATATATACAGGATGGGAGGGTGGAGCGGAGCCATATATACAAGGATGGGAGGGTGGGAGCGGAGCCATATATACAATGATGGGAGGGTGGAGCGGAGCCATATATACAAGGATGGGAGGGTGGAGCGGAGCCATATATACAAGGATGGGAGGGTGGGAGCGGAGCCATATATACAAGGATGGGAGGGTGGAGCGGAGCCATATATACAAGGATGGGAGGGTGGGAGCAGAGCCATGTATACAGGATGGGAGGTTGGAAGCGGAGCCATGTATACAGGATGTGTGATGTATGGTGTACAGTTCATAAAGCGTCTTGTGCTTGGGTGCGAGGAAAACACATGAGACACAGGTTTGATATGGAAGGACTTGTATTACTTCATACAAGTAGGCAAAAGGGTCACACAGTTTGCAGGTACAGAGGCAGGAGACACAGCAGGCCAGAGTAACTTTAAGCTCAGCAATAACTCTCCACAACAGGTTCAGGATCTCTTCTCTGTTACCGTAATTCCCTTGCAAACATGGATTTACCAAACAGCAGGTTTCCAGAGTCCACAAATGTTCCAAAGTTCCTCAGTAGGAAATAGCTGGAGTACCAAGTCCAAGGTTTCCAGGAGTCAGGTCACAGGCTGACTGCAGGCTTGATTCTGAAGCACTGATTGCTCAGCTGAGGCTGCTTAAGAGGCATGAGGGAGAGAATCAGGGCGGGAACATGAAAGCTGGAAACTCCATATTGAGTCTCCATTTGAGTCTTGAGGGCAAGATAGCTGCAGCAAGACAGAAAGCAAAATGGGAAAAAACTGAGTTTCAAGAAACATGTCAAAAGAGACAAAGTACCTTACAGGATGGGAGGTTGGGAGCGGAGCCATGTATACAGGATGGGAGGGTGGGAGCGGAGCCATATAAACAAGGGTGGGAGCGGAGCCTTGTATACAAGGGAGTCACATTCACATTATAAATAATTATAATTAAATGAGTATGCACTACTACTAAACTACAACCCCGTCCATAGCCCCGCCCCCTTATGACCAAAGCCCCACCCCTGCCACACCTCCATCCCCGTCCTGCCGGGCCATGGAAGAATGGTCTTTCTTGAAGCCGGTCCCTGGTGCTAAAAAGTTGGGGACCACTGATCTAATTGCATTTGTTGTACTTTGCTGACATATTATATTGTTCATGTATTATTGAGCTTTACTCATAATACCTTTCTTTCTGCAACTCCTCCTACATTTATCTCACTTCCTTCTTCTTGGTCAGTGCCATCTTGGACAACACATGCTTTAGGAC
The DNA here is from genome assembly GCA_033576555.1 of Oophaga sylvatica. Taxonomy (NCBI): domain Eukaryota; kingdom Metazoa; phylum Chordata; class Amphibia; order Anura; family Dendrobatidae; genus Oophaga; species Oophaga sylvatica. The sequence goes on from JARQOD010000005.1 coordinate 469,153,879, forward strand.
TGGAGAAAGGATTCTCTTGTTACCTCTAACTTCGTGCTTCTAATATAAGTTCTAACTTCTACTTCATCTTTATCCCTTCATCTTCCCTGATATCTCACCTCATATCATCAAGGCAATGTAAAGAAAACCTGTTGAATTCATCACTGCATCATCTTTCCAGACTAATTACGTGAAGCCCATCAGGAATAGAGGCACAAGGTAGCAAGTAACGCTACCTGACATTGCTTATACAGAGAACAGTGTTCACATCCCTCAGATACATCTCACCCATGTACATCGGTGGCATAATAAATTTAGTTATTTGTAAAACAATTTCCCTTGGGCTACATTCTCACATTTGTGTGAAATGTCTGTGTGCTGTCATTTTTTTATTGGGCAGTACACAACCTTAGAGTTTCACTGATCCATTCACATATCCGTGAAAATCACGCATTCGTGAATGAAATCTGCAAAACTCTGAGTATGTCCTTTTCTGGTCCGATTTTGAGGATCAGAATAAGACAGTCTAAAAGAGTCTGTGTGCTTTCCAAGAAAAAAAGTTGGGCAGCACACTGACACTTCACACAGATACAGTATTCTCATTATTTTAGTTATTCACAGTGCACTCTCTTTATTAGAGTCCTTTCTTGTTAAATGTGAAATGAATGCTGATGGAGCAGCATCTGACCAGAAGACCAGTCTGTCAGCTGCATCCATCACAAAAGAAGCTTTCCCATGCTCCACCAGCCACCATTTCAGTTTATATCTAACAATCGAGGATGATATGTAATACAAATTAAGAACAGGGAGGTATAAATAACAAAAAGAACGGGAATATGCTATGCAAGGAACGGTGCTGTACATAACAAGAGGGAACTATGTAATAAGGGACGGTGCTATACATAATGAGTGTAATAAGGGGCGGCAATATATATAATTAGAGGAGAATGTAAAATAGATTTAAAAAAATACATATATATATGTTCTATATCTCTAGCTTGGTCACCATGAAAGGAGGGGGCCCAAACAAATTTCTTGCACAGGGGTCCCAAGCAGTCTGTGTCCACCACTGATGTGATGCATGTTTGACCACTCTGGAATGGTGGCTAAAAAAAAGTGAAGCATCCTCGACTTCAATACTGTATAGTCATAAGACGCATCGGCTCAAGTTTGCAGAAAAGTATTAAAAATGGACATTACAAGATTGGAAAAGGGTGATTTGGAGCGAAGAGACAAAAGTCAATAGACTCAGCTCTGATAGTTGCAAATGGGTCCAGAAGAAACAAGGGAAAAAGGGGCTAATGGATCAATAAATTGAAGGAACTGTCAAGTTTGATGGAAGCCTGATGATATGGGGTTGTTTCACAGCCAAAGGCGTTTGATACTTGACCATGATCGATGGTGGTCTCAATGCTGAGCTATATATGGGTATCTTACAAGAAGAGTTAATTCGTACACTTGAGTACAGTGGGTATGAAAAGGACAACATAGTGTTCCAGCAGGACAATGACCTCAACCATACATAGAGAATGGCAAAGAAATAGTTCAATGACAATGAAGTAGAGGTTCTGGATTGACCCCAGAGTACTCAAACCTCAACCCAATCGATCACTTATGGGTAGAGTTGATGAAAACTGTATACATATTCAAGTCAGTTGACTAGTATGCACCAATTGTGGGAACGTGTAGAGAGCTGAGGTCAGATTTCTGTCCAGATATGTTTGAATCTGATGGTGAGCATGCCCAGAAGGATTCAGTCAGTGTTGAAAGTCAAAAGTGGATTTGCAAAATAAATTACAATTTAGTTTTTAGGAGCAAAATCGTAACAATGCAGTGATATGACAAGAATCTGCATAACTAATCATATGCTAAACAGTTGCAAGTCAAATGTATGGATGAGACAGCCAAGATGATTGTCTATAAAATGATGGTAGTCTGACATTTAAATCAGTAGTGGTTGGTGAGTTATGGAGTCTGAAAGTCAAAACATTGTTACCTTTTTGCTTGTAAGTGTATCTAGCTCTTCCTAAGGTCTGACAGCGATTCTTCTATTCACGGCAATGGGTACGAATCCTGAACCGTGAAGGTATTCAAACGTCAATAATACACACAGAACCTTAGATTCCCATCTGTTGTGAGTGGGCTTGGGATGAGTTTTGAGCAGAGGCTCCCTCTGGTGGTTACAAGCGGTGCTGGTCTGTCCAGTGAAGATTGTGAAGATTGTGAGGATTGGGAATCAGGTGTTACTGACTGGTCTTATATAAGGGAGTCACCTTCCCATCAGGGTTGCCGGTGATCAATTGTTCTGGTCTCTATCCTTGATTCCTGTTTCCATTGTAGCCTGCTGTGTCGTGTCTGCATCTCCTGCTAACAGATAAGACATTTTCTTCTTTTTGTTTTTGTGCTTGATTTTTGAATTTTGTCCTGCACTTCTGTGGGGGCCTTCAGGGTCCCCTCCGGGGGCTTTTGCCCTCTCAGTTTAGTTCAGCCACTGATGTTTGTACTTTTGCTTTTTCCAGTTTTTTCAGTGGCTGCTGTTTTGATTTTGTTACACCAGAGAACTAATTTAGGTGGTAGAGGTCGTGTGATCTCAGGTGTTTTTGAAATTAGTAGAGTTGGTGCTTTTCAGGGTTTTCAGGGATTGCAGTAAGTACCCTTCCTATCCTTTTCTATTTAGTTAGTTTGGGCCCCAACGTTTGCTCATACTATTTTCTGTCTGTGTCAGTATTTCTTCTTGTCTAACCGCCATTACATGTTTGGGGGCTTTCTATTATCTTTGGGGTTCTGGTCCGGGGCAGATAGCTTTCCTATATCTATCTTTAGGTGTAGTTAGTTTCTCAGGCTGTGACTAGGCGTCTAGGACCAACGTGGGAACGCTCCACGGCTGCCTCTAGTTGTTGTGGTTAGTCAGGGTACTGCAATCTCATAGTTTCCAACTGCTCTGGTCTATTGCCTTTTTTGCCTGCACTCCTCAGCTACCGAAACATAACAGTATCACCGGCCCAAAATTTAAAATTGTATGGTACTCACAGAAGGGAAAAATTTGTGAAAGAAAAAAACGGTTGTCAGAGTTGTCAGAGATATTTTTCTGTTTGTTGCATTTTTTTTTTTTTCCCTCTGTATCTCTGGGTGCTGGGGAGGATTTTTTCTCTCAATGGAGTTTGCACAGTTGTCTGGCCGTGTGGATCAGCTTGCCACTGAGGTTCGGAGTATTGCTGCATATCTTGCTAGGTTGCCTGTTGTGGAACCTAGGATTCCCATGCCAGATTTGTTTTTAGGGGATCGAGCTAAGTTTCAGAATTTCAAAAATAATTGTAAATTGTTTTTTGCCTTAAAATCTAAGTCCTCAGGGAACGCAGCGCAGCAGGTTCAAATTGTCATCTCTCTCCTGCGCGGCGATCCTCAGGATTGGGCTTTTTCCATGACACCTGGGGATCCTGTTTTGAGTGATGTTGATGCATTTTTTCAGGCTTTGGGGTTATTGTACGATGAGCCTAATGTCACTGATCAAGCTGAAAAAGCCTTGTTGGCATTAAATCAGGGGCTTGATGACGCTGAGTTATACTGTCAGAGATTCCGTAGGTGGGCAGTCCTGACCAAGTGGAATGACGACGCTTTGGCGGCCCTTTTTCGGAAGGGTCTGTCAGATAATGTAAAGGATGTTATGGTGGGATTCCCTGTCCCCTCTGGTCTCAATGATTCTATGTCATTAGCGATTCAAATTGACAGACGTTTGCGTGAGCGGAGAAGTATGCGTGAAATAGTGTTGCCTTGTGAACCTGCTTCTGAATCCATGCAGTGTGATAGAGTGGTGTCTGGGGCACAGCGTCATGAGTTTCGAAAGCGCAATGGGTTATGTTTCTACTGTGGTGATGCCTCTCATGCTATTTCAGTCTGCCCTAAGCGGGGAAGACGTTTTGCACGCTCAGTTGTCTTGGGTAGTGTTCAGACTAAGTTTTTATTAACTGTCACTCTGATATGCTCTCTGTCCTCATTTTCTGCTCAGGCTTTCGTTGATTCTGGAGCAGCTATTAACCTAATGGATTATGATTTTGCTAAACGTTGTGGGTTTCCCTTGATACCCCTACAGAAGTCTATTCCCCTACTGGGGATCGATTCTACACCTTTGGCTGAGAATAAACCTCAGTTCTCTACTCAGGTGATAATGAGGGTTGAACCTGATCATCAAGAGTGCTGCAAATTTTTGGTTCTGTATAATCTGCATGATATTATCGTACTGGGTTTCCCTTGGTTACAGTCTCATAATCCTGTTTTGGATTGGAAATCTGTGTCTGTAACCAGTTGGGGCTGCCAATGTGTTAATACCAACACTCCTGTTTTTTCTGCCTCCCCCAGGCTCAGGATGTTCCTGACTTTTTGATTGATTTTTCTGATGTATTTAGCGAAAGTAAATCTGCATCCTTGCCTCCCCATAGGAGCTATGACTGCGCTATTGAATTAGTGCCTGGTAGTAAATTCCCTAAAGGTCGCCTTTTTAACTTGTCTGTACCTGAACATGACGCTATGCGGTCTTATATCAAGGAGTCATTGGAGAAGGGTCATATCAGACCATCCTCTTCACCCTTAGGTGCCGGTTTTTTCTTTGTGGCCAAAAAGGATGGTTCATTAAGGCCGTGTATTGACTATCGTCTTTTGAACAATATTACTGTGAAATATCAATACCCGTTACCCTTGATTTCTGACCTGTTTTCCAGGGTGAAAAACGCTACTTGGTTTACCAAGCTTGACCTCAGGGGGGCATATAACCTTATTCGCATTAAGCACGGGGATGAATGGAAGACGGCAGTCAATACCCGGAGGGGCATTTTGAGTACCTTGTGATGCCCTTTGGGCTCACTAATGCTCCTTCTGTCTTCCAGTCCTTCATGAATGACATTTTCAGGGATTTTGTGGATACATTTCTGATTGTTTATTTGGATGATATCTTGATTTTTTCTAATGACTGGGACTCTCATGTGAAACATGTTCGAACTGTATTCCAGATTTTGAGAGAGAATGCTCTGTATGTGAAGGGATCAAAGTGTCCTTTTGGCGTACAGAGGATCTCATTTCTGGGATTCATTTTGTCCCCATCTGTTATTGAAATGGACCCGGTCAAGGTTCAGGCCATCTGTGATTGGGTCCAACCTACTTCATTAAAGGCTCTTCAAAGATTTTTGGGTTTTGCCAATTTTTATCGTAAATTTATTGGTAATTTCTCGGTTATATGTTAAACCATTAACTGATTTGACCAAAAAGGGTTCTGATGTGGTGAATTGGCCTCCTGAGGCAGTCTCTGCATTTCAGGAACTTAAGCACAGATTCACTTCTGCTCCTGTTCTACGGCAGCCTGAAGTTTCTCTGCCCTTTCAGTTGGAGGTTGATGCCTCTGAAATTGGGGCAGGTGCCGTTTTGTCCCAAAGAGATCTTGAGACCTCTAAAAGTAACCCTCGTGCTTTTTTCTCTCGAAAATTTTCTCCAACTGAATGTAATTATGACGTGGGTAATCGGGAGTTATTGGCCATGAAGTGGGCTTTTGAAGAGTGGAGACATTGGCTGGAGGGAGCCAAACATCAGGTGGTGGTCCTTACTGACCATAAGAATCTGGTTTATCTGGAATCTGCCAAGCGACTCAATCCTAGACAGGCCAGGTGGGCCTTGTTTTTCACACGTTTTAATTTTGTGGTTTCCTTTCTTCCTGGCACTAAGAATGTTAAGGCGGATGCCCTCTCGAGGAGCTTCCTTGCGGACTCTCCTGAGTTATCTGATCCTTCTGTTATTTTGAAAGAGGGTGTAGTTCTTTCCGCCATCTCACCTAATTTGAGACTTGCTCTGGAGGGGTGTCAGGAGGATAGGCCCGAGCGCTGCCTGTTGGAAAATTGTTTGTCCCGGACCAGTGGAAAAAGAGTGTGATGTCTGAGATTCATTGTTCCGCGTTGGCTGGGCATCCCGGAATTTTTGGTACCAGAGACTTGGTTAGTCGGTCCTTTTGGTGGCCTACCTTGTCTCGTGATGTCAGGGAATTTGTGCAGTCCTGCGGGACTTGCTCTCGCTCCAAGCCTTGCTCTCGCTCTAGTGGTTTGTTGATGCCATTGCCTGTGCCCAAGAGACCATGGACCCATATCTCTATGGATTTCATTTCCGACCTTCCTGTTTCTCAGAGAATGACCGCCATCTGGGTGATTTGTGATAGGTTTTCCAAGATGATACATCTTGAGCCATTACCTAAGTTGCCTTCCTCCTCTGAATTGATGCCGTTGTTCCTTCAGCACGTGGTTCGTTTACACGGCATTCCTGAGAACATAGTGTCTGACAGAGGAGTCCAGTTTGTTTCCAGATTTTGGAGGACTTTTTGTTCTAAACTGGGTGTTCAATTGTCTTTCTCCTCGGCATTTCATCCTCAGACCAATGGTCAAACTGAGAGAACAAACCAGACATTGGAGACTTATCTAAGATGCTTTGTGTCTGCTGATCAGGATGACTGGGTCTCTTTTTTGCCTTTGGCTGAGTTTGCTCTTAATAATAGGGCTAGCTCTGCCATTTTGATGTCTCCATTTTTCTGTAATTCTGGGTTTCACCCTCGATTTTCTTCAGGACAGACGGAGGCTTCTGTCTGTCCAGGTGTTGACTCTGTTGTGGAGCGTATGCAACAGATTTGGGACCAGGTAGTGGAGAGGTTGTCCCCTCTCAGGAGAGGGCCCAGCGGTTTGCTAACCGGCATAGGACTGATGGTCCTCGGTTTAAAGTAGGGGACTTGGTCTGGTTGTCCTCAAAAAATATTCCTATGAGAATAGCATCTCCTAAATTTAAGCCTAGGTTCATTGGACCTTATAAGATCATGGAGATTCTTAATCCTGTTTCTTTTCGTTTGCTTCTTCCAGGGACATTTAAGATCCATAACGTGTTCCACAAGTCCTTGTTGAAGAGGTTTGTTGAGCCAGTGGTTCCTGCTGCTGTGCCTCCTGACCCTGTTTTGGTTGAGGGCAATCTGGAGTATGTGGTTGAGAAAATATTAGATTCTCGTTTTTCTTGACGGAAACTCCAGTATTTGGTTAAGTGGAGAGGTTATGGTCAGGAAGACAATTCTTGGGTGTTTGCTTCGGACATCCATGCTAGGAGACTCATCCGTGCGTACCATAGAACTCATCCTGACCGACCTGGTTGCTCAAATGAGGGTTCGGTGACCCCTCCTCAAGGGGGGGGTACTGTTGTGAGTGGGCTTGGGATGAGTTCTGAGCAGAGGCTCCCTCTGGTGGTTACAAGCGGTGCTGGTCTGTCCAGTGAAGATTGTGAAGATTGTGAGGATTGGGAATCAGGTGTTACTGACTGGTCTTATATAAGGGAGTTACCTTCCCATCAGGGTTGCCGGTGGTCAATTGTACTGGTCTCTATCCTTGATTCCTGTTTCCCTTGTAGCCTGCTGTGCCGTGTCTGCATCTCCTGCTAACAGATAAGACATTTTCTTCTTTTTGTTTTTGTGCTTGATTTTTGCATTTTGTCCTGCACTTCTGTGGGGGCCTTCAGGGTCCCCTCCGGGGGCTTTTGCCCTCTCAGCTTAGTTCAGCCACTGATGTTTGTACTTTTGCTTTTTCCAGTTTTTTTCAGTGGCTGCTGTTTTGATTTTGTTACACCAGAGAACTAATTTAGGTGGTAGAGGTCGTGTGATCTCAGGTGTTTTTGAAATTAGTAGAGTTGGTGCTTTTCAGGGTTTTCTGGGATTGCAGTAAGTACCCTTCCTATCCTTTTCTATTTAGTTAGTTTGGGCCCCAACGTTTGCTCATACTATTTTCTCTCTGTGTCAGTATTACTTCTTGTCTAACCGCCATTACATGTTTGGGGGCTTTCTATTATCTTTGGGGTTCTGCTCCGGGGCAGATAGCTTTCCTATATCTATCTTTAGGTGTAGTTAGTTTCTCAGGCTGTGACGAGGCGTCTAGGACCAACGTAGGAACGCTCCACGGCTGCCTCTAGTTGTTGTGGTTAGTCAGGGTACTGCAATCTCATAGTTTCCAACTGCTCTGGTGTATTGCCTTTTTTGCCTGCACTCCTCAGCTACCGAAACATAACACCCATCCTTCTTCCGGACTAACACAATGGGCGCAGCCCAGTGGCTATGGCTTTCACATATCACCCCGTTCTGTAATGTGGGCTAACAGATTCTTTACTTTCTTGTATATCTGGAACTGAATCTGACTATATCTTTCCCATGTGGAGGCCGTAATTCCCATAGAAATCTCTTGCTGAATGGCCTCTGTACTTTCATAGTTGTCATCATGCGGGCGAACACTTCCTGGAATTGCCCCAACAGCTCTCCCACTTGTCCTATTTATCTGGAGGAAAACTCGGGTAGATACACTTCCATGTGCTTCAATATACCACGAAGATACCTTACCTTGTACTCTATTTTCTGCTGGACTATGGACACCGATAGTGTCCACAGATCCCCATCCGGAGGAGTCAAGTTCACAGCATCTGATCCGGTGAGATCCTCCTGCATCACATAGACTTGTGCTACTTCTTTCCTGGGAGCCAGCCGCAGGCTTGTTCTGCTGAAATAAAGGCATCTCACAAGCACACGTCCCTGGCACACTGTTGTCAGACTGCGGGCAAGCAGTTGTCCCGGCATCACTTCTCCTGTCCTCTGAGGTTCGCTCTACATTTCCACTCCCTCCAAAGATGTCCGGGCTGGACCTGCATAGTAAGGACTGATTGATCATATGGCAAAGTCAGGGTAGTAGCAGTGGGTACTACCATTTTTCTCAAGACCTAGGAGGCGCCTGTCGACTTCTAAATTAGACCAGCCTAGATTAGCTGTAGTAATATTCTTTTACTAGGGAGGTGCAGTGTCCAGAGCCTCCAGTCGTTTCCTCTATGGCTACCCTCCAGAAATTGTCCTTCTTCATTCAGGACATTCATCCCCAATGTTACCATGGGTCCACCCCCAACAGGGCCCTTTACTAGCATGATCACATTCTTTCCTAGGTTCCATCCTCAGACTTATATCTTCAACCATACCACCCCCGCTACTGGGATGGGTAACTGATTTGCAGTCATCTGCCGAATGGTCAGACCCCCTCTTGAGTGGGCAACGTTTGGGAAGTGTTGACGAAAATATACTTCAGGCATTGTAGTCACCTGTGATCCATTTCCATTAGGCAACAAATCCTCTGTCAGTTCAGTTCAGCCCACGTAATGGGACTCTTAGAAATGACGTCTTCGGAACCTGCAGTGCCCCTTTCAATGGGAACTAGCCCCGTGGCACACTAACTTACTGCGGGGCACTTTGGTTTAACAGCCACCACCTTGCTGTCCTATGCCTCCACAAGTTCAACACTCAATTCTGCTCTCATCTGGTAGGCGCCTAGGCATGTATCTCTGATCACTGGTAGGGGTGTATCCCCTCTTGGATTTCTCTTCATACCAGGATATGGAGTTTTATCCTGGGGTAGCTGCAGGGGCTTTTCTCATGCTCAATAGCTCCCCCTAATTTCTTATATTTTCTGTCATAATTTGTGGGACAAGTCTGTTTCAGCATTGCTCGCCCCCAAGGTGGTTTCTTCATGGCTTTGGACAATATCTGCACTGTCGGGGCATCTGGTTCTCGGACTCTGGCCTCAGCTCCAACTTCGAGGAAGCTCACCGCCAAATCCTCACACCACACAGTACAGACTGGACAGTACAGTCCTCCATACAATATTATGGGCACCACAGTCTCCCCCTCATCACCCATATAATACCCCATGCAGGATGTCACCCCTCCATCCCCCATATAATGCTCCATACAGGATACTGGTCCCCATATAAAGCTCCATACAAAATATGGAGCTCTCCTCTGCACTGTGCTGCGTTCTGCACTGTTATGGCTCGGGAAAGGACGCCGTGGAAAGACTCCCATCATCATCATTGCCTGCCCATTATCATCATCATTGCCTGCACTCATCATCATTGCCTGCCCATTATCATCATCGCTTCCCCATCATCATCATTGCCTCTCCATCATCATCATCGCCTCCCCATCATCATCACTGCCTGCCATCATCATCAATGCCTGCCCATACTCATCATTGCCTCCCCATCAATATCATTGCCTGCCCATCATCATCACTGCCTGCCCATCATCATCAATGCCTGCCCATAATCATCATTGCCTCCCCATCATCATCACTGCCTGCCATCATCATCACTGCCTGCCCATCATCATCAATGCCTGCCCATAATCATCATTGTCTCCACAGCAATATCATTGCCTGCCCATCATCATCAATCATCATTGCCTCCCCATCATTATCATCACTGCCCTCCCCCCACCACCATCACACATACAGCAGACACACACACACAAAGCATCGCACTACATACACACAGAGACACATACACAGACACACACACAAACATCTCACCTGTCCGGCGTCCGCTGAATGATGACATCATTCAGCGGCGCTGCTGTGAGAGGAAGCGCCGGCGTCCTGCAGGCGCCCCCTGGAGCCTGGAGGCGGAGCTGAGGCAGCAGAGGCACGGGGAGAGGTGAGTATTGAGCCGGCCGCAGCCGGGGCCCTGAGCAAGCGGTGGGGGGGCCCAGTGGCGGCGCTGACACCGCTAACGGGCGCCGGGGTGCCAGATGGCGAGTGGGCCCCCCGCCTGCTCAAGGCCCCGGCATTTACCCGGGTGTGCCGGGTGCTGACGCTGGCCCTGAGTACAGTCATGGCCAAAAGTTTTGAGAATGACACAAATATTAATTTTTACAAAGTCTACTGCTTCACTTTTTCTAATGGCAATTTGCATATACTCCAGAATGTTATAAAGAGTGATGATCAGCTTAACAGCAATTACTTGCAAAGTCAATATTTGGCTAGAAAATGAACTTTATCCCCAAAAACACATTTCAACATCATTGCAGCCCTGCCTTAAAAGGACCAGCTAACCTCTTTTCAGTGATTGCTCCATTAACACAGGTGTGGGTGTTGATGAGGACATGGCTGGAGATCAATCTGTCATGATTAAGTAAGAATGACATCACTGGACACTTTAAAAGGAGGCTGGTGCTTGGCATCATTGTTTCTCTTCTGTTAACCATGGTTATCTCTAAAGAAACAAGTGCAGTCATCATTGCAATGCAAAAAAATGGCCTAACAGGGAAGAGTATCGCAGCTAGAAAGATTGCACCTCAGTCAACAATCTATCGTATCATCAAGAACTTCAAGGAGAGAGGTTCCATTGTTGCCAAAAAGGCTCCAGGGCGCCCAAGAAAGACCAGCAAGCGCCAGGACCGTCTCTTAAAAGTGTTTCAGCTGCGGGACCGGGCTACCAGCAGTGCAGAGCTTGCTCAGGAATGGCAGCAGGCAGGTGTGAGTGCATCTGCACGCACTGTGAGGCGGAGACTCTTGGAGCAAAGCCTGGTCTCAAGGAGGGCAGCAAAGAAGCCACTTCTCTCCAGAAAAAACATCATGGACAGACTGATATTCTGCAAAAGGTACAGGCAGTGGACTGCTGAGGACTGGGGTACAGTTATTTTCTCTGATGAATCCCCTTTTCGATTGTTTGGGACATCAGGAAAACGCATCATTCGGAGAAGACAAGGTGAGCACTACCACCAGTCTTGTCTCATGCCAACTGTTAAGCATCCTGAAATCATTCATGTGTGGGGTTGCTTCTCAGCCAAGGGAATCGGCTCTCTCACAGTCTTGCCTAAAAACACAGCCATGAATAAAGAATGGTACCAGAATGTCCTCCAAGAGCAACTTCTCCCAACCCTCCAAGAGCAGTTTGGCGATCAACAATGCCTTTTCCAGCATGATGGAGCACCTTGCCATAAAGCAAAGGTGATAACTAAATGGCTCAGGGAACAAAACATAGAGATTTTGGGTCCATGGCCTGGAAGCTTCCCAGATCTTAATCCCATTGAGAACTTGTGGTCAATCATCAAGAGACGGGTGGACAAACAAAAACCTAAAAATTCTGACAAAATGAAAGCATTGATTGTGCAAGAATGAACTGCTATCAGTCAGGATTTGGTCCAGAAGTTGATTGAGAGCATGCCAGGGAGAATTGCAGAGGTCCTGAAGAAGAAGGGTCAACACTGCAAATATTGACTCGCTGCATTAACTCATCCTAACTGTCAATATAAGCTTTTGTTACTCATATGTTTGCAATTATTATATTTCTGTCTGTGATAAAAACATCTATCAAACACACATAAAAACCAGAGGGCAGCAGATCATGTGAAAATATAATATTTGTGTCATTCTCAAAACTTTTGGCCATGACTGTACTTAGTATAGTTCCAAGTAGGAGGCTGCCCCTGTGGCCTCAGCTACCGACTGGTCCACCATTTCTGAGCACGAGTGTTGCATCCTGAAGACTCCGCCAAATGTTAACAGGTGCGTAGATGCAACAGAACAGAGATTGAGGAGACAGTGGTAACTTAACCAACACTTATTTGTTTGATTAATGCAATTGAAGGAGGTGCCTATGGCACAAAATTAGCGAATATAATAAACAGTGAAAATATTGTAAATTTGGCTACACGGAATATTTGTACAATTCTAACTGCACACTCCTATTCCTATTATTAGGACTAAACACTAGCATGAATCTTGGTCCTAACATTTTAACCCTAAGTGCATCATCGTCTCTATCAGGCCTGTAAGCGTCATCAATCTCTATCACTCTCTAGGCAATATGAAATGTGATACAGGCCCTAACGGGAGTCTACTATGCTTAGTGTAACAATTATGTGGGTACTATGGAATCTGATTGCATGGGATAAAACGAGTCTGAGACCAAAGCTGAGACAAATAAGTGTATTTAACAAAGCAAGAAGCAGAACATAAACTAACAGAGACTTTCCTGCAATATTAACGAAGTGCGCAGCACAAAACAGAAATGTCCAGCAAACTTAGTAGCGGGGCGCGACCGCTAATACAAAAAAGTCCAGCAGGAATATTCAGCAAGAGTGCGACCGGCACTTATACATGGAAGTCCATCAGTAGTATGCAGCAAGAGTGCGACCGGCACTTATACGTGGAAGTCCAGCAGTAATAAGAAGCAAGAGTGCGACTGGCACTTATATGTGGAAGTCCAGAACTATGCAGATAGAAAGTCCAGAAAAACATGGGTGGGGCATAACAGGGAGAAGGTCCTTAAATGTACCTTTTGGGCTGAGAAGCCCCGCTCAAGTCCCGTACAGCAGCCCGCAACAGACAGTCTCAGAAGTCTGGACAGCAGGTAACCCAGCCAGGATCCGGAAGCAGCTTAGAAGACTGAAGGCAGCTGGAAGTGATGAGGCAGAGCACCGAGTAATGAGATGCAGCAGGAACTCCAGAGGTAAGCCAGGAGGAAGCTCAGAAGCAAACAGCAACATAATACTCAGGCAAGGAGGATCTCCCAACCTGGACCTAAATAGCAGGGCAGACAGGAAGTTCCAGGACAGGGCGAAGTACCAGACTCCATCTTGGACAAGGGCAAAACAGGCTCCATAGAACATCCAGAATCCTTACACTTAGGTGGCAAATCCCTGATCAAAGAGTCACTTTGCACACCCTTCATGCTGGCCGTTTCCATCCCTTAAGCATGGCATTAGTCCCTTGTTTTTGTACCGTACATCTACACTGGAGGTATACGGCTCACACGAATGTCCCTCTTCTGCGACCTGGTGGTCTTCCCTTTAAGCACTGGCTCTGCTCACTTTGCTTGGATCTTGAGGCGCTAGTATTTCATTTCCAGTTATGGTCACCTGGATCTGGTCTCTCAGTTCCTTCACTGGGGTCTGGAATCTTGATTCTCTCGTAATGGCAGCCTTAAGCCAACTCCGCGGCCTCCCATATCTGTCCTGCTGCAGATCTAGGTGTCAACTCTCTCTTCACCACCCTCCTAAGCCTTTTATAATTATTAACTGCGCCACAGCTACCACCTGACCTGGTGTCTCCTTCAACCGCTTCCCCTCAGGAACCATGTTTATGTTGTCATAAAGTTCCTGCTGATGTGGCTCTCACTACTTTCTCTCGTCCTACAATATTTAATCAGTAAATGACAGTGCTTGCTTGCAGCCACTCCATTATGCCTCAAACTGTGGGAGTCCCTCTTTTTGTCCACATCCTTACACAAATATTTTAAAATATTTTACACTGGATAGTGATATTAAATGAAGGAGCAAAAGGTGTAACTACAAATTTGTTTTTTGAAAAAAAAAATACAAGGACAGAATCCTAATGATTAAATACCCTGCAGTAAATAAATAAATAGCATAGTGCATGAAAATAATAAATGGTATTTGATTAACGTGTTTTTTGACAAAAAAAGTGAATGCCATGGCAACTGTAATTGGAACAGTTCTAACTCTATTTTCACATATTTTTTAATAAAAAAACATGTTACCTAATACCATATATTATTTTCATGCACTATGCTATTTATTTATTTACTGCAGTGTATTTAATCATTAGGTTTCTGTCCTTGGTTTTTGTGTTCAGGGGCTAGTGTAAACATGTGCTTACACACTGCATGCACACCAATTTATGTCCCCGTTCATACCTTTGGGTTTTAGTTTTGTTTTTTGGTCAAAGCAAGAAACATTTTTTTAACTTACCAATCTGAAGAAAAGAATTTCTACATGTGAATGGAAAAAGAAAGAAAAATAGGAACATGCAACAAAGTTGGACAAAAATAAGTGACTGAAAAGTAAGTTTTATAAAGAAAATCATTTATTAACTGTGTGAGACTACTGTGCATTTGTATAATGCAGTAAGTCCATTGTGCCATTCTCATAGACTGGAATCCATAAAGGTTAATGTAGTGCATGTTGCTGTGGACACGTTATCTGGAAAAACTGGGTTGGTCTAGACAGGTAATTGCAAATTGGAAGTATTAGAATAGATTCAGACATTGTGGATTTGCTGCAAATTAACAACAAATTACAGTACAATATAAGTGTATGGGGATTAAAGGTAATACTTCAACAGGTTTTTGCTATGTAATCTGATAGCATAATAATATAGGGGCAGAAAGACTGATTGCATGAATGTATCATTTACTAGGCTGTGTGCTACAGTTTCAATACAATAAGTGTTTTATCAGTAGATTATTCCTGCCTGACTAGGTGTCTGTTGCAAACCAATCCAGCTAATCTGTGTAATCCTGCCAGCACCACTGATTGACAGTTTGCTGCCAATGTACAATGTACACAGGAAGCTGCCAGTCAGAGGTGTTGGTGGGTTAATTCACAGCTCAGCATACTGAGCTCTGCTATGTCTGCACGTGATAAAACAAGGATCCTATCAAAACTTCACCAAGTAATCCAGTAAGTGATACATCACTACCATCTAGCTCTCAGCGCATACATAATTCTATTCTCCAATTCCATAGCAAAAACCTGATTCCCTTAAAAAAAAAATCTAATCACATGCAGCAGAGAAAAACAGCACATTTTGGAATATTACTGCATATTCTCAGAACCACAACATTTAATTTGTGTCATGTGTTTGTTATTTCATCTAAACTTACCCTTTTGGAAACTGCGATAAAATAGGCAATATGTAAAATATGCACAAGTCTTAAATAATTTAGCCCATGGTATTTTAAAATTAACTTTTTTTATGGCACAACAGAATTGACAGTTTAAAAAATAATATTTTGTGATGAAATACAATACTGGAACATGCGTTGAAATGGTTCTAAAGGAGAAATTTAAATGTGAAATGTATTAAATGTGATAAACTTAAACAGCATATATTTTGAGCTAGAGGCTTGATTTAACAATATGCCTGATTTCATTTCTTTTTAGGAATGACAAGGAAGAAAGTAAGAAAAACAAACAAAACAACAGAACCATACATAAAATATAAACTAAGCATTTTTTTTAAATAAATGAATATGCTGCATAAATTGTAGAATAAGTCTTAAAGAATGCAATTCCAATCTATTTGTGAACTTTTGGTGTTTTTTCAAGAAATTTAACTGTATTTTAAATATATTTCAAATGAACTTAAGTGCTTGACATTCCAATGTTTGGTCTGTTGTGGTGATCAAGCAAGTCGAAGGTTGAGATCCACCAGTACAACAATAGAAGGTATCTTGGGTCTTCACACATATACATTTCACATATCAAGATATTACCTTTTTTTGTAATCTTTTCAGGATTTGGAACTTGTGCTTTAAACAAGATATTCTGTTATTCTAAAGATACGTGCAGATCAGGCGTAGCCAGTCTGGTATTGCACACAATGTCTTAAAGATTGAAACAAAGTCATAAACATTGCAGATCTCACAGTCATACACAAGTGTCTCTGGCAAACTTGAGATGCAAAATCTTGGTCCTGCTGATAAATGGGTAGGCGGTGCAGAGGCATCCAGCTGCTACTATCAAGCCCAGACTGCACCACGCACAAAACAAAGACCAGCTGTATCCATGTTCCACATCAGTTGGAAGCCCATAAATGAATTTTGGCAGGCGGTTTAAATCATAAGCGACACTTGCTGCATATGTGCACAAAGAAATTGTACAAAAGATTCCTAAAAAAACAAAAAAAATGAAATAAACAAAAGTTAGAGAAAAAACATTCAAAAGTTTCTTTGAGTTCATATTGATCTTTACTGGATCAACGTTTGATTTTACTCACTGAATTTGAAGAACTTATTAAATTTACAAATAAATATTTTAAACATAATCTAACTTTGAAAACACATAAAACTGTCCTTTTATTATAGAATACAGAAGCACATTATTATATATGTTATAATGTACTCGTGGCATTAAAATATAACGTAAGATGATAGCATAGTCTTGATACCAGATGGACAGACATGAAAAAGTTCTGTCACTTCACCTATAAAATTACACTATAATTATAGTAAATTGAATTTATAATTACAAACATAATTATAATATAAAGTTTAATCATACATGCTCTTTGTATGAAACTGTGGCCTGCTTTAAACATGTTGCAATAAAAAAAATATTTTTTTTTTATGGCAGAAGTGTAGGGAGAGTTTGGTTTGGAGCGTGGGGACCTTTGCCGCAGGTTAGAAGCTTACGTATTTTGGCCAAAATATTAACTAATACCCCACTATTTTTGTATTTTTTGCACTTTATTTTTCGGGGTGCAGCCAGGCCCAGGCACGTCTGGTCTCGCATGAGGGGTGTTCACACTGGTGCGCATTGAGAGTGTACTGGCCAGCCCATCTAGTCGAATAGTAGGGGCGTGATTAATAGGCTGTGAACCAGACACTGTGCAGTATCCTTGTGTGAACGGCACCCTATGTGGGCCTCTATTGTGCAATTGTATACTGGGCAGTCACCCCCTCCTTTAATTGATATGTGGAGAGTGGCTGTTTAATCTGGTATTTTGCACCTGTGCTGCTAACATCTTGCTTTATGGGCTGGCTGCATCCTGTAGTGCATTTGTTCTGAGATCTGGGCAGGTGAGTGTTGTTGCCTTTTTTTTTGCTGTTTATATAGAGTTTGGTTTGGCAATATACCTTACTGGTTATCAAAGAAGGTAAGAGAAGCACCCCATGGACCCAGACCCACTACTTTAAGTATACTAGCTTTGAATCACGGGTGTTAGTAAAGTAAAAGACCCAAGTCTCTGTCCCCAAACTTCTTGCCATGATCCCAGGATATCCTGCGACTGCCATATTCAACTGTGTAAACATCATCATGATGATCATACAGTTCAATCCATTGATAGAGACGGGAGCCAAAGCTGCCTGCTCTTTGCTGTCCATCTCAGAGACCGCAGAACGTCGAAGGCCTGCTGTTTATGAGACGTCAGTGTACCCACCCAGGCACGATGACGATGCATGAAAATTGAAAAAGATGGAGTCAGAAAGTCTGTCTATAATGAATACAAAAGATTCTTTATTGCTACATAAAACAACAACATGTAGTAAAATATTTTTCATCAATATAAGTAGTAATAC
The DNA here is from genome assembly GCA_033576555.1 of Oophaga sylvatica. Classification (NCBI taxonomy): domain Eukaryota; kingdom Metazoa; phylum Chordata; class Amphibia; order Anura; family Dendrobatidae; genus Oophaga; species Oophaga sylvatica. The sequence continues at coordinate 469,171,774 of JARQOD010000005.1, forward strand.
AAAGGGACAGGTAGATTTGTAAAAGACTCAGGTATTGCGAGTCTGTGAGTCAACAAAAAACATTAAAGTGAAGGATCGGGAGAATCATGCTCCTAAGGAAAAGACCCAAATTGGATAAAAGTCTAAATGTGCTTTTAAGAGGTCAAAGATGTAGTGGCTAGCACAGTACTAATCCTTACCCATGTGGATCCTTGTGTGTCTCCAGGCTCACAACCCCTACGCACGTTTTGTGTGGTCATTTTGCCCTATATTACATTTTGTGTAATTAATGTTGCTCTGATATATTTGTTTTATTTGTTTACATTGTAGGTACGATGACAATATCATATCGTGCCGCCTCCGCAGGCTCGCTATAAGTGTCCAAACATGAGACATAGGCTGTTGTGCCAGATATCAATATCAACCGAGTATAGTCTTTATTGTTTTTATATTATTGGGTTTTGGGGTCCATTACACTATATACAGGGGTCTTTTGGAGACATAATGTAATACATAAGGTCGCTGTGGGACCATCACAAAGTATATAAAGGGCATTGGGACCATTATACTATACACTGTGTTCCAAATTATTATGCAAAAATTGTTTAGGAGTGATAAGGTAAGAATTTTTTTGTTTGTCAGTTAAACTCATTGATGGTGATGTGTGTCAGGGCTCTTTATATCACTGTAAGCAATTGCAGACACCTGTGCTAATTAGTTTGGCAGGTGTGTCCAATGAAAGGCAAGACTACTTAAGAAGGCTGTCCCACATTATTAAGCAGCCTACATTTTCTGCCAAAATGGGAAAGAAAAGGATGTGTCGGCTGCTGAGAAGCAACAAATTGTGGAGTGTTTAGGTCAAGGCATGACTACAATCAACATTGCCAAGACACTTCATCGTGATCATCGCACAATCAAGAAGTATGTAGCTGATTCACAGTACACACGTGTGCGTGCTGATAAGGGAAAATTGAGGACTCTTTCCTACAGGCAATTACGTCAGGTTAAAAGAGCAGCGGCAAAAAAGCCTTATCATAGCAGCAGACAAGTTTTTGAAGCTGCTGGTGCCTCCAACGTCCCCCGAACAACAAGATGCAGGGTCCTTCAGAGGTTTGCAGCTGTGCGTAAGTCATCCTGTCGACTCTCTATCAACTGCACACAAGCAGAAATGGCTCCAGTGGGCCAAACAATACATGAAGACTGACTTCAAAACTGTTTTGTTCACAGATGAGTGCCGTGCAACGCTCGATGGTCCAGATGGATGGAGTGGAGGATGGCTGGTTGATGGACACCCCATGCAAATACGGCTACAACGCCAACGAGGAGGTGGAGTAATGTTTTGGGCTGGAATCATGGGGAGAGAGATTGTCGGCCCCTTTAGGATCCCTGAAGGGGTAAAGATGAACTCCATAGTGTATGTTGAGTTTCTCAAACAGCACTTCCTGCCATGGTTCAAGAAGAAGAACCGTGCATTCCGCAGCAAGATCATTTTCATGCATGATAATGCACCGTCTCATGCTGCACATAACACATCTGCATCTCTGGCTGCTATGGGCATAAAAGGGGACAAACTTATGGTGTGGCCCCCATGCTCCCCTGCCCTCAACCCCATTGAGAACCTCTGGAGCATCATCAAAAGGAGTGTCTATGATGGCGGGAGGCAGTTCACATCTAAGCAACAGCTCTGGGAGGGTATTCTGTCCTCATGCAAAACAATTGAAGCAGAAACCATCCAAAACCTGACAAATTCAATGGACGAGAGAGTTCAGAAGTTCCTTTCGAACAAGGGGTCCTATGTGCAAATGTAACATCACCTAGAATAAAGTTTTGAATTGAAAACTGTTTGATTTCAGTTTGTAAGAACCTGCTAATGCTTATAATTTCAAAAATGACCATTTTTTTGTTGTTTATTAAAATGAAAAGGGTGAAAACTGTGCTGTGCATAATAATTTGGAACATGCATTTTGAGTGCAGTTTGAGTGTTTTATTTGTTAAAAATATACTGTTATCATAGGCAGTTTGTACAAAAACCTTTTAATTGTACTCTAATAGTTATTTGACTGGAAAATTACAATGACTGCAATTCATATAGGTAATTTGGGAAAATCTGAGAAAATATTATTTGCATAATAATTTGGAACACAGTGTATATATAGAAAGAGCGTTGTAGGATCTTATACTATATATAGGGGAGCTGTGGGTTCTGATATTACATATAAACAGCCTGTAGGGGATATAATACATATAGGGAGCTGTGGGAACCATCATACTATATATAGGAGGCTGTGTGGCCTCATACTATATAAAAGGAAGCTGTTGGATCATCATACGATACAGAGATGGGCTGTGGTCATATCATACTGTATGTAGGGAAATATGAGACCATAATACTACATATAGGGGCCTGTGGGTACATCATACTTTACATAGATGGCATGGAGCCATTATACTGTATATAGGGAGCTGAGCGGCTATCATACTGTATATAGGGGCCTCGAAGTGAATAATAAAGTGATTTGGGGTCATCATATTGTATATAGTAGGCTGTATTTTGATCATAATTTATATGCGAAGCTGCGTGAGCACTCCGAGGATGTTATTTGTTTTAAATAGGGAAATTAGTTTTGACAATCCGTTTAAGGTTAGAGAAGACCTAGATAAGCCTAGATTTCAATGAAAATTAAAAGTGTTGTCTCCTTTCAGCCTTCTAAGTGACAATGCCTTAAATACAATAGGACCTGTCAGCAGGATATTCAACTTCTAACTAAAGGCATCAGGGCCGGCGTCAGCACCCGGCACACCCGGGCAAGTGCCGGGGCCCTGAGCAGGCGGGGGGGCCCACTCGCAGTCTGGCACCCCCACGCCGTTAGCGGAGGAGACTGCCACTGGGCCCCCCCCGCTTGCTCAGGGCCCCGGCATCAGCTGGCACAATACTTGCCTCTCCCGTGCCTCCGCTGCCGCAGCTCCGGGCTCCAGGGGGCGCCGGCGCTTCCTCTCACAGCAGCGCCGCTGAATGACGTCATCATTCAGCGGCCGGCTGTGGCAGAGAGCGCGGGGACGCCGGACAGGTAAGACGTGTGTGTGTGTGTCTCTGTGTGTGTCTGTGTGTATGTAGTGCGGTGCTTTGTGTGTGTATGTATGTGTGTGTGTATGTGTGTGTGTATGCAGGGGTGGGATTCAGCCGGTTCTCCCCGGTTCGGTGGAACCGGTTGTTAAAAAAGCAGCCGGTTCCCCGAAGTGGGGAGATTCTTAACTGCGATCCGGTACTTTGTTGCAGTGCCGGCGTGCCGCAAGTTGAAGGAGGGGGAACCAGGGCCGGCGCAATACTTACCTCTCCCGTGCCTCCGTTGCCGCAGCTCCGAGCTCCAGAGGGCGCCGGCGCTTCCTCTCTCACAGCAGCGCCGCTGAATGACGTCATCATTCAGCGGCTGGCTGTGGCAGAGAGCGCGAGGACGCCGGGACAGGTGAGGTGTTTGTGTCTGTCTGTGTGTATTGGCCATATTAGAAGTGTCCTGCAGAAAGTGATCAGCACTGAGGAGCCCATCATCCTTTATAGAGGAGTGAGGGGCAAAGCTGCTGTGATGTCAGGACCAGTCATTCAGCCTCTCCAGCTGATTCAGCACTTGGGCTCTGATTTACTACACAACTTCCCTCTGTGGCTGTTAACAAGAAAAGGCTTGTTTGCACAGTCATTTACCACAGTACGCTTTGATCCACGCCCAGACTCGGTTTGCCCGGACAAGGCTTCTCAATTATTCCATTTTTTACTTTCACTGAAAAAACTGCATTTAACCGCAGCGCTCGGGGCCAACAGTAAGGCCGGGATCACACATGCGAGTAAGTCGTCCGACACTCGCATGTGAAATCCCAGCTCTGGCGCCGGCACTCGGGAGTGGAGCGAGCGGCTGCATGTAGTTCTATGCAGCCGCGCGCTCCACTCCCGAGTGCCGGCGCCAGAGCTGGGATTTCACATGCGAGTGTCGGACGACTTACTCGCATGTGTGATCCCGGCCTAACTCATTCATTAACCAATTCAGATCAGGATTCTGCAGTACAATTCTCCATTTGTGATGAGACAAGACCCAGGAATTGGCAATGAAATACTGTACAGAAGTATATGGCGAACAGTCCGACTATTGTGAAATCTGACTAAATATTTCATATATAAATAATCCGATACTAAGGCCGTGTTCCCACGATGAGCTTTTGGCGAGTTTTTGATGCTGTAGAATTTCTGCACCTATGATGTAAATTAGGTTACTTGTGGTTTTTCACTGTGTTTTTGAGTGCGTTTTTTTAACATGCGTTTTGGACGCTATGGTTTTTGTGTCTTTAAGGCCGGGGTCACACTTGCGAGAAACTCACATGAGTCTCGCACCTCAATACCCGGCACTGCCTCCGGCACTCGGGACCGGAGTGTGGGGCTGTTTTCATGCAGTGAACGCTCGGTCCAGTCAGCGCAGTGCAGGTTATTGATTCGAGAGACTTGCGCGACTTTTTCGCAAGTGTGACCCCGGCCTTAGTGTGTCAATCTTTAACCCCTTAACAGCCCCTACACATTAAAATGGTGGTCGTAAAGGTGATTATTCACCCATCGCCATTTTAGAACAGCAAAGGGGAACAAGGGTATAGCGCCGCCCAGCAGCCGCAATTCCCACGAGAGACACTCGCTCTGCTCTGTTCGTCAAAAAGCAAAAAAGTTCCAGTTCTCAGAATATGGCAACAAACAAAACCAACTTTTTATAGAAAAAGCTTTTTACTGATAGCAGTAAAACCTAAAAAAAAGTTATAAATCTGTTTTTGCTGTAATTGCACCGACCCGAAGAATAAATCAGCCATATCACTTATATCACACAATGAACTGCTCAAAAATAACAGTAAGAACTATTCTTGTACCGCTGTCTATATATTCATTCTACCTCTCAAAAATCGGAACAAGGCTCGGCTCACGTATATCCTGCGCTCTTTGCTGAGCGCTTACGTTGACGTTTCCATGTAAATTCCCCAAAACTGTGATTCAGACAAAACCCTCGACGGAACCACTCACTAATGAGGCAAATGGAGTCAACTTGGACTGGTCTGTGTTCCAGCAGAGTCCCATCATTTTAGGTGTTTTTTAGCGCACAAGTGAGGGTGACCACAGATCTGTGCCTAAAAAGATGGATACCACTACAGACGCCAAACGGACTCCAAAGTGTCTCCATCTGCCTCATGGTGGGTGGTTCCGTTGGGGTTTCATCTGAATCGCATTTTTGTGGAATGTACACGAAAACCCCAACATAAGTGCTCAGCGTAGAACACAAGAATGTGATCCCGGCCTTGTACTGGAAGCGATCAAAAAATATTATGTACCCCAAAATGTTACCAATAAAACCCTAATTTATCCCGAAGAAACCAGCCTCCACTCAGGTCCGTCATTTGTCACTGGAACTATAAGGGGTTCCCACATTGCTGGTAGAATAAAGTTTCTGGAAATGTAACATGGCTCCCGACCCTCAAATAAAATGCAGTGAATTCTGTGCTCCCAAATCCACATGCCCCCTCTCTCTGAGCGCCTAAACCACAGTAAGCGGCCACATGTTTGGCATTATTGTGTGGAGATAGCACTTAACAAGCTGGGCACAATGTATGGGGGCGCTACAATATATGGAAGCTCCACTGGTGAACAAAGTCAGAAAAGGGCCCCTGTGCAAGAACAATACATGGGCCCTTTGCAGCCCAAATCTCCTAAAAATGCAAAGTTGCACCTGCTTTGGAGGTATAAATGGGCACCCTCACCTCTTGGGCCCCTGTGCGGCTGCACAGGTTGCACCATGATATGTCCGCCCTTGGCGAGCTCTACACTGTATGGAGGCACAATGTATGGGCACTAAACTGTTAGATTTGTAATGCTCCAAAAAAAAAAGCCTGGCGTGGATGTCAGAAAACAGTCACGGCAGCTGTAGATGAATGCATGGCGAGGTGCATTTTCTTCAGTGGGGTTACTTTTGTTTTTTTTCCTGCTGTTCTAGCACCTTCGGGGCTCTACAAATATCAGCTGCAACCTACTCTATGAAAATCTGTGCTCCAAAAGCCAAATAGCGCTCCTTCCTTTTTAGCCCAGATGTGTGGCCAAACAGTAGTATGCAGTTGAGTCGCCCTCCAGAGCAGTCTATATGCAACAGTCTTTTAGTGAGGCACACAGTACCCGGTGGCAAGGGCACAAGTTACTCCCTTGCTGCAGGGCACGAAATCCTGTTCGTGACGCCAAGTTTAAAAGATGAGTCGCCCTCCAGAGCAGTGGGAACTCGGATCTGAGCCTATAGACTACTATGGGTAATGTCACGGCAACACAGCTCAGTCCATGGCTCTGGGGCTCACCTTTTAATGTGGGATATTTACAGGTGAATTGAATATTGGTATGGGGATTCGTGATGCCACCTGTGGTACCTGGTCAGGGTAACCAGCGCTGCTGTGCAGATCCACTGAAGGGTTAATATTGTGCAGCTAGATGTTAAGCCTTCCACAGGTAAGGCTGAGTCCTCCAGGGCAGATAGATGTGTAGGGATGCAGGACAGACGGGGACCCAGCAGTTAGGGGTAATAAAGTAGACACACCATAAGTCACTTTGGTACCTTCAGGGGTGGGATTCAGCCGGTTCTCCCCGGTTCGATGGAACCACTTGTTCAAAAAGCACCCGGTTTCCAGAACCGGGGAGAATCAGAGGGGCGATCCGGTACTATTTTGCAGCTTGCAGCGCCGCAACATACCGCCAGCCCCGGCCCCCCGGACTGATCTCTGCAGTGCGGCGATTGGGTAGCGGTAGCGCCGCGGCCATCTTCTTCAGTCACGAGGCGGAGCCGGAGAGGACAGTTAGAGGTACTGTGTGAGCTGCGGCGCTGCCTGGGGCTGGCCCTGGAGTGTGGAGCTGGAGGAGTGGAGTGTGTCTGTGTGGACTGAGGAGGTGGTCTGACCGGCGTCTATCTATGTTAGATAGACGCCGGTCAGAGTAGTAAGGCCTCCCTCCATGGAAGAGCAGTTCTAATCTAGGCATTTCCATGTGGAGAGCAGGCCTGCCCAGGGCAGAGGCGTGCTGGGGCTTGTGGTGCCAGGCACGCTGGGGCTAGTGGTGCCAGGCACGCTGGGGCTTGTGGTGCCAGGTATGCTGGGGCTTATGGTGCCAGTCACGCTGGGGTTTGCAGTGCCATGTCATTTGGCCTTGACTCCTAGCACTGAGGCTTAGAGCAGGGCCAGTATGTGCAGGGCTGAAGCTATCCCGCCCCGGTAGCTCCTCAGATGGCAGGTGTCTGCTGTGTTCCCCTGGGAATGTGTGGCTTCCTCATGGCTTCTGGGGCTCATTATGGGTGGGGGGGATGAATGGCAGTGGTGCCTGAGCTGCCATGGGTTTGTGACCTGACACAATGGCCTCCGTTCTATAATGCTGCTGGCAGGCATACAGGGGATGATTGCACACTTGTGGGGGTCTATGTGTGCTCCTGGGGGTTCTGCACACTTGTGGGGGTCTGTGTGTTCTCCTAGGGGGTTATGCACACTTGTGGGGTCTATGTGTGCTTCTGGGGGGTTATGCACACTTGTGGGGTCTGTGTGTGCTCCTGGGGGGTTATGCACACTTGTGGGGGTCTGTGTGTGCTCCTGGGGGGTTCTGCACACTTGTGGGGGTCTGTGTGTGCTCCTGGGGGTTCTGCACACTTGTGGGGGTCTGTGTGTGCTCCTAGGGGTTCTGCACACTTGTGGGGGTCTGTGTGCTCCTGGAGGGTTCTGCACACTTGGGGGGTCTGTCTGTGCTCCTGCGGGTTCTGCATACTTGTGGGGGTCTGTGTGTTCTCCTAGGGGGTTATGCACACTTGTGGGGTCTATGTGTGCTTCTGGGGGGTTATGCACACTTGTGGGGTCTGTGTGTGCTCCTGGGGGGTTATGCACACTTGTGGGGTCTGTGTGTGCTCCTGGGGGTTCTGCACACTTGTGGGGTCTGTGTGTGCTCCTGGAGGGTTCTGCACACTTGTGGAGTCTGTGTGTGCTCCTGGGGGTTCTGCACACTTGGGTGGTCTGTGTGTGCTCCTAGGGGGTTCTGCACACTTGTGGGGGTCTGTGTGTAATCCTGGGGGGTTATGCACACTTGTCGGGGTCTGTGTGTGCTCCTGGGGGTTCTGCACACTTGTGGGGGTCTGTGTGTAATCCTGGGGGGTTATGCACACTTGTGGGGTCTGTGTGTGCTCCTGGGGGTTATGCACACTTGTGGGATCTGTGTGTGCTCCTAGGGGTTTGTATATGTTTGAGGAAAAGGTGCGTGCAAATGGGTGTGGCTTAAAATGGGTGTGGCTTAAAATGGGTGTGGTTTAAAAATGGGTGTGGTTTTCCTACACACAAACACAGAACCTGTTGTTAAAAATTTGAATCCCACCCCTGTGTGTATGTATGTGAGAGAGTGCTTGTGTGCTGTCTGTGTGTGATGATGGGCAGGCATTGCTGATAATGGGGAGGCATTGATGATGATTATGGGGAGAAGATGATGATAATGGGCAGGCATTGATGATAATGGGCAGGCATTGATGATGGGGAGAAGATGATGATGGGCAGGCATTGCTGATAATGGGGAGGCATTGATGATGATAGGCAGGCATTGATGATGGGGAGAGATGATGATGGGCAGGCATTGATGATGATGGGGAGGAGATGATGATGGGCAGGCATTGATGATAATGGGGAGGCATTGATGATGATGGGAGAAGATGATGATAATGGGCAGGCATTGATGATAATGGGCAGGCATTGATGATGGGGAGAAGATGATGATGGGGAGGAGATGATGATGATGGGCAGGCATTGATGATAATGGGGAGGCCATGATGATGATGAGGAGCCAATGATGATGATAAGGAGGCAATGATGATGATGGGGAGACAATCATGATGATAATGGGGAGTCTTTCCACAGCGCCCTTTCCTGAGCCGTAACAGTGCAGAACGCAGTACAGCGCAGAGGAGAGCTCCATATTTTGTATGGAGCATTATATGGGGACCAGTATCCTGTATGGAGCATTATATGGGGACCAGTATCCTGTATGGAGCATTATATTGGGTCCAGTATTCTGTATGGAGCATTATATTGGGTCCAGTATTCTGTATGGAGCATTATTTTGGGTCCAGTATTCTGTATGGAGCATTATATGGGGGGTGACATCCTGCATGGGGTATTATATGGGTGATGAGGGGGAGACTGTGGTGCCCATAATATTGTATGGAGGACTGTACTGTCCAGTCTGTTCTGTGCGCTGTGAGGATTTGGCGGTTTTTGAGCTATTGTACAGTTTACAATAGATATCACTCATGTAATGGAAGAAGTGAAGTATTTGGCATTGTACTGCACCTATATTTGTCTGCTGTATCTGTGCATCATGAATCGTGGTCTGTGTTAAAGGGGCCCACTGAGGCTCTTTCGCCCGGGGCCCATAAAAACCTGGAGCCGGCCCTGAAAGGCATGACTTTAACCCTATTTACATTCATATCTTGTTTGTATTATTTCATTTGGATGATTTTTTGAGAAATCATTTCTTGTAGTTTTAAATGCAAGTACAGCAGGACGGACGCCTTTGCTTTGCTCTACCCGCCCCCCCAAACTGCTGGACTCTGTACTTTGATTAGCAGGTCACTCGTCTCTCAGTAACCAGTCTTCTCTGCTGTCATTTCTTAGGTTTGTTTCATTTGAAGGGCGGTGCATGCGCGGTGGAGAAGAGTCAGTAATCCCCCAAAGACATTAGTTTGACTCCTCCACCTTACATCAGGGGGTTAAGAAGAGTATTGTTTAATGTGCATGGGCATTTTTACTATATCCCAGATTAAAAACAATTCAACATCTCGTTATAAGTGACAATCCAGGAGCAACTGGCAAACTGGATTCCTTCCCACACTCCAAAGACATACTGATAATGATCATTTAGATTGTGAGCCCCATTGGGGACAGTGATGATGATGATGATGATGTCAGTAAAGCGCTGTAGAATATAATTGTGCTATATAAGTAAAATAAAATAAATAATTAAATATTATAATATTATATATATACTATTGAATTGAATTTGACTTAATTTTATCTATTTTACCTGTCATGAGAAAAAGTAGTCCAGCCACATGCTGTGTAAGGCTCTCTTCCCAAAAGAAACTCACTGCTGCCACTATACATCCACACAGGAGGACAGCAGCGGCCATACCCAAAAATCCAGCAGTAATTCTTCTTAAATCTGTCCAAGCACAAACATAAAAAAGGTGAGTTATCTTCTCTTCTTCAGCAGCAATGTAAAAGGTTGTCAAAGTTCAGTATTCCTAAGGCATTTCATTTGAGAACATAAATGAAAAACAACAACAAAGTGCTTTAATCCTTTCTGTACATTAAAACATCAAAAACCTAAGGAAAACTATGAATAGTTGAAAACCTTTTTTTTACCGGCTATTCCACTAAGTTGGATTAACTTTCAAATTATTTAAATTGTAACTTCTCACTTCAATAAAATAAACCAGACAGCATTACTCAACAAGAATCCATTAGGCTACATTCCTACGAAGAGCTTTGAGGGTATGTGCACACGTTGCGGACTCGTGTGCGGAATTTTCCGCACGGAATCTGCTATTTTTGGCAGAATCCACAGGTCAAAATCCGCGTGATTTTCCTGCGGATTTTCTGCGGATTCACTGCGGGTTTTGTGAAGATTTGGCATGCATTTTTACACCTGCGGATTCCTATAATGGAATAGGTGTAAAAAACCTGCATAATCCGCACAAAGAATTGACATGCTGCGGAAAAATCCACGCGGAAACAAAGCGGTTTATTTTCCGCAGCATGTCAATTCTTTGTGCGGATGTGCACAGCGTTTTTTTTCAATAGATTTACATTGTACTGTAAATTACTGGTAGATCCGCAGCAAATCCGCAACGTTTTTGGAAGCGCGGAATTGCACCAAATCCGCAATGTAGTGCACAACCAATGTTAATCTATGGGAATTCCTGAATTGGTGTGCGCATGCTGAGGAAAAATCAGCACTGATTCTCAGCGTTTTATTTTCCGCAGCAAATTGTTTTTGGGGATCTGCAGCTTTTCTGCACCCATTGACTTCCATTGAGTCAGTCAAATCCGCAGCAAAACTGCAGGTGTAAAAAGATTTGCGGATTTGCTGCGGATGCACGTGCAAAGAACGCTGCAGAAAGGCAGGAGGAACAGTGTGTGGGCGGAGAATATGTGAGTGGGCGGAGTCTATGTGTGTTCGGAGAAGATGTGCGTGTCTGTCTGTGGGTGTCTGTGTGAATCTGTGTGTGTGCGTGTGTCTGCGAGTGTATGCGTGGCTGTGTGTGTGTGTGTGCGGGTGTCTGTGTGTAGGCAGGCATCGTCCGATGGGACTACTAGTCCCATCCGGCTATGTCTGCTGTCACACAGAACAGTGACAGCATTAGCCGATGATGGGATAGTAGTCCCATCATCGGGCTACTGTGTTCAATAGTAAAAAAAAAAAAAAGCATTCACATACACACCAAACAGCTAATCCCCGATGCTCTCGATCGCCTGCAAAAAAAAATAAAATAATAAACCAACACAAATACTCCCTATTCTGATGTAATCCATTTAATAACGAGTGTCCCACATGATCTCCCATGTAAAGCTGTCACAACGGGAGATGTGACCGCTGTACTGAGGCCTCCAGTGATACAGTGACAGGAGGTATCTTCCCTCAGTGTATCACTCCGCCGCCGGGAGAGAGGTCACCGGAGTTCGTCCTGTCACTTGCAGCACTGCCGTAAAGTGAGAACACGAACTCCGATGAACTACACTGCAGGAGTATTATCTCCGGTCAGTGTGTCACCGGAGGCCCTGTAGAGCAGTCACATCTCTCGATGTGACAGCTCTACACCGGAGATCGTCGTGGGACACTCATTGTTAAATGAATTACATTGGAACAGGGAGTATTTGTGTTGGTTTATTATTTCATTTTTTTGCAGAACGAGGGCTTCGCAGGAATTAGATGTATAATAAATATGGCAAACTGTGTTGTGTTTTATTTTATTAAATTACTTTATTCTGGCTGTGTCTTTATTTAACATGTAACAACTATAGGATTAGTAATAGAGAGGTGTCTTATTGACACCTCTCCATTACTAAGCTGTGGGCTTGATGTCACTTTACAATACAAAGGTGACAGCAACCCCACAACTATACCCCACTTGCCACCACTACAGGGCAAGTGGGAAGAGAGAGAATAAGTGCCGGAATTGGCGCATCTTAGAGATGCGCCATTTCTGGGGTGGCTGAGAGCTGTTGTTTTTAGCAAGGAAGGGGCCAATATCTATGGTCCCTTCCTAGCTATTAATATCAGCCCGCAGCTGTCTGCATAGCATTTTCTGGCTATTAATTATAGGGTGACCCCACGTTATTTTTTTAGGGGTCCCCCTATTTTAATAGCCAGTAAAGGCTAAATATACAGCTGTGAGCTGATATTAAAAGCCTGGGAAGATCCATGGGTATTACCCCCTTCCCAGGCTATAAACATCTGCCCCCAGTTTCTGGCTTTCCCTGTTCTGGTTTTGACCCACGCCATTTTTTTTTCCATTCTTTTTTCCATTCTTTTTTAAATTAAACATATTGCGTTTAAGGCCTGGGTCACACTGGTGAGAAACTTGCATGAGTCTCGCACCTCAATACTCGGCACTGCCTCCGGCACTTGGGACCGGAGTGTGCAGATGCATATATTTCTATATTTGTTTGCACACACAAAACAAATATAAGTGAATATTTATATATCTATTGAGATATCTACTTGAGAAAGGCTCAGTGTGAGCCGAAACGGTGCCACACCATGTGAGTCGAAATAACCACATTTTTTTATCTGAATTTATGGAGTGCTGCCTTCATTTTTTCCTCTGTCTTGATTGGGGCAAGTATTGGATGCTTTGTTGAGGAGGCTTGTGCACCCATGTATTAGTATTGTGCTCTTCCTTTTTTTTATTCACTTATATTTGTTTTGTGTGTGTAAACATTATAAGTGAACATGGTATGTAATGATTAGGGTTGAGCATTCCGATACTGCAAATATCGGGTATCGGCCGATATTGGCTGTATCGGAATTCCGATTCTGAGATCCGATATTTTCGTCATATCGGATACCGGAATTGGAATGTTCCCGTCACGGTCAGTGTCCGTCGGTCGGGTCTGTCAGGAGTCAGCAGCACTTACCCGGCAGAAGATCTCCGGTGGTCTCGTCCTGGACTGCTTGATGGCCGCCATCATCTTCTCTCTGGCGGTCACATGCAGTTTCTCGCGATAACTGCAGTGACTGCTGGGTAATCGCGGCCGTAAAGCAGTCCGATGACGTCACCGCCGGGGAAGCAGGTAATCAGCTGTGCTGCGCCGGGATGTCAGGCTCTGCCTGGCATTCCGATGTAGCAGAGCTGGATCGTCGTGGGACACTCGTTACTATGGATTGCGTCGGACAGGTGGTATACTGTTGGTTTGTTTTTTTCCTTTTTTTACAGGAGATCGATGGCGTCGCAGGATGAGCGTGTAATAAAAGAAATGAAAACTGTGTTGTCTCTTTTATTTCATTAAAATACTTTTTTCTTGCTGTGTCTTTTTTTTAAACATTTAAAAACTTTGGGATTAATAATGGATCGGTGTCTTATTGACGCCTCTCCATTATTAACCGGGCTTATTGTCACCGTGCAATCAACGGTGACATTAACCCTTTATTACCCCGCTTGCCACCGCTACAGGGCAAGTGGGAAGAGCCGGGTAAAGTGCCACAATTGGCACATCTTTTGATGCGCCAAATGTGGGGCTGCTGCAGCCTGGTATTATCAGGCTGTTGAGGGCCAAAATCCATGGGCCTTGACAGTCTTTTAATACCAGGCCGCAGCAGTCTGCATTTTACTTGGCTGGTTAACAAAAATAGGGGACCCCTACGCCGTTTTTTTTTCGAGGGGATCCCCTATTTTTGTTACCCAGCCAAGCTAAGCAGACTGCTGTGGCCTGGTATTATCAGACTGGCAAGGTCCATGGGTATTGGATCCTTACCAGCCTGAAAAACCAGGCCTCAGCAGTCTGCTTCATCTGGCTGGTTAACAAAAATAGGGGGGACCCCACGCCAATTTTTTTCGAGGGGATCCCCTATTTTTGTTAACCAGCAAAGATAAGCAGACTGCTGTGGCCTGGTATTATCAGGCTGGCAAGGTCCATGGATCTTGGCTCCTTAACAGCCTGAAAAACCAGGCCTCAGCAGTCTGCTTCATCTGGCTGGTTAACAAAAATAGGGGGGACCCCACGCCAATTATTTTTTTCGAGGGGATCCCCTATTTTTGTTAACCAGCAAAGATAAGCAGACTGCTGTGGCCTGGTATTATCAGGCTGGCAAGGTCCATGGATCTTGGCTCCTTAACAGCCTGAAAAACCAGGCCTCAGCAGTCTGCTTCATCTGGCTGGTTAACAAAAATAGGGGGGACCCCACGCCAATTTTTTTCAACGGGATCCCCTATTTTTGTTAACCAGCAAAGATAAGCAGACTGCTGTGGCCTGGTATTATCCGGCTGGCAAGCAGGGTCGGACTGAGCCACCGGGACACCGGAGAAACCTCCGGTGGGCCCCAGCTCCTGCGTGGTGGACCCTGGGCCCTGATTTGAAAGGATAGGTCGCGGGGCAGAGGGGGCGGTGGCCCCGGGCCCCGCGCTCTGAGGGGGCCCACCCGGAGCTACGCTACATTAACTGTATCGGCGTGCACAGCACGCCGATACAGTTACATTCTGCGGCAGAGCAGGGAGAATCGCTCTCCCTGCTCTGCCGCCCGGAAGCTATGGGGCCTGAACAGGCGGTGGGGGGGCCCGGTGCCAGCAGTGGGCCCCCCACCCGTCATCGAAGGGTCAGCTTTATCGGCATCCAGCCGATACAGCTGACCGCATAGAGAGAGAAGGAGCGAGCGCTCCTTCTCTCCCATAATCCCCCTCTCAGCGTCTGACAGCGGGCGCGATGACATCACCTGCCGGCGCCCGCTGTCAGACGCTGAGAGGGAGAACAGTGAGCAGCACAGGAGCCGGGAGGTGAGTATTGTTTTTTTTTTTTAATGGGGGTGCATTATACTACAGAGGCTGTATATGGGGGGTGCATTATAATATAGCGGCTGCCTATGGTGGTGCATTATATTATAGACTCTGCCTATGGGGTTTATTATAATATAGAGGCTGCCTATGGGGGTGCATTATACTATATTGAGGACTATCTGGTGTATTATGCTGTATGGATGCTATCTAGGGGCCATCATACAGTGTTGGACCCATGAAATAGTTTGTGGACATTAAGGGGTCAGTATATATCCAGTGAGGGGCATTATTCTGTGTATAGGGGAGATGTACAGGGGGTGACTTGGGACATTATTAAATGTAAAGTGGACACTTATTGTTATAGGGGAACTCGGGTTACTGTGACTGTCAAAGGGGCACACAGGGCATTATTACAGTCTAGGGGACAAAATGTGGACACTGTTTTCTAGGGCACTTGCACCCGGCATTACTATATTCTAGAGGGTGCTTTAAAATTTAGAGGTCACACAGAACCACACAGCAGGTGCAGTAATAGGGACACATACGCCAGCAGCAGCTCAGTATTGGGGTATCAGGTGCAGTAATAGGGACACATACGGCAGCAGCGGCTCAGTATTGGTGTATCAGGTGCAGAAATAGGGACACATATGGCAGCAGCGGCTCAGTATTGGGGTATCAGGTGCAGAAATAGGGACACATATGTCAGCAGCGGCTCAGTATTGGGGTATCAGCAGGATGAGGAGTTTGTGCAGGTTGAGAATAGTCCAATTGGTGACCGTGACAGTGCTAAAAATATGAGAAGTGAAATGTGTCTTTGTTGTAATCTCTGCAGTCGAGTCCTGGCTGGAGAAGTCCTCATGTCGGTCTGGGCCAGATGGAAAAGACATGAAAAGTGAACAATTCCATTAGAAAGAACATCAGCGGTAAGTCATTATCTGTACCTGTGCTGTAATCTATTATATGTTCTGTAGGACTGGTATTATTTACCACAGACCATATGGCGGTAATATCAATATTGGTCTTTTTATATATAGATTCTTTTTGGCAACAGCGCGGTCATTTGCTGAGGTTCTCTGATTAGGGGCCCACTCAGAAGTTTCGCCCCCACTAAACCAAAACCCTAGCTACGCCTCTGGCTCTCTCTCTAGTCTTTCTTTCTCTCTCTAGTCTTTCTCGCTCTCTGTTCTTTCTTTCTCGCTCTCTGTTCTTTTTTATCTCTGTTCTTTCTTTCTCTCTCTCTTTCTTTCTTTCCTCTCTTTCTTTCTCTGTTTGTTCTTTCTCTCTCGCTGCTCTTTCTTTCTTTTCCTCAGTACCAGCCACTGTGCCCTCATTACCAGTCAGTGTGATCAGCAGTGCTAAATGGGTACGCTTGGGGCGAGGATATGGGTGTGATTAGCTGTGAAATGGGTGTGGTCGGGGCGCGCCGCAGCCTTTAACCCTCTTTCCAGTCTTCAAAATTTGGGAGGTATGCTGTATGACCTTTTTACAACTTCTGGGCATGCTCCTGATGAGCGCGACGGATGGTCTCCTGAGGGATCTCCTCCCACACCTGGACTAAAGCATCCACCAACTCCTGGACAGTCTGTGGTGCAACGTGGCATGGCCTAAAATTTGCTGCAGCAGGCACAGCGTGCCACAGCCTTTGTCCCTCTTTCCCTTCTTCAAAGGTTGGGAAGTATGATGGTGGACCCCAAGAATAATTTTTCTCTGGTGGGCCCAAGGTACTCCAGTCCGACGCTGCTGGCAAGGTCCATGGATATTGGCTCCTTAACAGCCTTAAATACCATGCCTCAGCAGCAGTGGCGTAGCGTGGGGGGAGCAGGGGGCCGGTCCGCACCAGGCGGCACGTGTGTGGGGCGGCGACAGGGCCGGCGTCAGCACCCGGCACACCCGGGCAAGTGCCGGGGCCCTGAGCAGGCGGGGGCCCACTCGCCATCTGGCACCCCCGCGCCCATTAGCGGAGGAGAGTGGTGTCAGCGCCGCCACCCGCCCCCGCCTGCTTAGGGCCCCGGCATCAGCTGGCCCAATACTTACCTCTCCCGTGCCTCCGCTGCCGCAGCTCCGGGCTCCAGGGGGCGCCGGCGCTTCCTCTCACAGCAGCGCCGCTGAATGACGTCATCATTCAGCGGCCGGCTGTGGCAGAGAGCGCGTCGCTGGACAGGTGAGACGTGTGTGTGTGTGTCTCTGTGTGTGTCTGTGTGTATGCAGTGCGGTGCTTTGTGTGTGTATGTGTGTGTGTATGTATGTGAGAGTGCTTGTGTGCTGTGGTGCTGTCTGTGTGTGATGATGGGCAGGCATTGATGATGATGGGGAGGCGATAATGATGATGGGGAGGCGATGATGATGATGGGCAGGCATTGATGATAATGGGGAGGCCATGATGATGATGGGGAGGCAATGATTATGATAAGGAGGCAGTGATGATGATGGGGAGACAATCATGATGATAATGGGGAGTCTTTCCACAGCGCCCTTTCCTGAGCCGTAACAGTGCAGAACGCAGTACAGCGCAGAGGAGAGCTCCATATTTTGTTTGGAGCATTATATGGGGACCAGTATCCTGTATGGAGCATTATATGGGGACCAGTATCCTGTATGGAGCATTATATTGGGTACAGTATTCTGTATGGAGCATTATTTTGGGTCCAGTATTCTGTATGGAGCATTATATGGGGACTAGTATCCTGTATGGAGCATTATATGGGGACCATTATCCTGTATGGAGCATTATATTGGGTACAGTATTCTGTATGGAGCATTATTTTGGGTCCAGTATTCTGTATGGAGCATTATATGGGGGGTGACATCCTGCATGGGGTATTATATGGGTGATGAGGGGGAGACTGTGGTGCCCATAATATTGCATGGAGGACTGTACTGTCCAGTCTGTACTGTGCGCTGTGAGGATTTGGCGGTTTTTGAGCTATTGTACAATTTACAATAGATATCACTCATTTAATGGAAGAAGTGAAGTATTTGACATTGTACTGTACCCATATTTCTCCGCAGTATCTGTGCATCATGAGTCGTGGTCTGTGTTAAAGGGGCCCACTGAGGCTCTTTCGCCCAGGGCCCATAAGAACCTGGAGCCGGCCCTGGCGGCGAGGCAGCAGCAGCAATTCCTCTCCTCTGTGGGAGAAGCGCGGAACAGCCATTACCGCAGCGGCGCAGCCTGTGAGGACTGTGACAACAGCCATTACCGCAGGTTGTGCGGACGGAGGCCGCGGTCATTCCTGCAGCGGCTTCTGGTCCGGTGACAGCCGCCATTAGCACGGCAGGATGCTGGGCAGTGCCGTGTGGAAGCAGTATGTGGGCTCCTGGCTGCCCCTCGGAGCGGACGTGTCCTGCCGGCGCTTGTCGCCTACAGCGTCCAGTTTCTCGGGCTGTACTGGCTGCTGAGCTCCCTGTGGGGTCATCACCCGGGACTCCCCGCACGGGCCCACACCGATGCCCTTCCTGGGCAATTCCGGCTTCATGCTGGTTCCCGGGTGGCTGCTGCAGTTCGGCATAGACGGCAATAGACTGAGCGGGCCCTTCCAGGAGCCACCAGGCGGGGCGCCTTCCTGTACCCCCACATCGTACTCAGTAATATGGCCAAGATCTATGGCATCTACATCGGCAGCCGCCTCATCGTTATCCTCAATGATTTTTACACCGTGAAGGATGCTATGGTGACCCACTCTGAGGTGTTCTCCGACCGGCCCAGCGTGCCCCTGGTCAACATCATCCCCAAGAGGAAAGGTAGGTGGGCGGCGGAGGGGCCCATCAGGGACCCCAGATCAGGCGGCAGATATCTGCGTCCTTCCATCTTATGTCGGAGTGTCCCTCCCGGTCCACTGTTTCTTAGTGACAGATAAGGTTACGGTCACATCTGTGTTTTGTCTGTCCTGTTAGGAAACTAATGGGCATAACTGGTGTAAATGGAAGTAGGGGGGCCGCGGATCATTAGGGGCTTCTCTGGGGTCTGTTATGTCATAGTTCACGCTGCGTCCTAATAACACATGCCCTGTAATGACCAGGGGCCCCTTGCTGCCGTATCCATATGCTCCCATCTGTATCGCACCTGAATTTAATTTATTCCTACAAGAAAACAAGTGGAATTCCCAACCCTCCGATGTTTCCGGATTATCAACGACCAAAGGGGCGGCAAATTTTTCAACCGCCCTGGGCGCCACAAACAGTTGCTAGCCACTGCTCAGCAGTCTGCTTCATCAGGCTGGTTAACAAAAATAGGGGGACCCCACGCCATTTTTTTTTCGAAGGGAACCCCTATTTTTGTTAATCAGTTCCTCTGACATCACTGATTGTGTCCCTGGCTGACCTGAAGTGAAAGTGGAAAGCAATCAATTAAGCTTTCACTTCCTCTCTGTCAGCCAGGAGAGGAGCTCATTCATTTGGGGTTTACTGTGAGGCTGCAGCATTAGCTGCGGTCCCTGCAGTAAACATTAACCCTTTCTGATGGATTACACCGTGGGACCTGACTGTGCATGGGATAGGTAAGAATAATTTTGCTTTTTTATTTTATTTTTATTACGGGAAATGGTTTTTGCAATAAAATAAAAGATGGTCAAAAACATGTGTCTTTATTTCATTAAAATGATTTTTAATTAAAGTGTGTGTGTTTTTATTTTTATTTCATGCAATAGGATTAATAATTGATAGTTGTCTAATTGACAGCTCTCAATTATTAACCTGGCTTAGGTCACCTTTCAATAGCAAGGTGGCTTTAACCCCATATTAACCCATTCGCCACCGCTACAGGGCAATGGGAATAGACGGGCAAAGTGCCAGAAAGGGCGAATCTAATTATAGATTTTGTCTTTTCTGGGGTGTCTGGGGGCAGATGTTAGTAGCCAGGGGGGCCAAAAATAATGGTCCCTCTCTGGGCTATTATTATCTGCCCCCACTCGCTTGCTTTGTCTGTCTGGTTGCGAAAATAGGGCGGGAGCCCACGCATTTTTTTTTAAACAATTTTACACCTCATATATATATATATATATATATATATTATTATATATATATATACATGTCATTGAATTTGTGACACATATATATATATTTATATTTATAGTTCATACACTTCTACATAGTATAATAGCCGCTAATTCAATTGCCCGGCTTTTGTGAAAATGCAGAACCCGACATGAAATGACACATGGTTTACATACAGTTAACCATGTCATTTCAAGTTGTTTGATCTATTGTTTTCACTAACAATTACATGAGTGTATGTGTGCAAAATTTCACACCTGTAGGGGTTAATTAAAGGTGTAAATTCGTAGCAAAAAAGTCCGTTTTTTTTACAACGAATTTACACCTTTAATTAACCCCTACATGTGTGAAATTTTGCACACATACACTCATGTAATTGTTTGTGCAAATTAGATATCAACTACATGAAAAGACATGGTTAACTCTATGTAAACCAAGTGTCATTTCATGTCGGGTGCTTCTGTCTTTTCACAAAAGCCGGCTTTACCGGCAATTGAATCAGAGGCTATTTTACTATGTAGAAGTGTATAAACTATAAATATATGTATATATATATGTCACAATGACATGATATATATATATATATGTATTCTATGTGTGTATATTTAGTGTTTACAAGGAAAGAAAGAGGTTTTTTTAGTTACGACATTTTGTTCCCATAGACTTACATTGGATTTCCGGTATCGGTATCGGGTATCGCCGATATTTTAATGGTATCGGCGATACCATTTCGATTCCGATACTTTTGGATATCGGAAAGTATTGCTCAACTCTAGTAATGATATTATGGTCTTCAATGGAGTATGTAAAAGAGAGGACCAGGAAATTACATCACAATTCTTTTTTTTTGTTAACCCCTCTCTGACATTAGAGTACTATCCCGTCCATAAAACCCGTGCCATTCTGACCATGGACGGGGTAGTACGTCATGCCCTTTAATGCGACAATCGCGACTTAAGTAGCTGTGATCGCATTAAAATTCCGATGCCAGCTTACCTCTTGGAGTTGGCGTCGGCATCCCGGGCTGCGTCCTCCCCCCTCAGGCCTCCGATCGCTGTGATTGGCTGTTCAATTCTGAACAGCCAATCACAGCCTTTCTCACTGTTTCAGCCAATCAGAGCGGCTGAAACAGTGAGATCGCAGGCTAGGATCGAGTACCGATGTACTCGATCCTAGGCCTGGGCCTAGGAAGGTCCAGACCCCCCCCGGATTGGTGCGATCGCCGATCACATCGATCGCGCCAATCGCAGGGCACAGCCGCGGTATATCCGCGCTGTGCCCTGCCTGTACCTGCCTGGATCGGTGCAGTAATAGCACCGATCCTAGGCCAGGGCCTGTAGGGCATGAAGGAGCTGATTGGCGCGATCGATGTCATCGACGATCGCGCCAATCACAGGGCACAGCAGCGGTGTGACCGCTCTGTGCCCTGCTAGGTGACCTGCCGGTGACCTGCCTAGGAATCGGAGCTGTGAGCTCCGATTACTAGGCCGGTGCCTAGCAACCGGCAATGCAGGGGTCTCCTTTGATTGGTGGGATTGATGTGATCATCGATCCCACCAATGACAGGTCACAGCAGCGATGTGACCGCTCTGTGACCTGTCTGCAAACTAGATCTGACCTGTCTGACCGCACTGCAGGGGTCCTCACACTTGCTGAGGATTCCTGCTGTGCGGTCACACTGCCAGATCTCCTCCTGTGCTGAGCCTTGTGGTGCCACAGTAGCCTGTGACACCACAACTCCTGCTGAAGAAAGAAGAAAGAAGAAAGAAGAGAAAAGAAAGAAAAGACTACAAACGTGAGTTTTTGAGCCCCGATCCCTGCCCGATCCACCCCAATCCCCCCATTCCCCCCTCCCCCCTTCCCTTTCCCCTCTTTTTACCCCCCCTTTGCGCCGCCGAGCGTTGATTGGTGACGCAGTTCACCGATCAACACTTTCGCACCCCCCTCCGTGCGCAAATCCAGCAGCCGCAAACTTTGATAAGTGACAGCGGTCACTTATCAGAGCTCGTGCCTGCCGTTTTTTTTTTTTCACCCCCCCCTTTCCGCCACTCCCGTGCGCACATCCAGCAGCCACGGAACTTTGATAAGTGACACCAGTCACTTATCAGAGCTCGTTCCTGCCGTTTTTTGTTTTTTTTCACCAACTTTTCCGCCACTCCCATGCACACATCCAGCAGCCACGGAACTTTGATAAGTGACACCAGTCACTTATCAGAGCTCATTCCTGCTGTTTTTTTTTTTGTTTTTTTTCACCAACTTTTCCGCCACTCCCGTGCGCACATCCGGCAGCCACGGAACTTTGATAAGTGACACCAGTCACTTATCAGAGCTCGTTCCTGCCGTTTTTTGTTTTTTTTCACCAACTTTTCCGCCACTCCCGTGCGCACACCCAGCAGCCATGGAACTTTGATAAGTGACACCAGTCACTTATCAGAGCTCGTTCCTGCTGTTTTTTTTTTTGTTTTTTTTCACCAACTTTTCCGCCACTCCCGTGCACACATCCAGCAGCCACGGAACTTTGATAAGTGACACCAGTCACTTATCAGAGCTCGTTCCTGCTGTTTTTTTTTTTTGTTTTTTTTCACCAACTTTTCCGCCACTCCCGTGCGCACATCCAGCAGCCACGGAACTTTGATAAGTGACACCAGTCACTTATCAGAGCTCGTTCCTGCCGTTTTTTTGTTTTTTTTCACCAACTTTTCCGCCACTCCCGTGCGCACATCCAGCAGCCACGGAACTTTGATAAGTGACACCAGTCACTTATCAGAGCTCGTTCCTGCTGTTTTTTTTTTTGTTTTTTTTTCACCAACTTTTCCGCCACTCCCGTGCGCACATCGAGCAGCCACGGAACTTTGATAAGTGACACCAGTCACTTATCAGAGCTCATTCCTGCTGTTTTTTTTTTTGTTTTTTTTCACCAACTTTTCCGCCATTCCCGTGCGCACATCCGGCAGCCACGGAACTTTGATAAGTGACACCAGTCACTTATCAGAGCTCGTTCCTGCCGTTTTTTTGTTTTTTTTTTCACCAACTTTTCCGCCACTCCCGTGCGCACATCCAGCAGCCACGGAACTTTGATAAGTGACACCAGTCACTTATCAGAGCTCGTTCCTGCTGTTTTTTTTTTTTGTTTTTTTTCACCAACTTTTCCGCCACTCCCGTGCGCACATCCAGCAGCCACGGAACTTTGATAAGTGACACCAGTCACTTATCAGAGCTCGTTCCTGCTGTTTTTTTTTTTTTTTTTTTCACCAACTTTTCCGCCACTCCCGTGCGCACATCCAGCAGCCACGGAACTTTGATAAGTGACACCAGTCACTTATCAGAGCTCGTTCCTGCCGTTTTTTTTTTTTTTTCACCAACTTTTCCGCCACTCCCGTGCGCACATCCAGCAGCCACGGAACTTTGATAAGTGACACCAGTCACTTATCAGAGCTCGTTCCTGCTGGTTTTTTTTTTGTTTTTTTTCACCAACTTTTCCGCCACTCCCGTGCGCACATCCAGCAGCCACGGAACTTTGATAAGTGACACCAGTCACTTATCAGAGCTCGTTCCTGCCGTTTTTTGTTTTTTTTCACCAACTTTTCCGCCACTCCCGTGCGCACATCCAGCAGCCACGGAACTTTGATAAGTGACACCAGTCACTTATCAGAGCTCGTTCCTGCTGTTTTTTTTTTTTTTCACCCCCCTTTCCGCCACTCCCGTGCGCACATCCAGCAGCCGCGGAACTTTGATAAGTGACACCAGTCACTTATCAGAGCTCGTGCCTGCCAGTTTTTTTTTTCACCCCCCTTTCCGCCACTCCCGTGCGCACATCCAGCAGCCGCGGAACTTTGATAAGTGACAGCGGTCACTTATCAGAGCTCGTGCCTGCCAGTTTTTTTTTTTTCACCTCCCTTTCCGCCACTCCCGTGCGCACATCCAGCAGCCGCGGAACTTTGATAAGTGACACCGGTCACTTATCAGAGCTCGTGCCTGCTGGTTTAGACTTTTTTTCACAGGCCTTTTTTTTCCCTATTCGCTTTCTTTTCTTTTAGCTTTTTCTTTTCAGCTTAGTTTACACCAATCACTATCCCCCTCCACACACACACACAGTTATAAATAAAGTTCACACAAAGCACCACATTCACAAAAAAAATGTCCCGCTCGTCACGCTCATCCCAACAGCGCTATTCAGTGGAGGAGGCATACGCTTTCCTTGCCTCCGACACTGATAGCGAGGGAGAGGATCCCACATTTCTTTATTTTTCAGATGATGATTCTTCTTCCTCCTCATCTTCCTCCTCGGGTCCTGCGGAACCGCCACGCAGACGCCCCAGGACAGAACATGAGGCAGCGCCCGCCCCTGAAAATGAACCAGCGCACCCCTCTTCGGACCCCGTATGGACCCCGGCCCCCGAAAATTACGAGCCACTGATTCCTGATTTTGTGGCAGAATCAGGAATCAGGTTTGACTCCACCGGCTTCACAGAAATAGACTTTTTCAAAGTCTTTTTCTCTGAGGATTTAATTAACCTCATGGTGGAGCAAACAAATTTGTACGCTCGGCAATTTTTGGCGCAAAACCCCCGTTCATCATTTTCCAACTGGTCTCCTGTAGACGCAGTTGAAATGATGCAGTTTTGGGGCCTGGTCCTCCATATGGGGATCCTGAAGAAGCCAGAAATTCGGCAATATTGGAGTGTTGATATTTTATACAACACTCCACTGTTCCGAATGGTCATGGCTCGGACGCGTTTTGAGGCCATCCACAAATTCCTGCATTATAATGATAATGCACAGTGTCCCCCACAAGATGACCCCAACTTTGACCGCCTGTTCAAAGTTCGGCCGGTCATCGAACACTTCAACAAAAAGTTTGCTGAAGTGTACGTGCCCCAAAGGGACATCTGCATGGATGAGTCCTTGGTTCATTTTAAGGGATGGCTCGCATTCCACCAGTACCTGCCCAGCAAGAGGGCAAGGTACGGAATCAAACTCTACAAGCTGTGTGAGAGTACCTCAGGGTACACACACAGCTTTAGAGTTTACGAAGGAAAGGACACCAGGATTGTACCCCCTGAGTGTCCCCCCGTCCTGGGAGTGAGTGGGAAAATTGTGTGGGATTTGGTGCACCCACTGCTGGATAAAGGTTATCACCTTTACACTGATAACTTTTATTCCAGCATCCCACTCTACAAATCCCTCTCTGCGCGAGGTACCGCAGCCTGCGGTACCGTCCGCAAAAATCAGAGAGGCCTCCCAAAGACGCTACTTGGGCTGATGCTCAGAAAGGGTGAGAGCAGAGCCCAATGTAGCGACCACCTGTTGGTGGTCAAGTACAAGGATAAGAGGGATGTCCTTCTCTTGACCACCATACATGGTGATGGCAGCGCCCTCAGCACTGTACGGGGTACCTCTACACAGGTCCGCAAACCGGACTGTGTACTGGGGTACAATAAATACATGGGGGGTGTTGATCTCTATGATCAACTCCTCCAACCGTACAGTGCTTTGAGAAAGGCCAAGGTGTGGTACAAGAAGCTGTCCGTGCACATCGTCCAAATGGCAATGCTCAACGCTTTCCTGCTGTCACGATGTGCACGCAACAGCGATACGATGTACCTTCAGTTTCAGGAGGTAGTGGTTAAGGCCCTGATGTTTGGCGCTCAGGAAAGAGCGGGCCCCAGTACTTCCGGAACTGAAGGTGCTCGTATCATACCAGGTCAGCATTTCCCGGGGGTGGTCCCGCCAACTGGAAGAAAAGGTAAGCCGCAAAAAAGGTGCCGAGTGTGTTACAAAAGGGGAATACGCAAGGACACCACTTACCAATGCGACACCTGCCCCGAAAAACCTGGCCTGTGTATGAAGGATTGTTTCAAATTGTACCACACCTCCATGCACTACTAATTTACTTTACAGGAAAGATTAGTTCCAGAAGGGGGGCACATTTAGAAAAGTTCCTTGGGAGTCTACTTTCCAAAATTATGTCACTTGTGTTTTTTTTTTACTGTTTAGGCACATCAGGGGCTCTGCAAACGGAACATGACGCCCGCAGACCATTCCATCAAAGTCTGCTTCCAAAACGTCACAATTTCCCTTCTGAGCCCCGAATTGTGCCCAAACAGTTTTTTCCCACATATGGGGTACCAGTGTACTCAGGACAAATTGGACAACAACTTTTGGTGTCCAATTTCTCCTCTTAACCTTGGGAAAATAAAAAATTGGGGACTAAAACATCATTTGTGTGAGGTAAAAAGTAGGATTTTTTTTTTTCACACCTGGGCATTATAAACTTTAGTGAAACACTTGGGGGTTCAAAGTGCTCATCACACACCTAGATAAGTTCCTTAGGGGGTCTAGTTTCCAAAATGGGGTCACATGTGGGGGGTTTCCACTGTTTAGGCACATCAGGGGCTCTGCTAACGGAACATGACGCCCGCAGACCATTCCATCAAAGTCTGCATTCCAAAACGTCACTGCTTCCCTTCCGAGCCCTGCCGTGCGCCCAAACAGTGGATCCCCCAACATATGGGGTATCAGCATACTCAGGACAAATTGGACATCCAATTTTGGTGTCCAATTTCTCCTCTTAACCTTGGGAAAATAAAAAATTGGGGACTAAAACATCATTTTTGTCAGGTAAAAAGTAGGATTTTTTTTTTCACGCCAGGGCATTATAAACGTTAGTGAAACACTTGGGGGTTCAAAGTGCTCACCACACACCTAGATAAGTTCCTTAGGGGGTCTAGTTTCCAAAATGGGGTCACATGTGGGGGGTTTCAACTGTTTAGGCACATCAGGGGCTCTGCTAACGGAACATGACGCCCGCAGACCATTCCATCAAAGTCTGCATTCCAAAACGTCACTGCTTCCCTTCCGAGCCCTGCCGTGTGCCCAAACAGTGGATCCCCCCAACATATGGGGTATCAGCATACTCAGGACAAATTGGACAACCACTGTTGGGGTCCAATTTCTCCTCTTACCCTTGGGAAAATAAAAAATTGGGGACTAAAACATCACTTTTGTGGAAAAAAAATATATATTTTTTTTTTCACGCAGGGCATTATAAACGTTAGTGAAACACTTGGGGTTCAAAGTGCTCACCACGCACCTAGATAAGTTCCTTAGGGGGTCTAGTTTCCAAAATGGGGTCACATGTGGGGGGTTTCCACTGTTTAGGCACATCAGGGGCTCTGCTAACGGAACATGACGCCAGCAGACCATTCCATCAAAGTCTGCATTCAAAACGTCACTGCTTCCCTTCCGAGCCCTGCCGTGCGCCCAAACAGTAAATCCCCCCAACATATGGAGTATCAGCGTACTCAGGACAAATTGGACAACCACTTTTGGGGTCCAATTTCTCCTCTTACCCTTGGGAAAATAAAAAATTGGGGACTAAAACATCACTTTTGTGGAAAAAAAAATTTATTTTTTTTTTCACGCCAGGGCATTATAAACGTTAGTGAAACACTTGGGGGTTCAAAGTGCTCATCACACACCTAGATAAGTTCCTTAGGGGGTCTAGTTTCCAAAATGGGGTCACATGTGGGGGGTTTCCACTGTTTAGGCACATCAGGGGCCCTCCAAACGCGACATGGCGTCCGTTCGCAATTCCAGCCAATTTTGGTTTGGAAAAGTCAAACGGCGCTCCTTCCCTTTCAAGCCCTGCCGTGCGCCCAAACAGTGGTTCCCCCCACATATGGGGTATCAGTGTACTCAGGACATGTTGGACAACAACTTTTGTGGTCCAATTTCTCCTCTTACACTGGGGAAAATAAAAAAATGGGGACTAAAACATCACTTTTGTGGAAACATTTTTTTTTTTTTTTTTTCACGCCAGGGCATTATAAACGTTAGTGAAACACTTGGGGGTTCAAAGTGCTCATCACACACCTAGATAAGTTCCTTAGGATGTCTAGTTTCCAAAATTGGGTCACATGTGGGGGGTTTCCACTGTTTAGGCACATCAGGGGCCCTCCAAATGCGACATGGCGTCCGTTCGCAATTCCAGCCAATTTTGGTTTGGAAAAGTCAAACGGCGCTCCTTCCCTTTCGAGCCCTGCCGTGCGCCCAAACAGTGGTTCCCCCCCACATATGGGGTATCAGCGTATTCAGGACATGTTGTACAACAACTTTTGTGGTCCAATTTCTCCTCTTACCCTTGGGAAAATAAAAATTTGGTGACTAAAACATGCTTGTGGAAAAAATATGATTTTTTTTCTTCACGGCTCTACATTACTAACTTGCGTGAAGCACTTGAGGTTTAAACTACTCACCACACATCTAGATAAGTTCCTTAGGGGGTCTAGTTTCCAAAATGGGGTCACATGTGGGGGGTTTCCACTGTTTAGGCACATCAGGGGCCCTCCAAACGCGACATGGCGTCCGTTCGCAATTCCAGCCAATTTTGGTTTGGAAAAGTCAAACGGCGCTCCTTCCCTTTCGAGCCCTGCCGTGCGCCCAAACAGTGGTTCCCCCCCCACATATGGGGTATCAGCATACTCAGGACATGTTGGACAACAACTTTTGTGGTCCAATTTCTCCTCTTACCCTTGGGAAAATAAAAATTTGGGGACTAAAACATCATGTTTGTGGAAAAAATATGATTTTTTTTCTTCACGGCTCTACATTACAAACTTGCGTGAAGCACTTGAGGGTTCAAAGTGCTCACCACACATCTAGATAAGTTCCTTAGGGGGTCTAGTTTCCAAAATGGGGTCACATCTGGGGGGTTTCCACTGTTTAGGCACATCAGGGGCCCTCCAAACGCGACATGGCGTCCGTTCGCAATTCCAGCCAATTTTGGTTTGGAAAAGTCAAACGGCGCTCCTTCCCTTTCGAGCCCTGCCGTGCGCCCAAACAGTGGTTCCCCCTTACATATGGGGTATCAGCGTACTCAGGACAAGTTGGACAACAACTTTTGTGGTTCAATTTCTCCTCTTACCCTTGGGAAAATAAAAATTTGGGGACTAAAACATCATGCTTGTGGAAAAAATATGATTTTTTTTCTTCACGGCTCTACATTACAAACTTGCGTGAAGCACTTGAGGGTTCAAACTACTCACCACACATCTAGATAAGTTCCTTAGGGGGTCTAGTTTCCAAAATGGGGTCACATGTGGGGGGTTTCCACTGTTTAGGCACATCAGGGCCTCTCCAAACGCGACATGGCGTCCGTTCTCAATTCCAGCCAATTTTGGTTTGGAAAAGTCAAACTGCGCTCCTTCCATTCCGAGCCCTGCTGTGTGCCCAAACAGTGGTTTTCCCTCACATATGGGGTATCGGCGTACTCAGGAGAAATTGCACAACAACTATATCGGTCCTTTTTCTCCTTTTTCCCTTGTGAAAATAAAAAAAATGTTTGTAAAAGATCATTTTTGTGACTAAAAAGTAAAATGTTCATTTTTTCCTTCCACGTTGCTTCAGCTCCTGTGAAGCACCTGAAGGGTTAATAAACTTCTTGAATGTGGTTTTGAGTAGCTTGAGGGGTGTAGTTTTTAGAATGGTGTCACTTTTGGGTATTTTCTGCTATATAGACCCCTCAAAGTGACTTCAAATATGAGGTGGTCCCTAAAAAAAATGGCTTTGTAAATTTTGTTGTAAAAATGAGAAATCGCTGGTCAACTTTTAACCCTTATAATTTCCTAACAAAAAAAATTTTGTTTCCAAAATTGTTCTGATGTAAAGTAGACATGTGTGAAATGTTATTTCTTAACTATTTTGTGTGACATATTTCTCTGTTTTAAGGGAATAAAAATTCAAAGTTTGAAAATTGCAAAATTTTCAAAATTTTTGCCATATTTGCATTTTTTTCATAAATAATCGCAAGTTATATGGAAGAAATTTTACCACTATCATGAAGTACAATATGTCACGAGAAAACAATATCAGAATCGCGAAGATCCGTTGAAGCGTTCCAGAGTTATAACCTGATAAAGAGACAGTGGTCAGAATTGTAAAAATTGGCCCAGTCATTAACGTGCAAACCACCCTTGGGGGTGAAGGGGTTAAATAATATATCTTAATTTAACTTACAAAAACGCATACAAATCCGCATCAAAAACGCATAAAAAATCCATCAGATCCGTGGGGATTTTTAACTGTGTTTTCTGCCAAGAGAGGAAGAACCTGTGCAGAAAATTCCTCAGCAAATCTGCTTTTGACGCTGCATATTTTTTTCCTGAGTTATAAACACAGCGTCTTACACTTCTAGCAAAGCGAATGGGATTTACAGAAATCTCCTGCCCACTGCGCTTCTTATTTACGCTGCGGAAACTGACCTGCGGTGCACATTTCAAATGTACAGCATGTCAATTTCTCTTGTGGGTACCCTGAGTTTTACGTGCAGATTTTCCCCATAAACTTACATTAGATGAAGAAAATCTGCAGGTAAAACATGCACATGCATTGTTAGTTAGTTTCTGTGGCGGGAACATATCAGAGACACATCTAATCTGCACCTAAACATATAAAGTTCAGTAAAATCAAAAAATCAGGAAGTTTTAAGAACAAAACCACTTTATTTAACCCCTTTACTACCTATGACGTATAGGTACGTCATAGGTAGTCTCCCCCTCTTTGATCTGTTCAGCTATCATGCTTCTCTAACAGCCAGGGTTGGAATCGCGATCCACCAGTGGCTGTTAACATGTTAACATGCAAAGCGGATGCATGTCATTATCTCCTCCCATCGGTGCCCCTGTCACATGACCACAGGGCACGGATGGGTTGGCATGACAACTCATGATCTGCAGAAGACCCCTGTGGTTGTCATTGCCGAACTGCTATGAGCAGATGAACATTTTGCTACACATAGGAGCACAAGCGATCAGATGATCACTGCTTCAAGTCTCTTAAGGAGACTATTGATGAAAGTAAAAAGTAAAAAAGATTTTTAAAAAATGTAAAAGTTCATATCACCCCCCTTTTGTCCCATTAAAAAAACTAATAAAAATTCAAAAATACACATATTTGCTATCGCCGCATTCCGAAACGCTTAATCTATCAAAATATAAAAAGAATTAATCGATAAATGGCATAACGAGAAAAAAAATAAAGCAAGAATTACGTTTTTTTGGTAGTCGCAACAATGCAAGCTCGGCTTACAAAAAAAAAGCCCTAAGCCGGCACCAGATCCGAAAAAATGGAGACGCTGCGAGTCTTGGAGAGCGGTGCCATTTTTTTTTGTGTTTTTTTTTTTTTACAAACATTGGATTTTTTTTCCCACTTAAATGAAAAAGATGTTTGGTATCTACGAACTCGTAATGACCTGGAGAATAATCATGGCAGGTCAGTTTTAGCATTTAGTGAACATAGTAAAATAAAACACAAAAAAAAAACAATTGTGGAATTGCACTTTTTTTGCAATTTCACCACACTTGGAATTTTTTACTTGTTTTTCCAGTATGCTACATGGTAAAATCAATGATGTTGTTCAAAAGTACAACTCATCCCACAAAAACAAAGCCCTCACATGGCCACATTGATGGAAAGATAAAAAAGTTATGGCTCTGGTAAATGGGGAGCAATAAACGAAAACGCAAAAACCCAAGGTAGTAAAGGGGTTAAAGAATGACACACCTAACAGAGAAAAAAAAAGAGGCTTCAAAAAACGATAAAAACGCATATTTCAAAAACGCACACAAAAACCCAATGAAAAAATGCAAGTAACTTAGTTTAAATAATAGGTGCAGAAATAGCGCTATATCAAAACTCACCATAAGCTCATTGTTGGAACATAGCCTAAAGGATCTATGGTGTACATTTTCGTCATTGGTCACTAACGACTGTATAAAGCTGTCTCACAAGCTGAGTGTGCTCCATTTAAAGCAGCGGCCAGTTGTGTCACACAGACAGGATCTTCCTGTATCTGCAGTGACAGGAGCCATCTCTTATTGCTGCAGTTTTAACATTTAAAGGGGTATTCCCATCTCCAAGACCTTACCCGATTAATAATAATATTAGCAAATACATCCAATGACAAAAGTTGTCTACGGCCATATTCACATAATCAGTATTTGATCAGTATTTTACTTCAGTATTTGTAAGCCAAAATCAGGAGTGGAACAATCAGAGGAAAAGTATAATAGAAACACATCAACACTCCTGCATTTTTCTTCCACTCTTGGTTTTAGCTTACAAATGCAGATGTAAAATACTGAACAAATACTGAACGCGTGAACATGGTTTAATGGTTCTTCTGATTAGTTATGTTGCCTACCCCATCTGCAGGGCATTGTATTAGCTTAGGTATTCATGGGTACGCCCACTCATATAATGACAGGTTGATTAGTTGTTAGTGATCGTAACCATGGATATCTAAGCTACTGCAATGCCCTGCACATGGCGTAAGCAGCATAGAGAATCAGAATAACTATACTAATAATAATCTTTATTAATAATAATCTTTATTTATATAGCGCCATCATATTCCGCAGCGCTTTACAGTTTAACAGTTTCAGAACACAAGTCATAAGTAACAACGTTAATACAATAATTAGAGCAAAATAAGCCGCCCCTGCTCGTGAGAGCTTACAATCTACAATGAGGTGGGGGAGATACAAAGTACAGGTGTATATATACAATGGTGCATTTACAATGATGGTCCAGCCATCTTGAGGGAGTGAGGGATGGATGGAGATAGTGAATGGGCTACACACACACACACACACACACACTTACACATAGAATGACTTTGATTAGTGAATGTGATAGGCCGCTCTGAACAAATGTGTTTTGAGGGAGCGCCTGAAACCATGCAAATTGTGGATAGTCCTAATTTCTTGGGGTAGAGCATTCCAGAGAATTGGCGCAGCGCGGGAGAAGTCTTGGAGTCGGGAGTGGGAGGTACGGATTAGTGCAGAGGTTAGTCGAAAGTCGTTTGCAGAGCGCAGCAGTCGGTAAGGCCGATAGATAGAAATGAGGGAGGAGATGTAGGGGGGTGCGGCACTGTGGAGAGCTTTGGGGTGAGAACCAGTACTTTGAATTGTATCCTATAATGAATGGGCAACCAGTGTAAGGACTGACGAAGAGCGGACGCGTCCGAGTACCGATTAGCCAGATGGATTACCCTGGCTGCTGCATTAAGGATGGACTGGAGAGGGGATAGTCGAGTAATGGGGAGGCCAAGTAATAGAGCGTTGCAGTAGTCCAGGCGGGAGTGGATCTACTACAATTCTAGTTGAAGGTATTTGCTAACATTATTATTATTACACCTACTACATATTGGGATAGGATCTCGGAAATAAGAATACCGCTTTAAGGCCATGTTCCTTTTGATGAGATTTTGATGTAGCAGATTTTCTGCAGTATTTCTGCACCTATGAAGTTAATTAGTTTACTTCCAGAATTTTTTAGTGTGTGACAGCAGTAAAACATAAAAAACAAAATAAATCTAGTATCGCTGTAATTGCACCGACTACAAGAATAAAGTTGTCTAATCACTTATACGGCACTAGGAACTGCCTAAAAAATAAAACCAATTCTTCAGCTGCTGTTGATTTTTTCATTCTGCCTCTAAAAGATTGTAGCAATGCTCGGCTCACATACATCCTGCGCTCTATGCTGAGCGCTTACATCGGGGATTCCGTGTAAAGCTCTGAAATACGTGATTCAGACAGAACCCACGGCGGAAGATTCTGTCTGCATTTTTAGGCGTGTATACAAGTGTGGTCTGCTACAGCTTTGTGCACTTCTGAAAAGAAGGACAATGCTGAACAGAGGCTAGATGGTGTCCAGAGTAACTCTGCTGCCTCATTATAGTGAATGTACTGTATCCCTCGAGGGTTTCATATGAATCACGTCACTCTGAGATTTAGATTGAAACCCCAAAGTAAGTGCTCAGCGTAGAGCGCAGGATAAATGTGACACAAAATGTTATGTAAAATGTTCCCAACAAAAGTTTCAGCTCAGTCCACAAAAAAAGCAGGTCCGTTATCTGTTAATTGAAATATAGGGGCTTATACGTCACTAGAGTTGAGCAAATTTGTTCGGGTCACTGCTTATTCAGCAAGCTATAGCACTTACCGAATAAGCTACAGCATCGCTGATCAGCACCGCAGCTGCATGTGTCACAGCTGTGTCACTGTCACAGCACATGCATGGACAGCCAAACACACAGGCTAAGTAAGTAATTTGCCCCACATGTCGGATACTGGCGTTTTCAGGAGAAATTGCACAATAATGTTTGAGGTCCAGTTTTTTTCCTAAAAAATAGCTTGGGATTTTTTTGGGAAAATGAGAAATCACTGATCAACTTTTAACCTTTCTAACTTGCTAACAAAAAAAATGTTTAAAAAATTATGCTGATGTAAAGTAGACAAGTTGGAAATATTATTTATTAACTATTTTGTGTGACATAACTCTCTGGTTTAAGGGCATAAAAATTTAAAAGTTTGAAAATTGCAAAATTTTCACAAAATGTCTGTTTTTTTCACAAATAAACGCAAGTCACATCTAACAAATTTTACCACTTCCATGACGTAAAATATGTCATGAAAAATCTTATTCAGAATCTCTGGGATCCATTAAAAGTGTTCTAGAGTTACTACCTCATAAAGTGAAACTGGTCAGAATTGTAAAATTTGGCCTGGTCATGAAGGTGGAAACAGGCTTAGGGGGGTAAAGGGGTTAAATATCTTTAGTGCAGAAAAAAGTAACTTCTTTAACAGCTCATTTTGCTTGAGTCTGTAAACCTGTTTCTCTCTTCTCTCCTCCATCATAATTGCAGATTGGTGTTATTTAATGCATTCTACTTACGGAGAAGGTGCCACTCATCTTGCTGAATAGTCCTGGTCAGATTGAATGGAATATTCCTCAGGCGAATTGGTTGAGAGAAGTGATACTTGATGGCTGTGCATTTCTGAGCAATTCCTTCAAAGAAAAAGTAAAGCAATTTAGCATACTATTGTATGTGTGAAAACAGCACATTCATCTAAAGAAGCTCAATCTTGATAATTACATACCCAGACATTACTCATTCTCAACAGGGTCGGTGTTTTAAAATGGTCAATTGACAACTATTAATGAATATGTCAAAGATTTTTGTAAAGCAAAGACATGGCAGGATAGATCAAAATGAATTTTTTATACAATTGGCTTCTTAGTAACCGGGAAACGAAGATGAAGAGCCCTAAGCATTATGCCCTGCATATTTGAAATATTAAAATAAATTTCCAACTTTTATCAGGTTTATGTCCAAAATTCTGTGCTAATTAATTTCTCAATGCTGAATTTCCGGCTTTTCTTCTTTCTTTCTATCTGTCATATCTATCTATCTATCTATCTATCTATCTATCTATCTATCTATCTATCTATCTATCTAATATATATACATGTATATATGTGTGTGTGTCACTGACATCTATATATTCTATGTGTATATATCTATTTTATATATTCTATTCTAACCTGTCAGTGTGATTTTACTGTACTCGACAGATTTGAATTGCCGGCTATTCAAAGGACTCCGATGTATAAAAATCATACAGCACTCGCATGGTCCAAGTGCTGTGCGATTTTTTTCTCGCACTCATAGGCTTGCATTGGTGAGACTTGGCCAAGTCTCAGTGACAATCGCAGCATGCTGCAATGTTACACGCATGTCGAATACGACAGAGAAAATAAACGGTGATGTGAGCTGCCCCATAGATTAACACTGGGTCGAGTGCTATGCGATGATTTCTCACATAGCACTCACCCGTATTCTACGATAGTGTGACTCCGACCTAAGAGAGGTAATAAGCAGCTGACACTAGAAGTGCTGGAGCACGGGAGGGCTGCGTTTTGATGTGCTCGGCGCACCGTCAAAAGGACGCATGCGCCGCCAAACGCATACCTGCGCACGGCCTGCGTACCCAATGATAAAGATAGGGTACGCAGGTCGCATGCGGCGTCATGCGCCCATAGGCGGAGCCGCCGGGAAGAGGCGTGGCCGGGGGCGGAGCTTAGCGGCGGCCGTGCGCAGACAGGCGCAGCTCGCTCAAACGCAAATGTGAAAGCAGCCTTACTGAGTATCATGCTATTTCAATGCGTGAATTCAGAGTGTGCTCTCAGGCTCCCTCTAGCTGTGCTTGCTGGTTGCTAGTATGTCTTGTTTTGTCCATTATTATTATTATGTCTAAACAAAGAATTTCAAGCTCTATATCAGAAAGATCTTGTTTCAGCTTCTATAAAAAATAGTATTTTGAAACTATGTACCACTATGTGAACATTTTCTGTAAGGCATGTTTTAGACAACCATAAGATGGATGCATATTAAGGTCTTCAATAGTTATTATGTATTAGTTTATTTTAACCACGTATCTAGCACCATAAATTCAACAGCGATTTACAGCAGGGTTCCCCAACTCCAGTCCTCAAGGCCCACCAACAGGTCATGTTTGCAAGATTTCCTTAGTATTGCTCAGGTGATAATTGCATCACATGTCTAATACAATGGAAATCCTGAAAACATGACCTGTTGGTGGGCCTTGAGGACTGGAGTTGGGGAACCCTGATTTACAGCCATGATCATCACTGCTCACACTCAAGGTTCCCCTGTATGAGTGTGGGAAGAAGCACATGCAAACACGGGGAGAACATACAAACTCCTTGCAGATGTTGTCCTTGGTGGGATTTGTACAGGAGACCCCTGTGCTGCAAAGCAAACCACTGAGCCACCAGGCTGCTCTACAATTACTAGACCATCTGTGCTTCTATTGTGTTAAACTAAGATCACTATAAGGCCGGTGTCACACTTGTGTGTGTGATGCAAGAAACTCGCATGAGTCTGTTGCATCAACACCCGGCACTGCCGCCGTCACTCCACCTGGCACTGCCGCCGGCACTCGGACTGTATTTCTATGCAGCTGCACACTCCGGTCCGAATGCCGGTGGCAGTGCCGGCTGTTGATACTAGAGACTCGTGCGAGTTTCTCGCATCACACATGCAAGTGTGACCCCGGCCTAAAGTTCCTTTAACTATCAATGGCTGCAGGTAGCTGGTGCGGACAGCTAAAGGTCCCTGAGTAAGAATAGCGTGTAGATATCCTATCCCTTGTTATGCACATAAAGGCTCACAAATATTAAAATAGTAAGGTAATACATCTTTTTAACCAAGGGAATTTGCAGGCTACCTATTAATTTAAGTAGAGAGTTAAAACAAGAAATATGCACTTTTTCAATATTTTTTTTGCAGAATGGTTACCCAGCAGATAACAGTTGATCATTGTTGATGGTAACATCCATAGTGGTCTAGGCTGGTGAACAGGTAAAAGATGCAGTTTGAGGTTTGGGTAGCAGGAATCAAGATGCAAGTTCCCTTCAAAGGGAATCTACCAGCAGTTTTTGCTATGTAATCTGACATCAGCATAAAGTAGGGACAAAGACTCCGATTCCAGCGATGTATCACTTAGTTTACTGGGTGCAGCATATTTGATAGATTCATAGTTATCTCTATGTCTAATTGACAGCTCTCAATTATTAACCTGGCTTAAAGTGACCTTTCAATTGCAAGGTGGCTTTAACCCCTTATTAACCCATTCGCCACCGCTACAGGGCAATGGGAATAGACAGGCAAAGTGCCAGAAAGGGCAAATCTAATTAGAGATTTCCCTTTCTGGGGTGTCTGGGGGCAGATGTTAGTAGCCAGGGGGGGCACAAAAAAAATGTACCCTCCCTAGGCTATTATTATCGGCCCCCACTCGCTGGCTTTGTCTGTCTGGCGGAGAAAATACAGCGGGAGCCCACGCATTTTTTTTCAACGAATTTACACCTTTAATTAACCCCTACATGTCTGAAATTTTGCACACATACACTTATGTAATTGTAAGTTAAAACCATATATCAAAATACATGAAATGACATGGTTAACTGTGTGGAAACAATGTATCATTTCATGTCGGCTTCTGTGATTTCACAAAAGCCGGCAATTGAATTAGCGGCTATTACAGTATGTAGAAGTGTATGAACTATAAATATATATATGTATGTGTCACAATGACATGTATATATATATATATATATATATATATGTATTCTATGTGTATGTATCTAGTGTTTTGTGAGCTGTCAGTGTGATTTTACAGTAGCCGGGGATGAATTGCCGGCTTTTCAAAGGAGACTGGTGCGTATAAATCGGACAGCACTTGCATGGTGCGAGTGCTGTGCGATGATTTCTCGCACCCATTGACTTGCATTAGCGATTATCATGCCAAAATCGCATCAAATCGCAGCATGCTGCGATTTTTTCTCACACCAATTTCTGATGAGAAAAAAATCGAAAATGAGAACTCACCTATTGAATAACATTGGTCAGATTTGAATCCGATTTTTTTTCGTCTGATTATCATCCATTTTCGGCGTCAGTGAGTATGAGCCCTGATTGCAAAAAACTGATGTGTGAAAGAGGCCTTAGTAACACATTACTGCTGACATTATGGTGCTCTTAGATTACATAGCAAAAATACCCAAAAGTAAAAATTAGGATCGGTACAGGAATAAATAAAACTTTATTTCATCAGATTAGAAAAAAAGGATATTTATGAAGTATGGACCGTAGTACTTTGGATGAAGCTGTGACAAGGCACCGTGAGGCTTTTCATATCCTCCTTTTACTCTGACTTTATTACATAGCAAAAACCTGGTGAAAGATTCCCATTCAGTTATGCACACAATAACAGCAATGTACAATGTAAAAATGGCAAACTGATATAGAAATATAGTTTTATTATTGACATATGATTAAAATATCTAATACATTTACCTAAAAGTCTTATGTACCAAAATTAAAAGTAAGTCAGAAGACTCAAGATAAGGATGTTAAAATAGTGCAGCCAATATTGAGGACAAGAGTGAGACCATCACTGATCTGCTAGTCTTGCAAGTCGCTAAATAAAATTAGACTCCATGCATTGAAACCATCTATATTGAAAAAGCAATTCAAGCATACTTATGTGTTAACAAATAAAAAAAGCTTAATAAAAGATAATGCTACTATTGAAATGCCAAGTTATGTTTTTTGGCCAATATGTTGATTTAGAGGTAATTTTGCTACCTGTACTTCAACCACTAGAGGGCAACAAAACCATCATATTTCTTAGTGTACGCCACTTATTAAAATTCACAGATTTTTACAAGCAATTAATGCAGAACTCACTACACAGGCTCACACATGTTCTGCTTCATTCAATAGAAGAAAATTAAATTTAATAACCAAGTAGAACAGTTTAGCACATTATGCTTACTGACTTTTGAGAATACAAATCAGGGAAAAACCAGATGCAGTACATATAGCAACTTTTTTCCTGCCCTAAAATATAATCCCAACATGCCCAAGGTGAGTGTCATTGCAAAACGTGTAAGCGTTTCCCCTAAAAGGGAACCTGTCACCTTCCCCAGGAAGTCATATGACATGAAGGGGTGATGTGATAGACCTAATGGAAAAGAGAAGTTTTAGCTGGGAAGAAAGGCAATATGACCAATTATCAGTACCCAGTGCTATATAATATGATGATTGCAATATATTAATAGGAAAAGAATGTTGATGGGAGTGCTTCTCTTAAAGGGAACCTGTCACCTCCTTTTTCACATATAAGCTGCGGCCACCGCCATTAAGGGCTTATCTACAGCATTCTGTAATACTGTAGATAAGCCCCGATGTAACTTGAAAGATAAGAAAAACAAGTTATATTATACTCACCCGGGGGCAGTCTGGTCCGATGGGTGTCACGGTCCGGGTCCGACACCTCCCATCTTCATGCGATGACGTCCTCC
The DNA here is from genome assembly GCA_033576555.1 of Oophaga sylvatica. Classification (NCBI taxonomy): domain Eukaryota; kingdom Metazoa; phylum Chordata; class Amphibia; order Anura; family Dendrobatidae; genus Oophaga; species Oophaga sylvatica. Next base: position 469,211,547 of record JARQOD010000005.1, read on the forward strand.
TCCTTGCTTCTGTCGCGCTCCTGCGCAGGCCTACTGATTTAGTACTGCAGTGCGCAGTGCCGGACCTCTGTGACCTTTCCAGTGCCTGCGCACTGCAGTACTTTGCTCCGCCCTCAACAGGGCAGAGAATTACGCCTGCGCAGGAGCGCGACAGAAGCAAGGAAGAGGACGTCATCGCTAGAAGATGGGAGGTGCCGGACCCGACCTGCAACGCCCATCGGACCGGAACACCCCCCTGGTGAGTATAATCTAACTTGTTTTTCTTATCTTTCAGGTTACATCGGGGTCTTATCTACAGCATTACAGAATGCTGTAGATAAGCCCTTAATGGCGGTGGCCGCATCTTATATGCGAAAAATGAGCTGACAGGTTCCCTTTAAGGCTTCACTTACTGATCTCAGTTTGTTTCTTAAATGCCTATGCCATATCTCTGCTCTTTATGCGTATATATGTTTATTCAGATACTTTGTTATATCATGTCTGAGGAAGAGACCCAAGTAGCTTTGAAAGCTTGGTTTGTAACATCACTTATTTTATTTTGTTAGCCATTAAAAGGTATAACAACTAGTAGATCATTATTTTGCTTCTTTCACTGACAACAATAAACCCACTAAACAAATTGACACCGCTAGAATCAGGGTCTGTTCCGCTACATCATGCTGCTCTCAAATGGGGTAGCAAAACACTGGTGACAGATAGGGTTGATCGAATAGCTTTGGATAAGTGCTTATCCGAATAGCTATAGCGCTTACCGAATAGCTTCACCGGTAACCCGGATACCTGGAGCGCTCCCAATAATCAGCTGCATGTGTCGCAGCTGTGTGACAGTCACATTACAGGCATGAAGGGCCCAACAAACAGGCTCTCCATACATGTGTTGCGACTGTCACACAGCCGCGACACATGTAGCTGTGGCACCGAACAGCTGATTATTGGGAGCGCTCCAGGTATCAAGGTTACCGATAAAGCTATTCGGTAATCACTGCAGCTATTTGGATAACCACTTATCCAAATCTATTCGATCAACCCTAGTGACAGATTCTCTTTTAATGATTACTTCTAATATATCAATGCACAATATATATATTTTTAATACATTGCACAACAGATTCTGGTTCTAAATAGCAGCACAGACCATCTGTAGTCCATGCTGTGAGCTGAACATATCTGTGCAGTAGGAGACAGATCGTGCTGGTCTGTCTTCTAGGCTTCACTATAATGTACAGTATGGGCTGTTATTTAGAATCAATTCTGTGCTTGCTATGAATTTGAAAGAGTTAAATAACTGTACTAGCAGGTACGGACTGGGCATTTGAAATCACACAGTCTTATGTTGTCCCCGTCTCCAAGAACCAGATGAGATACATTACTATTAATATTTCCCTGGATGGAGGAATGTAAGATTTACTACAAGACCAATATTTCTAATGATACCCATGGCCTGCTGGGGTAAGTGACCGAGTCAGCGACTTTGTGCTTTGTCACAACTCTTAACAGTATGGGTGTCTTGAGAACACCGATTCTGTTAACAACATAGCAGACAATGTAGCCCATGACCAGACAGGCCCTTCTGGCATTTGCCAGAATTGCCAGGTGGCCCGTCTGGCCCTGTGTACAAGGCATATGCAATGGCAATTATATCTCTCAACTCATAATTACAAGTGTCAGATCACTTATCCCTGTCTAATTTACCTATGAGTATGAAATGGAAATTTAGACTACCTTTTATCAAACTACCTTTGTCAGCAGTCAAAAACTTATGTTATAGCCAATCATAGAATCATAGAATCATAGAATAATAGAGTTGGAAGGGACCTCCTGGGCCATCTGGTCCAACCGCCTGCTCAAAGCAGGATTCTCTAAATCTTCCCAGACAGATGTCTGTCCAGCCTCTGTTTCAAGACTTCCATTGAAGGAGAACTCACCACCTCTCGTGGCAGCCTGTTCCACTCATTGATCACCCTAACTGTCAAAAAGTTTTTTCTAATATCTAATTGTGTCTCCTCCCATTCAGTTTCATCCATTGCTTCTAGTCTTTCCTTGTGCAAATGAGAATAAAGATGATCCTTCTACAATGTGACAGCCCTTGAGATATTTGTAGACAGCTATTAAGTCTCCTCTCAGTCTTCTTTTTTGCAAGCTAAACATTCCCAAATCCTGCAACCGTTCCTCATAGGACATGGTTTGCAGACCGGTCACCATTCTGGTGGCTCTTCTCTGAACTTGCTCCAGTTTGTTGATGTCTTTTTTAAAATGTGGTGCCCAAAACTGGACACAGTATTCCAGATGAGGTCTGACCAAAGAGGAGTAGAGGGCAATAATGACCTCACGTGATCTAGACTGTATGCTTCTGTTGATACATCCTAGAATTGCATTTGCCTTTTTTGCTGCTGCATCACACTGTTGACTCATGTTCAGTCTGTGATCAATTAGTATACCCAAGTCTTTTTCACATGTGCTGTTACTTAGCCCTATTCCTCTGATTTTGTATATGCTTTTTTCATTTTTATTGCCCAGATGTAGTACTTTGCATTTTTCCCTGTTAAAATCCATTCTGTTAGTTGCTGCCCACTGCTCCAGTTTATTTATATCTTTTTGAATCCTCTCTCTCTCTCTTCTCTAGTATTAGCTACCCCTCCTAGCTTTGTGTCATCAGCAAATTTGATAAGTTTACCCTCAATTCCTTCATCTAAATCATTGATAAAGATGTTGAACAATACAGGGCCCAAAACAGAGCTTTGTGGTATCCCACTTATACATTCTTCCAACTGGATGTGCAGCCATTTACTTTGTGGGAGGAGACACAGATTAGATATTAGAAAAAACTTTTTGGGTCCGATCACTAAGCCAGTTATGAATCCACCTAACAGTTGTACATTCCATACTTAGTCATTTTTTCAATAAGGACTGTGTGAGATACTTTGTCAAATGCTTTGCTGAAGTCAAGATATACTATATCTACAGCATTTCCCTGATCCACCCAGTCAGTGATTCTGTCATAGAAGGAAATTAAGTTAGTCTGACATGACTTATTAGTTACAAACCCATGCTGACTCTGTTTAATCACTTCATTCTTATCCAGGTACTTGCATACATGTTCTTTAATAATTTGTTCAAAGATCTTTCCTGGTATAGAAGTCAGACTCACTGGCCTGTAGTTTCCTGGGTCCACCTTCTTCCCCTTTTTGAAGATAGGAACAACAATATATCAATATCTTTTAATACAGTTAACATCACTAGTACTGAAAAGACTTGCAAAATAAAAAACAGCCTTCTGTCTATTCTACTAACATTACTGGATTCATTAGGTTACACACTGGCTGCAAAGTAACAAATGAAATAAAATAAAATTGAGGCTCATCAGAAGATAGCTAGCATTTCAGCAATAAAAACTTGCTTATTGGTACTATCAGAAACACAGCCAAAAGAGACTGATCATGGACAAATGTATTTCCTAAATAAGATCAATTAACTACATTATGAACTTGTATATTATTTGACTATTGTTAAAGAAGTAAAGCATAACACAAACAGTAATATATAGTTGTGCTCAAAAGTTTACATACCCTGGCAGAATTTTTGCTTTCTTGACCTTTTTTCAGAGAATATGAATGATAACATCAAAACGTTTTTTCCACTCAAGGTTAGTGGTTGGGTGAAGCCATTTATTGTCAAACTATCTGTGTTTTCTTTTTTTAAATCGTAATGACAACCCAAAACATCCAAAAGACCCTGATCAAAAGTTTACATACCCTGGTGATTTTGGCCTGATAACATGCACAGAAATTGGCACAAATGGGTTTGAATGGCTACTAAAGGTAACATCCTTACCTGTGACCTGTTTTCTTGTAATCAGTGTGTGTGCATAAAAGCTGAGTGAGTTTCCGGGATCCAGACAGACTTTTACATCTTTCATCCAGCCACTGACGTTTCTAGATTGTGAGTCATGGTGAAAGCAAAAGAATTGTCAATGGATCTATGGGAAAAGTTAGTTGAACTGTATAAAGCAGAAAAGAGATGCAAAAAGATTTCCAAGGAATTGATAGTCAGCAGCGTTCAAACTGTGATTAACAAATGTAAAATCAGGGGCTCTGTAAAAACAAAACCTCGATCAGGTAGATCAACAAAAATTTAATCCACAACTGCGAGGAAATTGTTTGGGATGCAAAGAAAAACTCACAAATAACATCAGCTGAAATACTGGACTCTCTGAAAACTAACGGTGTGGCTGTTTCAAGATGCCCAATAAGGAGGCACTCGAAGAAAAATTGGATGCATGGTCGAATTGACAGAAGAAAGCCTTAATGCGCAAATGCCACAAAATATCTCGCCTACAATATGCAAAACAGCACAGAGACAAGCCTCAAAACTTCTGGAACAAGGTAATTTGGAGTGATGAGACCAAAATTTAACTTTTTGGCCACAACCATAAACGTTACATTTGGAGGGAGGTCAACAAGGCCTATGATGAAAAGAAAACCATTCCTACTGTAAAGCACGGAGGTCGATCTCTGATGTTTTGGGGATGAGTGAGCTACAAAGGCACAGGAAACTTGATCAAAGTTTAATGAAAGGTGAATGCAGCACGTTATCAGCAAATACTGCAGGCAAATTTGCAATCATCAGCCCGGAAGCTGCGCATGAGACGTATTTGGACGTTCCAACATGACAACTATACAAAACACAAGGCCAAGTCAACCTGTCATTGGCTACAGCTGCTAAAAGTAAAGGTTCTGGAGTGGCCATCTC
>JARQOD010000005.1:469216395-469289940 GCA_033576555.1 Oophaga sylvatica
GGCGGGGAATTATTGTTTGGGCACATGGCAGGGCTTGGAAGAGAAGGAGTACTGTTTGACTTTTTGAATGCAAAAATGGCTGAAATTGAGTGCACATGACATGTTGCGTTTGGAGAGCACCTGATATGGCTAAATAGTAGAAACTAGTGTTTGGGCACACGGCAGAGCTCAGAAAGGAAGGAGTGATGTTTTGGAACACAGATTTTGATGGAATGGTCTGCAGGTGTCATGTCATGTTTGGAGAGCCTTTGATGTGTCCAAACAGTGGAAACCCCCCATAAGTGATCCAGTTTTGGAAAATAGACCCATCTAGGAATGTATCTAGATGTAGGTATATAGGGTGGGCATAACGTAGAGCCTTAAAGTCACATTTTTCACACAAAAAAAGTTATTTTAGCCCCAAGTTTTTTATTTTCACAAGGGTAACAGGAGAAAAATGGACCCCAAAATTTCTCCTGGGTACAATTTGGAATATAGGCTGAACTGGATGGACAAATGTCTTTTTTGGCCTTGATAACTAATGTTACAATGTTACAATGATACCCAATATGTGGTTGAACACACTTTTTAAGGCACAAGTGTAAAGCTCAGAAGGGAAGAAGCGACAATGGTGTGAGGTTCAGATTTCGCTGAACTGTCTTGAGGGTGCCATGTCACATGCAGAATCCCCAATAAGTGACCCCATTTTACAAACTACACCTCTCAATGAATTCATCTAGGGGTACAATGATCATATTGACATCACGGAGGGTTACAGAATTTTATACCATTGGGCAGTGAAGAAAAAAATAATTACATTTTACCACCAAAATGTTGTTTTAGCCCCATATTTTGCATTTTCACCCTGTAAAATGGGTTAATATGGCAATAAAATGTGTCTTGTAATTTCTGCTTAATATAGAAATACCCTATATATGGCTGTACAGTAGTGCTTAGCCAAACGGCAAGACATGGGAGGGCATAATTTCCTAGAATAGTTTGCAGACTACATATACAGAGCCACTAAAAAATAGAAGAGCAGAATCTTCCCGCAAGTGACCCCATTTTGCAAACTTTACCCCTTTGGGAATTTATCTACAGAGGCAGTGCTGATTTTGGCTTCATGGGTGTTTTCCAGAAACAGTGGATGGTGCTAAGTGAAAATTGCCATTGTTGTGACCAGTACGTTGTAGTGACTAGCATATTGTGCTCAGCTCATGCTTCTGGATACATGCACCCGTAAATTAGGTGGGCTCTCATCACTACAGAAATGACAAACAGGTGGACATTAAATGTAGTTAACGTACACTGTGAGGCTCAGAACGGAGAGGGATATTTGGATTTGGGGGCTCAGCAATTTGCTGAATTTCTTTTGGGGGAGGAGGAGCCATTTCACTTTTCCAGAGCATTTGTGCTACTATTAACATGAAATCCCTCCATATTTACATTGACAGATGACAGATTGAGTGGGGACTTTTTTTGTGGATTGAGTTGAAGCTTTTATTAGGAACATTTTACATAAAGTTTGGGAACACATTTATCCTGTTATCTATGCTAAGCACTTACTTTGGGGTATCCATCTAAATCTCAGAGTGACATGGTTCAGATGAAAACCCAGAAAGATCCATTCAATATAATGAAGCAGCAGAGTTACCTCTGTTCAGCATTGTCATTTTTTTCAGAAGTGCACAAAACTGTAGGGAACCGCGTTTTTATACATGCCTAAAAAGGTGGACACCGCTGGATCATAGGCCAGACAGTGTCCATAGTGCCTCCATCTGCCTCATTTTAGGGAATCTTTGCCGAGGGTTTTGTCTGAATCATGTATTTCAGAGTTTTACACGGAAATCCCCGTGCAAGCGCTCATCACAGAGCGCAGGATAAATGTGCACTGAGCCTTACTGTGATCTTTGGAATACAGAATGAACAAATTAACAGCAGGCGAAGAATTGGTTTTATTTATTTTTTTATACCGTTCTTCATGTGGTAGAAGTGATTAGACGACTTTATTCTTTGTGTCCACATTTATATTGGATTTTTCTGTTTGGCTGCTATCACACACTAAAAGATAATTTTTTTGCAAAAACAAGTTTTTGCATCATAAATATTTTGAAAGCTATAATTTTTCTATATTTCAACCAACACTGTCATGTGATGGCTTGTTTTTTACGGGACGAGTTGATGTTTTTATTGGTACCATTTTTAGACACATGATTTTTTTTTATCACTTTCTATTCCAGTTTTTGGGAGGCAGAATTAACAAAAAACAGCTTTTTTTTAATGTTCTGCATCTGGTAAAATTGATAAAGCAGCTTTATTCCTTGGGTCAGGACGATTACAGTAATAACACATTTATATAGTGTTTTTATATTTTGCACGTTTACACAATAAAAACTATTTTATAAGAAAAAATTATTATTATTGTTTTATTCTGAGAGCTATAACTTTTTTATTTTTCTCCTTGTGGAGAGTGACATACCAGCTCTGGCGTGTCGAGGTAAGGAGACTTATTCGCCTGCAATGCTCCTCTGGGAAATTTTATATGCAAATTGCCTCTTCAAAAAAAGAGGACTTGTACTCTATAGCGCCACCTATTGGAAGTAGCGATACTACAAGTCACAATCAACCCTTTAATGAGCTGGTATGTCACTCTCCACAAGGAGAAACCTTACCCCTTAGACCCTAGTCCAGAGCCTCTCATCTAGCCAAATCAGATCTCTCCTACTTTGCACTAACGAGGACCAATAGTCCGAAACACCGTGTCTGCAAATGGAGATACTGATTTGGCTTTTATCCAAAGTCATATTACAAGACTCGTTAAAGGGTTGATTGTGACTTGTAGGATCGCTACTTCCAATAGGTGGCGCTATAGAGTACAAGTCCTCTTTTTTTGAAGAATCAATTTGCACATTATGTATCCATACATTATAGGTCAGTAAGTACCAGCGACTATGGTCTATGGATACGTCCAATGTCAGGAAGAGGTTAATACAAAGGAGAATTAATTTCAGCCTATTGGTTGGCCCTCCACAATAGTCATGGTCTGTCACTTGGCTCCTCAAGAAGATTAACGGCATACCCCTATCTTAGTGTCTAAAGAGCTAGAATAATACATAACATATTAACAAAAAGCAAAAAAATACAATATGGAAGTAATATGTAAATTTAAAAAGGAAACTTGCTTTTTTTTAAATAAAAGCAATAAATAGATAAGAAAGAACTGTAGAAAACGTGCATAAGTTTCCTGATAATAAAAATATTTAATTCAATATTTTTTCTCGATAATTGGTATAAACATTCAAAATAAACATGCGTTACAAATATAGTATGCATAATTATAAACAATATGTACATTTTCAGATAAGCCATCTCAGAACATAATATGCATAGCATAAATAAGTAAAAGAAAATTAATATAGAATTTAAAAAATTCTAGCAGTTAGAGAAATTATAATGCTTTTTTTCCCTTAAATTATATTAATCTATTTGTCAGAACGATGTACAGTATATGAATGATGTAACTGAAATGTTTAAAAACCTTAAGGTATTTATGCCAAATCTTGCTATGTAAACTAAAAGGAGCTAGGCTTACGTATTTTAAACATCAAGAAGACCTTCAAGAGGCTCTTTCACCATTTTTTTTTACATTGAACTGGACACAAGATGTAATATACATTTAATTTGCATATAATAGAACAGCATTATATAGTTACAAACACATGAGCCATGCACACAGTGAACAAGTCTGTATGACAGTGTTCACACCACCAAAAGACTGAAACACAGAAAAACACAGTAAAACAAACGTATAAAAATACTCTGTTGTAAAAAAGTAACAGTAAACAGCAAGTGCTAGTAAAAAGATGATAAAAAACAGGGTATTTGGTGGTTGATACGTTTTTTGCAAAAAATGAATACTAAGCCGCTCTACCAAACGTCAAGGTAACCCCGTATCAGAGCAGTCCCTAACTAATGTATTTAAAAACCTGGTATTTATGCCAAATCCTGCTATGCAAACTAAGAGGAGCTAGACTTACGTATTTTAAACATCAAGACCTTCAAGATGATCTTTAACCAATTTTTTTTATATTGAACTGGACACAAGATGTAATATATATGTAATTTGCATATAACAGAACAGCATTATAGAGTTGTTGTTTTTTCCTTTTTCAATTTCGCCCCTTCGTTTCAGAGATTTTAGCATTCAAAGTATTTGACACATGAGTGAACTTTTGTCAAGTCCATGTGGGTGTCATTATGTAACAAATCAGAAGCTCATGATGCCCCCAATGAAAACACCCATTTGGACATTACTAAAGTTAACTCATTAGGTGCCAAATAATTTGATTGCTAATATTTTCACAATGAATAGGCAAAATTAAAAACCACCAAAAATGGCTCTGCGGCCACTATTACATTTTGTGTCCAGTTCAACATGTAACATTTAATAAAGGGTCCTCTTAACTTCTTTGCAATGTAGGACATACTATTATGTTGTGTCCCCATTTATAGAGCAGACTCAAGAGCCTTTGGTCTTGTCTTTATTGGAGAACATCATTTTCTATATTTATTGCATTACAATCGTATTGCAGCATATAGAAGAGATCAAATAATAATAAGTTTCCTAAGAGGACAAAAAAAAAGATTAAAAGAAAATTGCACAAACATGGAAGATTAAGACATCAGCTTTTTTCTCTACCATCTCAAGTTTGGAGTGCTGCTATTTTTGCTATATGCTTCAAATTACTGAAATCACTCATTCTCTTCTTTGATTTATTTAGTCTTGATATCATGGTAAGAAAAATGCCACTTGCCTACGTTAATAGAACTGTGTATGTCCATGACAAACATTTCCTAATTAAAGTTATTTCTTAACATTTGATTTAGGTCATAGTGTAAAGTAAGCACAGTTCAATTTAAGAGCACAAAAAAGCAATATTTAAAATAAATATGATTGTTACATAATGTAGCAGGGTACCTTGAGGCTAAGTAACGATGGCAACTTGATCAACTGTTACAAGAAAATTAAAAATTGATCTTTAGGTCATAAAATAAAATTCTAATTTTACTTACTTAGCTTAAATGCAAGAACAATGCAAAATATGTTTTATGACATGCTGTTATTTCCAAAGGGAATAGGCAAAATGTAATGTAAAATGTCTAGACTTTGAACGTCAGCTCCAGGAACAGAGGAAAACAATTATTTTTAAAAATGAATGTAAATTGTCCTCATAAGGAATTTTAGGCAATCTGTCAAACCAAGTAGTCTTTACTTTCTCTTTAACAACTGCCGATATAACTTTTAACAAAGTTCACTAATCCACGCCACTTTTTCACTGCTCTGAGCATTAAGAGAATGGTGCCCTCCAATGGACACAAAGGCTGCAGGTGGTAGCTGTATATGACCCATTCCCGATTGGTTTTAGAACTAGTTGGGGCCATTTAACCCTTTAGACTAGATGTCGCTGTCAGTCACAAAAGCAGTATCTGGATGGTTTCAAAAGGGAGCAGTGACATTTTAGACCCTTCCATCAGCAAGGTCTAACAGGCTCTGTCAGTGTAAAACTGACAGGTGTCATCAGGATAAGACTTGCCCATCAGAGGATTATCTGGTGGGCCCACATATGGGCTCTGTTTACAGTTACAGTCACAGCGGTAACAAAAAAAAGGCTGATTGGAACAGCATTATATTCAGTATATAATTTAAACTGCAGTCTGCATAAGAAAAGATCTGTCACGGTTTCTACATTGACTGTGGCCAAAGAACGCTGTGAGTGACAGCTCAGCCGCCCAATGGGATCAGGAGTGTGCTGAACTGTCAGTTTTATGAGTGACAATCCAGTTATCCAATCTTATACTGGGGCATGCTGGGTAGTGAACAGTTTGACTGACAGCCTTGATGCTCAATCTGGTTTAGTCTGCGGGTGTTTCCTCAGGTGCATCCCATTCCTAATCATTTGCAAGGTATTTAGCTGGCTAGCTGATGGTATTCTGTGTCAGTTGTAGATTTGCTGAACGTAGGTGTGTTTGCTTGCTCCGTGTCTGACTCTGATCTTGATGATGACCCTGGATTTTCTTGTGAGTACTCTTTTGGAATTCCCCATCAGCTTTTGATGTATCCTCCTGGCATTTTACACTGGACTGTTACCTGACCACGCTTTTGTATCACCCCACTCTACTACGAGCCCTACTGGTATCTGACCTCTGACTTCCTGACTACTCTGTCTCAGCATCACAAGATCAGTGATCAGATCAGTGATGCATGCACCACTCTCCTGGTCTGTCTAATGCTGGGAGGAGCAGTGAACAATAATCAGTAGCACTAGGACATAAGCTGCAGGCACAGTGGTTATTTGTTAAGCCCCCGTCACACACAGCGATCTTGCTAGCGAGATCGTTGCTGAGTCACTAGTTTTGTGACGCAACAGCGATCTCCCCAGCGATATCGCTATGTGTGACATTCAGCGACGATCAGCCCCCCTGCTGGGTATCGCTGATCATCGCTGAATGTCCTGGACATTTTTTTGCTCGTTGGTCTCCTGCTGGCCAGCACGCATCGCTGCGTGTGGCAGGCAGGAGACCAGCGATCAGCTGGTAACCAAGGTACACATCAGGTTACCAGGTGCCGCGCAGCGCTTGGAAACCCGATGTGTACCTTGGTTACCCCTGCACCAGCGGGCTGGTATCCAACGTACACTGCGGGTAACTAAGCGACGTTACCCGCAGTTTCGCTGTCCTGATCTCTGCCTGAGCTGCCTGTTTGGCAGCTCAGCAGCGATCATGTAGCGACACACCAGCGATCCTGACAAGTGCATATCATTGTCGGGATCGCTGGTGGGTCGCTATGTGTGACGGGGCCCTTAGTGCTACTGATTAATGTTTACCACTCCACCTGGAGTTAGATAAACCCAGGAGGGTGGTGCACTTATCACTGAATCTCTTTTCTGTTACTAACTGTAGCTCACATTGTGTACTGAATGGGAAGCTGTTATGATCGTCTAGCTTATCACCACTTTTCCGTTAAACAACCTGAGAGAGTGGTGCTGCTGTTGCTGAGGCTAACACTGATTGACGGTAGGTTAGCTAATCAGTGTTAGTTTTTTGTGTCCTCTTCCTTGGGTGAACAACAAAGCTCAGTTAATGAACTGTGATTAGTAAAATAGTGCTGTTGCAGGCTTACGGTAAGGAGCAGAGTTAGATAGATGGCTCTCTGCTCCATAACTCGGCAAAAGTAAGTCAGATTTCTACACCTGGGAAGCATTATAACCCATAACTAACTGACGGCCCCTCTGCCAACCCCCTATACTTAGTGCAAATGAAGGGACATTTGTCAGCAGTGATACAGGGTAAGAGGGCTCAGTCACTTAGGAATGATTCCCTCATTTCTTGCTTCACACCTGACCGACTGATTCCCCCTTTTTTATATCACCCCTGACTAACTGAGTACCATCCTCCTGTATAACTCCTAGCAAAGTGAGCCTCCTTCTCCTGTAACATTGTTGACCTACTGAGTCTCTCTCCCAACATAACCCGTGACTGACTAAGCCTTCTCCCCCTGCATTACCCTTAACTGATGGAGCCCCCTCTCTGTATAACAACTGACTGACTGAACCCCCTCCCAATGTGTTACCCCTGACCAACTGAGCCCCCCTTACCCTATATCACCTCTCACTGACTGAGCCCCTTCCCTTGTATCACCTCTGACTGACTCCTCTCTTTGTGTCATCCCTGATTGACTGAGGTCCTTTTCCCTGTATCATCCCTGACTGACTGAACCTTTTTTCCTCATATCACCCTTAATTTACTGATTCCCCTCTCCTTGTATCATCCCTAACCACCTGAGACCACTTCCCATGTGTAAGTGGATGAACAGGAACAGTGTTGCCGGTTCGAGATGCGCTCTGGGGCCAGAACTATCGGGGCCATCCATGGGAATGGCCTGAACACCTGAAAGAAGGGGGACGTGGGGGAGATAAAAGGGACGGAGCGCGGGAACAACAAAGACTTGGCGGGAAGGCGACTACAGAGTAGGACAAAGGTTGCCACCCTCTCCTCTCCTCAGATTATTACCTCATTATGGACTGACTTACCCTACCAGTCATTGCCGAGTGTCCTTCCACATATTCCTTCCTATACGCGCAGTCCTCTTTCTACCGAACTGTGTGAGTCTGTGCGAGGCCTTCCTTCTTCTGCGGCCTGCACGGCGGCGTGCTTCCGGTGTACAGCGTCATCCCCGAGGAACCAACAGAAGGAACTTCATCGACTCAGAAACGGACCCAAGACCCACAGACCCGGATACTTTGGCATGGTCAGGAGACAGTGCATCTCATTCTTACGCAGCAGAGCCAGAGACTTTGTTCATGGACTGCGACGATGGCGGGAGTTGTTCCAACCGGCCCCAACAAGAACTTTAACCAATAAGTCATTTCTCTCCTATCCCCCTTTTCTCGCTTGAGATACTGTATATTTTTTTTGTGCAAGTTTATTTCTCATGTCGGTTGTATCTTTGTCTACTCTCTTCCCTGTGTGGAGTAATCCCTGAATTCTAAGATCACCTGTTAGAGTAAATCTTTGCTAACCCTTCTCTGCCTCCTGCTCTTTACTGCATCCGACGAACCTTTACACATGTATTATCCTTGAATGACTGAGCACCTCCCCCTGTATCATAATTGATCAACCGAGCCCCTTCTCCTTGTATCCCCAATGACTGAGGCTCCTCTATCTGTATCACCTCTAACTGACTAAAGGCTTCTCTCTTCTATCTCTCATATCACCCCTAACCAAATGAGGCCTCTAATTAAAAAGTTATGGTATATTAGGCTTTATGGTAATAGAGAGATTTCCATTAAAAAAAAATGCATATACGCACAATAAATATGAAGAGGTTGGGCTATCTTAGAAAAAGTGGGGTGATATTTCTTTTAATTTTTTTTAATTCTTGCATAATTTTTTAGCCTGCTCAGGGGACTTGAATCTGTGATCCTTTGATCACTTGTTCTCTACACAACATTACAGTATATAGTGTAAATAATAATCTCATATAAATCTAACCTAGGGCTGAACTTCACAGGAGAATCAAGATGGCAGCAATGGGGCCTTCAAGCCCCAGCTACATAGTACCCCATCGGCATCCGGCAATCGCATAAATGAAAATGCCGTTCTCAGTGATTTATGGTGGCATCTAACTATGATTCGGCTAGCTTTATTCGTTACTGTTACAGGCACATGGCAGCAGTATGAAGCAGTTGACATTTGCTGCTTGTGAAGCAGGCTCAGCTCATGGGCATACTCCGCACATATAGACACAGGTGTAGATTTACTAGTAAATTCATTTTTTCTAATGGAATAACGTTGTTTTGAATTGATTTTATGTATCAAAAAAGCACATTTATATTGCAGCCATTTATAACATGAACAAAAAGTTGTCATTTGTACAAAGTTGTACAACATTTGACAGACTTGTCTCAAGCTTTTTTTCAACACTGAGAAGTGTACTACTATGCCTCAAATGTTGTGCTTGCATATTTTGGACCAAATTTATCAATAGGGGGAACATCTGATAAATATGTAGTGGTGGAGTTCAAGTGAGTACACTAAGGATTTAGTTCAAAATATGCAATTTTTGATCAATATGGACCACTGTGTTTCATATTACACCATGATATTAGCACATTTTAAAACACAATTTATGGTCTTGTGTTATTTCTATATAGCTACATAGTGAGCACCAAGAATGTTTTTCTCTGGTGATCACCATAACTCTGTAATAGGGTCTATCACAGTGATCAAAAGGAACCAATAGGAAATATTTCCTATTCTCGACGGGTACTGGCCTGTAGATCTCGGCGAGTTCACTGCGCATGTGCCAGCCATATTTCTTTCCTGGAAGATGACGGGGGACGGATCAGGAGGGACCGTGGGATGTCAAAGGTACTGGGGAGTCTCGGGGGCATCATTTCTTTCTCCTCTGACATGTACAGTATATCATTTCAGAAGAGAAAGAAATCATTGAAACAGCCAGCACACTTTTTTCTAGAGCAGCAATGCAATTCCAATTTCATATATTCTATATTTGCATACTATAAACATTACAGAGTGCAATTTGTTAATATGTTATGAGAGACACAATATGTGAAATAATAAATTTAAAAAAAGCAAAAAAAGTAAATAAATTAACCAAAATAAAAACGTTTCTGATAAGGAACAACAAAAACGGCCTGGTGCGGAGTTGGTTAAGATTTATATTGTTCTAATATAGCGTATTTTTAAAAGGGATGGAGAGTTCCACCCTGATTCATTTTTTCCCATAGATATTAGCCTTTGACAAATGCATTAAAAGGAACCTGTCAGGTTCCCCATGCCCTCAAATTCATCAGCATTCAGCTATTTGTAATTAAACTCTCTCCCTAACCAGCCCTGTATAGCATAATTCAGTTAAATACCGTATATACTCATGTATAAGCCGACCCATGTATAAGCCGACCCCCCTAATTTTGCCACAAAAAACTTGGAAAACTTATTGACTCGCGTATAAGCCGGGTGTATAAGTTGCCGTCCTGCTCTGTGCGCCCCCATTCTCCTCTGTGCTCCCCTCCTCCTGTTCCATTATCCTGTCCTGCTCGTGCTTTCCATCCTCCCCCGTCCTGCTCCGTGTTCCCCCATCCAGCTCTGCACTCCCCCATTCTCCTCTGTGCCCACCCCCATCCTGCTCCGTGCTCTCTGTCCTCCCCAGTTCTGCTCCACGCTCTCCGTCTTCCCCCCGTTCTGCTCTGTGCTCTCCGTCCTCCCCCCTTTTGCTCCGTGCTCTCTGTCCTCCCCCAGTTCTGCTCCACGCTCTCCGTCCTCCCCCGTTCTGCTCTGTGCTCTCCGTCCTCCCCCTTCTGCTCCGTGCTCTCTGTCCTCCTCCAGTTCTGCTCCATGCTCTCCGTCCTCCCCCGTTCTGCTCTGTGCTCTCCGTCCTCCCCCCGTCTGCTCCGTGCTCTCTATCCTCCCCCAGTTCTGCTCCATGCTCTCCGTCCTCCCCCCTTCTGCTCTGTGCTCTCCGTCCTCCCCCCTTCTGCTCCGTGCTCTCTGTCCTCCCCCCGTCCTGCACCATGCTCCTTGTCCTCCTCCATGCTCCCCCTATCCTCCTCCATCATACTCACCCTCCCCGTGCCATCGCTGAACGTCCCGGCCGGCAATCCTGCGTTCTCCCCGGCTTCCTGCAGCTCTCCCCGGCTTCCTGCAGCTCTCCAGCGCTGAGCGGTGACGTAATACCGCTCATTAAGGCCATGAATATGGAGGCGACGCCCATGGGAGTGGCGTCGCGTCCATATTACATGACCTTAATGAGCGGGTATTACGTCACTGCTCAGCGCTGGAGAGCTGCAGGAAGCCGGGGAGAGCTGCAGGAAGTCGGGGAGAACGCAGGATTGCAGGGACGTTCAGCGATGGCACGGGGAGGGTGAGTATGATGTCCCAGCCACCGGCTCCTGCCCCCGCATCCCCTCCCCCGCTGGTTTCTGCCATATGACTCATGTATAAGCCGAGGGGGCATTTTCAGCACAAAAAAAGGTGCTAAAAATCTCGGCTTATACATGAGTATATACGGTACTTTAAAAAAGCATTTATAACCTCTGCTTTCCCTATGCTAATGAGGGCTTTGACTAGTCTATGGGGTATTAGTTCCCCAGGCTAGTCAGCCCTCTTTCCATGTTATCACATCCCTGTGGGCGTGATAACATAATTTGCTTGAGCGGCGTCATTGCCACTCATGCAAATCTGCTCAGGCGCGCTGCACATTCCAGCAGCGTCACTGCGCCTCTGAAGCCAGGTGCACGATTCCTGACTTCCTTCTGGAACTTGTGACAAAGCTTTAGCTATTTGCCTGTCTTTGTGTATATCTCTACACTATAGCTATGTGCACACGTTGCGGATTTAGATGCGGATCCGCAGCGTTTTTGGACGCGCGGATTCGCATCAAATCCGCAGTGTAGTGCACAGCCAATGTTAATGAATGGGAAATGGATATTAGTTGTGCACAGATTTGCATCGGTTTTTTTTTCCGCAGCATGTCAATTCTTTTTGCGGATCAGCAACATTTCTGCTCCCATTGACTTGTATTGAGTCAGGCACATCCGCAGCAAAACCACAGGTCTAAAAAAGATCTGCGGATTTGCTGCGGATGTGGGTGCGAGAAATGCTGATCGGGAGGAGGTAAGTGTGTGGGTGGAGTGTGGGCAGTGACTGTGTGCGTGTCTGTGTCTGCAGGGGTCTGCGTGTATGTATGTGTGCGGGACTGTGTGTCTGTGTGTGTGCGCGTGTGCACCTGTGTGTCCGGGTCTGTGTAAGCAGTCATTGTCTGATGGGACTACTGCTCCCATCTGGCAATAAATGCTCACAGTGATAGCATTGCTGATCATGGGAAAGTAGTCCCATCAGACAATGCATGTATTTAGTAGTAATAAAAACAAACATGTAACATACATATAACATACAGAACATACATATAACATACATTGCAGATAGTACATACAACACATAACATAAAGTAAATACTCACCAATTACCTAATCCCCAAAGCCATCGTTCTCCTGTAAAAAAAATAAAATAATACACACAACCGTATACTCCCTGTTCCAAAGTAAACCATATAATAACGACTGTCCCACAACAATCTCCCGTGGAAGGCTGTCACATCAGAAGATGTAACCACTCTCCAGGGGCCTCCGTGATACAATGAGGAAGGTATCCTTCCGCACTGTATCACTCCGCTGTCAGGTCACAGGAGTTCGTCCTGTCACTTGTGACTCCCTCTCTAGGGGAGATTGTCGTGGGGCACTCGTTATTACATGGATTATGTCGGACAGGGAGTATACGGTCGTGTTTATTATTTTATTTTTTTTTACAGGAGAACGAGGGCGTCGCAGGAATTAGGTGTACAATAAAGATGGAAAACTGTGTGGTGTTTTATGTAATTAAAATACTTTATTGTGGCTGTGCCTTTTTTTAACCCATTTACCACTATACGATTAGTAATGGAATGGTGTCTTATTGACGCCTCTCCATTACTAACCGGGCTTGATGTCACCTTACAATACAAAGGTGACATCAACCCCTTATTACCCCATATGCCACCGCTACATGGCAGTGGGAAGAGAGAGACTAAGTGCCGGTATTGGAACATCTTAGAGATGCGCCATTTCTGAGGCGGCTGAGGACTGTTGTTTGTAGCCAGGGGGGGTAATAGCCATGACCCCTTTCTAGGCTATGAATATCAGCCCGCAGCGGTCTGCATAGCCTTTCTGGCTATTAAATATAGGTGGACCCCATGGAATTTTTTTTGGGGTCACCCTATTTTAATAGCCAGTAAAGGCTAAATATACAGCTGCGGGCTGATATTCTTAGCCCGGGAAGATCCATGGGTATTAACCTCTTCCCTGGCTATAAACAGCGGCCCCCAGTCGCTGGCTTTCCCTCTCTGGTGCAGAAAATTGCGCAGGAGCCCACACCATTTTTGTTTTCAATTTTTTTTTTAAATTAAACAGATATTGCGCAGATTTTGTGTGTGTGTGTGTCTGTGTCTTTATTTAACTCTTTATTATGATTATTACTAAACATCAGGCTTGATATTATCTATCTATCTATAGATAGATCTATCTATAGATAGATAGATAATCAATAGATAGATGATAGAAATATCTATAGATATATCTATCATCTATCTATAGATTTAGCTATCCATCTATCTATAGATTATCTATCCATCTATATATATCTATAGATGGACAGATATATCTATAGATAGATGGATAGATATATCTGTAGATAGATAGATGGATAGATATAGCTAATAGATAGATGAATAGATAAATCTATAGTAGATGATAGATAGATAGATAGATAGATAGATAGATAGATAGATAGATAGATAGATAGATAGATCTATCATCTATCTATCTGTGTGTGTAAACAGTATTCTTCAATGGAGTATGCAAAATAAGAGGCTGGACAAAGAAAAGACATCACAATTTTTTTGTTAAATAATAGATGTTTATTTAGCTTACAAAAGCATGAAAATCCACATCTGCGTTTTCTGCCAAGAGGTCCAGATTCTGTGCAGTAAATTCTGCAGCCTAATCTGCAATATGTGCACATACCCTATATGTGTCTACAATTTATCTGGCTGCACTTTCTTGCAACTTTTCTACCAACTACTTCAGCTACCAATGATTCCTGTAGCTAGCCACTATGCGTGTCTTATTCATATCCTCCATGATTCATTGATATTCCATGGGAGTGATATTGTCTCCATTTTTTGCCTTCTATGTGCTTTATACATTAATGATAAACTTATGTTTAGGCTGTTTTATGGATATGCCATTTGCTTGACATCCTATTTTTAAGTTTTTATCTTGTTTCTGTTGATAAATAAGATTCATGAAATTTTAATTAAGCCTTTTTACTCCAAATGTTTTGTAGGTCTTGTTGTTTGCTAAGGAGGGCCTTTTACTATTTGTCAATTTTAGGTACTAGGATAATCTGAATCAGATGTACCCCTTGAATCTTGCTCTGACTCCTGCTGGGACATTGGGACCCTTCTTTTGGTTATCCTTTACAGATGAACTCAGACTTCCTTGATGACTCAGGAGTCTCTACCAGGCCAACCAGGTCATCTGCATTCTTGGGATCTCCCTGGGCAACCCATCTTTGCACCAGCTTCAGGAGTGAATGGATAAATCGGTCCATCACCACCCTCTCCACCATTTGTGCTGTGGTACAAGTCTAGGGCTGCAGCCATTTTTGCATCTGGTGTAACAAGTCAAACATCTAGGACAGAGTAGGCTTATCCCTTTGGTAGTGCCAAAGGTGCACCTGTTGCGCTCGGACTGTCAGAGGGTAATGGCCAAACTTGCCATAATCTCCACATTCAGCTTGTCGTACACTTTGGTATCCTTCAAGGCAAAGTTGTAGTATGAGTTCTACAGTACCCCTGTAAGGTATGGAGCTAAAACCTCTGCCCATTGCCCTGGGGACAGTTTATCTCTGTCTGCTACTCTCTCAAATACAGTCAGGAAAGCCAAGAAGTCATCTTCCAGAGCCATCTTCTGTAAGGCCTCCAGTACCTATCGACTCACCTGGATACCTTCACTTTGGTTGGCAGGTGATGCTCTCTCCCTGGCAGTTTCTGCAAGGAGAGGCATCTGCTGCTGAAGCTATTGCTGCTGCTGATAAACCTGCTATAACTGCTGCTTATGCTGTTGATACTGCTGGATCAGGAGTTTGTTTGTTTCCTGTTGGGTGTGCTGCTACTGGTGCTGCTGTTGCTGCACTTGGACTAATTACTTAACAAGCTCCTCCATGCTTTTAAACTGTATTCGTAATTTTTCAGTTGCCTTTACCCAGAGCATTCAATATTTACACTTCATTTGCCTATGCTCTCTAGGGCTTCACACCCGTATTACATTCATCAATTGTAGGATTCACTCGCTCTGGTAGGCATTAGGCCTTAGGAAGAGTTCACACAGGCGATGTAGTTTTGGTCTCAATATGTGCAGTTTTTATTGCTTTCAACAGGTTGCACAGTACCAAAAAAAATCATAAACATAAATCCCTAGCATTATCAAGGTACTAACTAAACAGTATAAACCCTGACTACTTCAGACACCGCTGAGCTAGCCCCAATTTGGTAAAACAAAACTGCTATCATACATAGCAACCATTGATACTTGCAGGCCAGTGCAGACTCATCCCAAAGATATTCTGGCTTGTTTCTTTCCTCAACTTCAAGACACCTCCAGTCAGCTCACTCTCCCCAGCAGACTCACTAAGATGAACACCTATCCGGTTTATATGCAGGGCTAGCCAGGTGCACTGATTAACGCCTGCAGAGCTAGGCTTTAACCCTAGCCTACCAGGCATTGCCATATAAAAGGAAAGTCTGAAGCCAGGCATACTCGAGCTATTCTTTATTTTAGGGTATGTGGCAAATTGTAATTTTATCCTGACCTTTTCTTCAATTTATACAAAATCATTTATTACTTTATTATTTTGAAACAATTTTCCTTAACCCTTTCCAGCAAATGTACGGACAAATTGCAAGTGATTTCCCAGCATACACATAAGTCCCAGGTACTTTTTCCTGTGAAAAAGTAGCAAAACATAAAAAAAATGTATAAATTGGGTGATATCACTGTAATCAAGCCCATCCAGAGAATAAAGTAATTGTAAGTAAATTATAGTGTGAACTCTAAAATAAAATGTAAGAACAAACACAATACATAAAAAGAATTAAAAAGTGATAAAATTTTTTAATGTACATAAAAATGGTTCCAGTGAAAACATAAAACACATAATGTCAGGAGAGCACAGATGACACAAAACAACACTGATTCCCTCTTTAAAGCCACCGGCAAAAAGTGCATCGGGTTCGCGTCCATAGTGTGGGGTCAGTATTTATTTATCATGATTCTTATTAACAATGTTGTTTTGAGTCATCTGTCATCTGTGGTCTCCTGACATTTAACACAGATCTTTATGCACATATACACATGCATAGCTACCATTACATTATTTAAAAGGGTGTTTGGAGGTTTTTGTTATGACATATCTATTTTTGTATTTAGTTTATTATACCTAAACACTCTTATTCACTTATCTATTGATATATTATTGATATGCATGCTTCACTTTAGCTTATACATTTCTCCATTACCACCAGGATCTCACAATAATTGTTTGCACTATGTGTTTACTTTAAATTTCATATGTGCAATATACAATGGTATCTTGCTATCAACTTTTATGAATCATGTAACCACATTACTATATTTGTACTCACAAAATACATGTTTTTAATATTATTTGTGTAATTATTTTTCCTTGACATATTTAATATTTACCGTATGTCGTAAATATAATAAACTTGATTAAATATCGTCTTTTTACATATATTTTGGGTATATGTCACATTTATAGGTTTATGCATTCTTTCTGGACATATGATTTTGTAGTTATTTATTCTGCATTTATTCATTGCAAGACCAGATACTTATATAATGGTTAATGGGCAATCTTCCAGATAAAGTGGCTAACTCCTAGTTGTTAGAGGTATTCTTTTTGAGCCTACAACCCCTGATAGACATAAACTGGCCTGTGTGAACACACAATTGTCCCGATTGATGAAAGCAATTATCCTTGCTCTAGTGTAAATCACTTTGAAAAGCGGTTTCATTTTTGCGCTACACTGAGTTGTGCATTTTGTATCTTTCTGCGTTTCATGTCAGTTTCTCCCAACACTGACAAAAGAGGTGGAATAGAGTGGAACAGGACAGTGATGCCACAGCTTGTTTAATTCATGATGAGCTGTGGCATACCTTATGTCAAAAATCTTATTGCAGTCATTGACTGGAGTTCAAGAGGTTGTCCACTACGATGTGTAGTGGGTAGATCGATATAAACCTTGGAAATAAGGCTTTCTTCAAATACCTTGCGTTTCCAAATATGCCTGTGTGCTGCGCTAATGCTGTATGCTCATCCCCATCATGTGACCACGGCTGCAGCTGCCTCTGATGTCCGGTGATGTGATGTCAACTTCTGAAACCGGAAGGTGACCCAGTGTACTTGTGTGACTGGGATGTGGGTGGAGCTTCAACGCACATTACAGCCCAGCATTGTGCCGACTCTCTCCTGCACTGCTTTCATTAACAGAGCATAGCAAGCCAGCGCGATGCTGGGCTGTGAATTGCGGTGAAGCTCCGACTACAGCCCAGTCACTCAGGGAGAATGGGTCCCGCCTCACTGATGCCAAGACAGCTCCCAATTCCAGAAGTTGTTGTGACATCACCAGACATCAGAGGTAGCTGTAGCCGGGGGCATGTGGGTTCATGGACAGCAACAGCACCACTTACAGGCACATTTGCAAACACAAGATATTTGAAGAAAGCCTTATTTCCAAGGTTTATATCTTTCTTCCAACTACACATTTATGTTGCAGTGTGTTAGTTATAATAACACACAGCTCTGCAGTGAGATCAGGAGATCAGACTGTCAGTCATTACAAATCACACTGGTAGCACCCCCTTTCACTTAAAATAAGCCCTGGAGGCAGATTTTCAAGCAGGTCTGTGTCCGGCCTGCCCGGTGTCAACAGGGTAGATCAGCACGCCTGCACAGGAGCCGCGACGGGAAGCAAAGAAGAGGACGTCTTTGCTAGAAGATGGGAGGCGCCGGACCGGACCGTGACACCCATCGGACTGTACCGGACCCGGACCGCCCCTGGGTGAGTATAATCTAACTAGTTTTTCTCTTTCAGTTTACATCAGGGGCTTATCTACAGCATTACAGAATGCAGTAGATAAGCCCCTCATGGCTGTGGCCGCAGCTTATAGTCGAAAAAATAGGTGACAGATTCCCTTTAACAGCGCTGTGGAAAAAGTGTATAGTGCCCCCCAGAGTCGGATTTTCTCCGGGGTCTCGGCTGCCGGGGGTAGCGGAGACCCCAGAGGACATCAATTGGGTCGGTTTTTACCGACCCCAGGGTTGCGATCACTGTTATTAACGGTTATAACGGCGACTGCAAAAAAAAAAATCCGATGTGCCATTTAATTTCTCTCTCCTCTGATGTGATTGCACATCAGAGGAGAGAGAAATAGGGTCCCTGATCCCCCCCGTACCTCCCGATGGTCATCGGGCCATCCTGTCTCCTCCGGTGAGTGCTGCCATCTTCTTCCAGTCAGAAAATGGCGGGCGCATGCGCAGTGCGTCCGCCACAATCTGCCGGCCGGCACCAGGCAACAATATGAAGATTTTTCCTATTGGTTCATTTTGGTCACTGTGATAAACGCTATCACAGTGATCAAAATAAAAATATAGTAAATAAACCCCCCTTTTATCACCTCCCTATTTAGGGAAAAATAAAGAAAATGTAATTATTTCCATTTTTCTATTAGGGTTAGGCTAAAGTGAGTTGGGCTAAAGTTTTAGGGTTAGGGTTAGAAATGGGCTAAAGTGAGTTGGGCTAAAGTTTTAGGGTTAGGGTTAGAGTTGGGCTGAAGTGAGTTGGGCTAAAGTTTTAGGGTTAGGGTTAGGCTAAAGTGAGTTGGGCTAAAGTTTTAGGTTTGGGTTAGGGTTGGGATTATGATTGTGATTAGGGTCAGGGTTGGGATTAGGGATAGGGGTGCGTTGGGGTTAGGTTTGTGGTTAGGGTTGGGATTAGTGTTAGCGTTGTGGTTAGGGTTGGGATTAGGGTTAGAGGCGTGTTGAGGTTAGAGTTGTGGTTAGGGATGTGATTAGGGTTAGGGGTGTGTTGGGGTTAGGGTTTGATTAGGGTTATGGTTAGGGTTGGGATTAGGGTTAGGGGTGTGTTGGGGATAGGGTTGGAGTTAGAATTAGGGGGTTTCCACTGTTCAGTTACATCAGGGGGTCTCCAAATGTGACATGGTGCCACCATTGATTCCAGCCAGTTTTGCGTTCAGAAAGTCAAACAGCGCTCCCTCCCTTCTGAACTCCGTCATGATCCCAAACAGTGGTTTCCCCCACATATGGGGCATCAGCGTTCTCAGGACAAATTGTACAACAACTTTTGTGGTCTAATTTTTCCTCTTATCCTTGTGAAAGTAAAAATTTGGTGGTGAAAACATTTTTTGTGGAAAAAAATGATTTTTTATTTTCATGGCTCTGCGTTAAAAACTTCTGTGAAGCACTTGGGGGTTCAAAGTGCTCACTACACATCTAGATAGGTTCCTTAAGGAGTCCAGTTTCCAAAATGGTGTCACTTGTGGGGGGTCTCCACTGTTTAGGCACATCAGGGGGTCTCCAAACGCAACATGGCGTCCGATCTCAATTCCTGCCAATTCTGCATTGAAAAAGTCAAACGGCGCTCCTTCCCTTCTGAGCTCTGCCGTGCGTCCAAACAGTGGTTTACCCCACATATGGAGTATTGGTGTACTCAGGACAAATTGCACAACAACGTTTGTCGTCTATTTTCTCCTGTTACCCTTGTGAAAAAAAAAATTTTGGGTCGAAAAGATCATTTTTGTGGAAAAAATATAATTTTTTTCACGTCTCTACATTATTATCTTCTATGAAGCACTTGGGGGTTTAAAGTGCTCACCGCATATCAAGATAAGTTCCTTAGGGGGTCTAGTTTCCAAAATGATGTCACTTGTGGGGAGTTTCCACTATTTAGGCACATCAGGGGCTATCCAAACGAAACATGGCGCCTGATCTCAATTCCAGCCAATTCTGCATTGAAAAAAGTCAAACGGCGCTCCTTCCTTTCCGAGCTCTGCCGTGCGCCAAAACAGTAGTTTACCCCCACATATGGGGTATCTGCATATTCAGGAGAAATTGCACAACAAATTTTGTGGTTCATTTTTTCTTTTAACACTTGTGAAAATAAACAAATTGGTTCTGAAGTAAATTTTTCGTAAAAAAAAAGTTAAATGTAAATTTTTCCATCCACATTTCTTCAGTTCCTGTGATGCACGTAATGAGTTAATTAACTTCTTGAATGTGGTTTTGAGCACCTTGAGGGGTCCAGTTTTTAGAATGGTGTCACTTTTGGGTATTTTCTGTAATGTATACCCCTTAAAGAGACTTTAAATGTGATGTGGTCCCTAAAAAAATGGTTTTGTAAATTTTGTTGAAAAAATGAGAAATCACTGGTCAACTTTTAACCCTTATAACTTCCTAACAAAAAAAATTGTTTCCAAAATTGTGCTGATGTAAAGTAGACATGTGGGAAATGTTTTTTATTAAGTAATTTGTGTGACATATCTCTCTGATTTAAGAGCATAAAAATTTAAAGTTTGAAAATTGCAAAATTTTAATTTTTTTTGCCATATTTCGTTTTTTTATAAATAAACACAAGTTATATCAAAGAAATTTTACTACTATCATGAAGTACAATATGTCACAAAAAAACTATCTCAGAATCAGCGGGATCCATTAAAGCGTTCCAGAATTATAACCTCATAAAGTGACAGTGGTCTCTTTACTAATGATAAGGGGCAAGTAATTGTATACAAACAGGACGGAATTAGTGTTCAGGTTTACATTCACTGCTGAAGATTGACTTATACCTGCAGACAGGGAGATCTCTTGTTTCATCAAATCAGAATATTTCTTCCTTAGAGCTGAACTATGCTTCTGCCCAGACATATCTTTCCTCCTAGAGGTGCAATAGAAATTTTTCTAATACGAAGGTTGTCGGCTTCCCTTATTTTATTAGTCCCTTTTAGACCCAGCAGTCAGGGGGAGGAAACTCCTCTTCCTACAAAATGGCTTCCTTTTCTCACTCCTCTCACAAAATGTCTGACCTACAAAAAACAATCTCAGAATCAGTGGGATCCGTTGAAGAGCTCCAGAGTTATTACCTCATAAGTTGACAGTAGTCAGAATTGAAAAAATTGGCCTAGTCAGGAAGGTGAAAACAGGCTTTGGGGTGAAGGTGTTAACACCGGACACAGGTGTTACCCGAAGCAGCCATCTCCTGTGACCTGCTTGTCTTTGGCTCCTCCTCCCATTTACAGCCACAGCAGGTACATCCGGACTATAAGACGCACCCCCAATTTCCTCCAAAATTTTGTTATATATTGTAGCAAAATACATCTATATTGATGTTAACATCCCTACAATCAACCTTCAACTTTGAAAACACTATTTAACTGCAGATATATGGGTAATCTGCAGAAAAATAGAGTTCAAATGCTGCCTGGTTGCATTATTGAAAGTGCAGCAACCTGGAGAAAATAAACTGTTTTCCTCCAGGAAACCCATCATTCATAGGGGTGATGAAGGGAGTGATTACAGTCATCGCTCATAGCACCATTCACTATTCTGTAAGCAAGCCCAGACACTTTGACAGTCAACTCTTCAGGGGATCTGAGTAGAGTGACCTGTCAATCAAAGCACCAGAGTGTCACAAACTGACCTTACATCAAAAATATTACTTCAGCCACTGACTGGAGTAAGATTTATGGTGAGTAGAGTTGAGCGAATTTGATAGGGTCCCTGCTTATTCTGGAAGCTATAGTGCTTTCTGAATAAGCTGCAGAGGCAACCCGGATACATCGAGCGTGCCGGCTGATCAGCTGTCCATCACCGCAGCTGCATGTGTCGCGGCTGTGTCGCTGTCACAGCAAATGCACGGAGAGCCTGTGTGTTGGGCTCTCTATGCATGTGCTGAGACAGTGACACAGCTGCGACACATGCAGCTGCGGCGCCGGACAGCTGATCGGTCAGCGCGATCCAGGTAGCCGGGTTCCCTCTGCAGCTTATTCGATAAGCACTATAGCTTGACAAATAAGCAGGGACCCAATAAAATTCGCTCAACTCTAATGGTGAGGTGAACGGATGTGTATGACACTTTTAAGCCAAGCCTAATTCATTAAAGGGAATCTGTCACCCCCATTTTCGCCCTATGAGATAGGGCCACCGACATTAGGGGCTTATCTACAGCATTCTGTAATGCTGTAGATAAGCCCCCGATGTTACCTGAAAGTGAAGAAAAACGAGTTATATTATACTCACCCAGGGGCGTTCCGCCGTCCGTTCGGGTCAGATGGGCGTCGCGGTCAGGTCCGGGGCCTCCCATCTTGTGACGAAGCCGGCGTGTTCTTTCTGTCCCGTTGCGGCTCCTGGTGAGGGCAGAGCAGAGTGCTACAGTGCGCAGGCGCCGGACCTCTCTGACCTTTCCCGTCACCTGCGCACTGTAGCACTCTGCTCTGCCCTCACCAGGAGCCGCGACGGGACAGAAAGAACACGCCGGCTTCGTCACAAGATGGGAGGCCCCGGACCTGACCGCGACGCCCATCTGCCCCGAACGGAGGGCGGAACGCCCCTGGGTAAGTAGAATATAACTCGTTTTTCTTCACTTTCAGGCAACATCGGGGGCTTATCTACAGCATTACAGAATGCTGTAGATAAGCCCCTGATATCGGTGGCCCTATCTCATAGGGCAAAAATGGGGTGACAGATTCCCTTTAAGACACACATGACGCTAAAAAAAATCAGGCACCATGGCTCCAGCACAAAGCCCCATCAAGGCTGGCTTGAATAACATTTGTCTTAAGAAATCAGGGTCTTCATATTCATTTGAGTGAAAGTGAAAAAATATTAAGACTGTTCTGTCACATCACTTGCATGTTGCATTACAAACGTCGCTAATATAGACTGCAACCAAATATTAAACGTCATGAAAAAAAAATAAAATGAATTACTTGTTATGTGTATCTGGATTCTTTAAAGCTTTCGTAAGAGATAATGGAATATTTGTAAGGATACATTGCTGATATATTACATTACTATATTATGAAGAATGTTGCAATACAGAAGTAACAAATTTGCTTGCTTCAGGCTTCCACACAAGCCTCTGATAAGCATAAAACTAATTACCTTTATACTAAGCCTTTACCAATGACAATTGATCATATAGGAATATGTATTCACAATTAGTAATGTGAGCATGACAGCTAATTTCTAATTTCGAAACAGAATGGTAATCAATATATAAGTTGTTAGGGTTGGTGGAACGCACCAAATGAAATATATATAATACTAATAATAAGGTGCGTTCGCAACCCTGGGTCCACCGTGCAGAGATGGAACCTGCTGCTAAGCAATGGCGGAACAAGGTGGCGGTTGAACGCCGACAACACGCGGGTTGGATGTCACCCGGTATGAACAGCGGTGAACTCTGTTGCTTCACAGAGCCGCAGCAACAAATTAATAGAACGCTGTTCCCTGTTACACGTCACAGGACACAGCTGATATGGCTCGAGTGAGGTTTCTAGGCTCAACCCCTAGAACACGGGGACTTGAATCTGACTGGTCCCATAATGCGCTAGGCGTTGCACAGGCGATGCCACTACTTGGCGCTAGAGGTTGCAAAATACAGCTAAGGCGCACCAGAATTTGGCGCAAAACAAGAGAAACAGCTCAACTTACCACAGAGCGGTACCAAAAGATGTGTGCCAGAGCACGTGGATTGACTGTGCCCTGTAAACAGCACGTGCTAAGCAGCACACGTGGCCGAGACAGGCACTAGGTCAAGCCGAGCAAAAACCTGCCTGACTAGTGAAGACTAGGCGATCATATACGCCAACAGTGCGGCAGGTTCTCGGCCCTAACACACATGCATAAGAGTGGTAGCGTATCCACTAGCCCACACACCACATGGTTTATACTAGCGCACAGCCATGCAACCCTTCTATAACCACAGCCTTCCAGGACCTTGCTGATGGATGGCCCAATCCAAACTGCTTGAGGACCTGAGCATGTGACCTCCAACCTCCATTGAGCGATCATGTCACGGACATGCTCGAAGAAAAGTAGGACTTAGTCCCAGGAACATCTGCTCGCCGCCAACTAATGCTGGTTGCTATAGCTGAACCTGGGCAGCAGCAGCAACCAAACACATAGCATTAGACTGAGAAAGACGCTGGGACCGACGTCTCCGCTGAGCCGGATCTTCTGCAGCTGAAGAAGAATGGGAGACTGCAGAGGACATGGCTCGAGATTCCTCCTGTGCAGCGGCGGGATCTCGACGCCTAACATAAGTGCTCTACAAACAGCTTACTCTGGCCATAATCATAGAATGGTAGAGTTGGAAGGGACCTCCTGGGTCATCTGGTCCAAACCCCTGGTCAAAGCAGGATTCAGTAAATCATAATTTACTGAGCTAAGAGTAAAAGTTATCTTTTTAAAGAGGACCTTTAACCAAATATTTAATGCTGAACTAGGCACACAATGTAATAATGACTGCAGAGCAGAATAAAACATATATCTTTTTTATTTTGACTCTCCATTGCAGAGATATTTTCAATTAAATTATTTGGCACTTAATAAGTTAACTTTAGTTAAGTTATCGGTTAGCAATTCATACAGGGAGAAGTACACGCCCTCAGTTCATCACATTTTTGGTCAACCAGCTTAAAATATCCTTTAATTTAGTGTCACCTATGCATTACAGAACTAGTTTTGAACCCCCCTGACTCTCCATGTATCATCCCGAAATACCTTTTTTATTCCTCCTGCGCTGTATGCAAATTTGATCTGTCCAGTCCGATGCACGCACTTAGTTTCCCTCTCTTCCCCGCTCCTCGGTTGCTGTACGTATTCCTTTCTGTGAATATCATAGATCGCGTACAGTTTTCACGCGTGCGCATTGAATTGGCATCTCGCGCGTGCGCAGTATGCTTTGCGCAACTGTGGGGAAAGCAGAAAATCAGTATTGCGCATGCGCCGACATAAGCGATTGCTTACTCTGTCCCTGAAGTATTTCACTGCAATTTTTCTGTGTTCCCTGCCGCTTTTGAAAGGTTTCCGTCATCAGGGAACACTGAAATGGAAGGGAAATACTTCTGTGACATATAAAGCAATCGTGTATGCCGGCGCATGTGCAATACTGATTTTCGGCTTTGCCCACAGTTGGGCTAAGGATACTGCGCACGCACAAGATGCCTTTCAAATGTGTACACGCGAAAAATGTACACCATCGCCGAAATTCACCGCAAGGAATGCGTAGAGCAACGAGGAGGGGTGGAGAGACGGAAACAAATACTCGCACATCAGACCGGACTGAACAATTAACATACAGCGTGGGAGGAATAAAAAAGGTATTTCTGGATGATACATGGGGAGTCAGAGGGTTTCAGGAGTAGTTCTGTAATGCATAGTAGACACTAAATTAAATGATATTTTGAGCTGGTAGCCCTCCCATGGAGACTATTAAAGCATGCCAAAAGTTAAAAAAAATGTTTTTAAAAATATAAAGAAATAAAAAAAATAAAAGTTTCAATTACCCCTCTTTCCCCCATTCAAAATAAAACAATTAAGAAAAGCAAACATACACATATTTGGTATCGCCGTGTTCATAATTGCCCAATCTATCAATAAAAAAAGGATTAACCTGATCGCTAAATTGCATAGAGAGAAAAAAAGTAAAAACGTCAGAATTATGTTTTTTTGGGCGCTGCGACATTGAATTAAAATTTAATAACAGGCGATTAAAAGATTGTATCTGCAACAAAATGGTATCATTAAAAACGTCAGCTCAGCATGCAAAAAATAAGCCCTCATCCAGCCCGAGATCACGAAAAAGAGACGTTACGGGTATTGGAAAATGGCGCAATTTTTTTTTTAACAAAGTTTGGAATTTTTTATCACCACTTAAATAAAAAAGAACCTAGACATGTTTGATGTCTATGAACTCGTAATGATCTGGAGAATCATAATGGCAGGGCTGTTTTAGCATTAGTGAACCTAGTTAAAAGCCAAGCAAAAAACAAGTGTGGGCTTGCACTGTTTTGCAATTTCATCGCACTTGGAATTTTTTCCCATTTTCTGGTACACGGCATGGTAAAACCAATGGTGTCTTTCAAAAGGACAACTCGTCCCACAAAAAACAAGCCCTCACATGGCCATATTGACAGAAAAATAAAACAGTTGTGGCTCTGAGAAGAAAGGGAGCAAAAAACGAGAATGCAAAACCGAAAATACCTCTGGTCATGAAGGTGTTAAAATTAAAAATTTGATGAACGGTCCTAAGTTTTGATAAACTGGGCATCTACTGTATCCCACATTCTGCAAACTAAATGCCTTAAATATTAGACTTGGATTGAAACCTTGTAAGGAGGTGGCAGGTACCCTCCCTCCCCCTTTTTTGTTGTTTGGCCCCCTGTGCACTTTATGTATTGCCATGTGTTCTTATTGTGCTGAAATTGCCATGTGTTCTTATTGTGCTGTGTTTGCAATGTTTTCATGTGTATTAATATGTAATGTATGTGATGTACATTGTATTATGTACTGTTGGTAATATGTACTGTATTTGCTTATGTGTTAGAGTTAGGGAAAGTACTAATTTTGTGGGCTGTGCTAACAGCAGTAAGGAGGGAGGAAGCTGCTGCTCCCAGTCAGTAGCCTGGGTACGTTAGCCCTGAGCAGACATATTACAGACGGGGCATTGCCAGACTCCCGGGGGGAGAGATCTGTTGCTCCGGACTCAAGGACTTAAAGAAGGACTTACAGACTTAAGGATTATAGGACCACAACACGGGCCCCAGGACTTCGGAAAGGCCCCCTTCTGAAGAGACTTTAAGCATCCAGATCCCAGGGAGTAGACTACTACGGACTTCAGCTACTGTGGCCATTGTGGGTACGGCCGTAGCAAGTGTCAGGGAGAGCAGGAAGCCAGTGTTGAATTTGTCTTTTTTGTCTTATTCATCACCGTTCATTAAAAAGTTATTCCCCGTTGGAAAACAGCTGCGTTCTTGAACTCTCATTGCCTGAACTATGGTGACCAGAGGAAGAGAAGGTAACCCATGGGGAAAAGCTGTGTCAGTCCTGTATTGCATGTGCAAGGGGCCGGGGTGTCTTCGGACTGTGTTTTGTGGGTGAGCTCGGTCAGGACTACCACACCAGTCGCCCCTTGTTACAGCCTTTCGAGAACAAAGCCTAAATTAAAGATGCACTCCCATCACAGTTTTTATCCTCTCAATATATTGCAGTTATCATATTATATTGCACTGTGTACTTATGATTTCTCATTTTGCCTTTCTACCCATATAATTCTCCTTTCTCTGCTCTATGAAGAGACAGGAAGTCTCTTTTCCCTGCAAAAAATATTCCCCTCTTCAATTCCTGAGCCAGTTTCTCATCCTGGCCCCTGCCAGGGATTTTTATACTGATTCCTGGGAAAA
This sequence comes from Oophaga sylvatica, assembly GCA_033576555.1. Classification (NCBI taxonomy): domain Eukaryota; kingdom Metazoa; phylum Chordata; class Amphibia; order Anura; family Dendrobatidae; genus Oophaga; species Oophaga sylvatica. The sequence continues at coordinate 469,244,055 of JARQOD010000005.1, forward strand.
TTGACCTACTGTTTTTACTTAGAGCTTAAAAGGATTCAGCCAGTCAGTTTTTAATCAAAATGTGAAAGACTTAATGGAAAAGAGAATTATCTGTGTAGAAGGGCAAAATGAGCAATTGTAAGCACACACTGCTATATAATATGTCGACTGCAATATTTTAAGAGGATAAAAATGTTGATGGGAGGAGTGCTTCTTTAAATAACCATAGTCCATGAAAAGAGAAAAAAAGAAAAAAAATGCAATGACTAAGGATTACAATCCGAAACGTGTTTGCTTATTTACATGGTTGCGATTTTTATGGATATTTATATTACTTAATAAAGACCTGTACGGTGGATATTTTCCAATTTTTAACCATAGTCCATGTTACATACTGGCTTTGGCTGCAGATATCTCCAATCTACTTTATTTGCATCAATCTGTGCTTGTCTAGTCTCTCTGCAGTTTGCTCAGACAGAATTATAGCTTAAAACAGCTTTAGAGCATGTACACACAATGTCTTTTTGAGGCGTATACTCTTGAAAAAAAATGAATATATGCACTGCAATGTAAAAACGTCTTACTGTGAACACGTTCTGTTTTTTCAGTTTTTAATTGCATCAGATCTTCAAAGCTAAAATAAATGACCTGGTCATTCTTCAGGTGGCTTCCGCATGGAAGACGATCATTAGTTTATTCAATAAAAGTTCAAATAAAGACATCAGTGACCAAAAGACATCGCAAAAAACTACCGAAAAGACCCCATAATTATATTGTTATTGGCCACCATGTGCGGCAGAGGCGGAGGTCCTCTGCGCTGTAAGCCTGGAATGTTGCTCTGGGACCTGTGATTCTACAAACCTTGCTTAGTTTATGAGAGCTGGGCGGGTCTAGCTAACCACCAACCTCCCATCAAGGAGTGTGTCTCATGGGATATAATGAAACTGTTGTTTGGTCACATGGTCTCTGTGTTGGAAGGTCCTGGAAGAGGGCAGGTTTCCTGGAAGACACATGGAGAAGGACATGTGCCTGCAGAGTCCGTAACGGCTATCTGACTTGGAAAAGCTACCATCCTTCTGAGGATCTGGAACTGACAGATTGGAGCTTGTCGAGCAAGTCATAGTACTGGTCAGTGATCCCAGTAAGGCATTTCCCTGGAAGTCAGGACTGACAAGAAGTCAGCGTGTGGAGAGGAGCTCCTGGAAGGTAACCTCGGACAAGGGGGTTGTAGGAAAGGCAGAAAGACGTATCTGGTATTGGAACAGACTGGTGGTCATAACATGTTTGTTGATGCAGTGAAATAGACTGTACTTTATGCAGTGTATGCTGTGTGTTAATAAACCGCATGGACTGTTTAAGTGAAAAATCGTTCCTATGTGCATTAATCCTGCTGCCAATTGAGTGTTCCCCAACACATTCAGTGAGCACTATCTCACAGGTAAAATAAATTAACTTTAAAGCAAATTGCAAATCCCGGCTTGATTGCAAGTTTTACTGTTTGAGCTTTGTTAGTCTACAGTTAAGCCAGGACATATGACCTAATATTCTTGCATGATACAGTCCATAATGAGCCCTTCTCAATATCATAAATGATTAAACTTGAAAAGTGCTTGTCAAACAACTTTGCACTCTACGTCTTTTGAAAATTGTCTCTGCTCTCAATGACCAAAGTATTTTTAATTTTATTGATTACTGATCACTGGCTAGGTTTACTTCTTCTGGCACTGCTGCAGTCTATCAGTGATGGCCAGTTTTTAAGTAAAGGAGTATGACACTTAGAAGTTCTTTCCTGCAGAGCATGTAAGTGCTGCACTGGATCTGGCCATGTTCAATGCGCTTCTCCAATGCTGCAGAGGCAAAGTTGTGTTTGCTGCAGCATCAGAAAACGCACTGTTCAGGTCAGCAGCACAATCATGTTTTCAATGTTATCATAAGGACACCACCCCCAAGAAAGAAGGATGCAAGCCCCTGGGATCTATGTTGTGGCAAACATTTTAAGTTTAACTGATTAAAGTTTTCGAATCTAGGAAGTGGAAATTGGCACAAATGAAAAAAATCTAACATTAGAGGGTTACGTACTATTCCCTACAAGTTTTACTAATAGATACTAATAGACCAAAAGATATTGCATTCAAAATATTTTTTAAAAATTCTTTCCAAAATTGCACTCACATTTATTGTATAAAGGGTAGCTTATTATTCAACTTTGCCTTTAATCCTAGAAATAACCTCTTCCCTTTTAACAAACTTTTTGGTATCAAAATATTTTTTAATATTGTCATTAGCTATTGAAAATAACAATAAACTAATTTGGTTATGTTTAGCACTTTTTACACAAAGGACTCTGTAAGTAGCTGCAAATAAAACTATGTAAGAATTTATAAACCAACCTCACACAGAGCTATCGGCACACTGAAAACATGACATGGCCTTGCCAGACTATTAATAAGGCTGAAAAGCTCCAGGGATTAAATCTGCACACCTCTCAGCTCACTCAGCATGAAGCATTTTCAAAAACCAGACACTGTCTAACAATAAAAAGCTGTCACCTCTGATCTTTTCGTTCTGTTTTTTGTCCCAAACGTAGTTTGAATAGGATAATCCAGCTTTAAATAAAAATATCTCTATGTTGATTTACAGACCTTGTTTAAAAACACTAACTTTAATTTATATATAGGCAATACTGGGCAAAGGCTTTGGCAGGTGTGAAAATGTGGAAAAAAATATTGAAAATTAAGAAAAAATAGAAGTTATATTTGTTTATTTTTACAATTAATAAAATGCAAAGTGAATGTTATGAACATGCACACACCCACGCATGGGTAACGGAAAAAGGGAAATTCAACCATGGGGAGATACAGTACCTACTCCCAACTGGTTTCTATATAGACTAAAAAGACCTTAGCCACATAACTAAAAACACCTCCTCCTACCTGGCTCCCAAAAAAGGGAGTCAATGAGTTTCTTGTACCTCCTGAAGAACTAGAGGGGAGGCTGCAACACACTGCAATCAAGGGGAGAGGAAAGTGTGAAGAAAGATACAAAGCCCAAGGTAAGAAACTAAAACACGTTCATATTGGGTAGAGAGGGAAAACTAAGGAAAACCAATAATAAAAGGATCAAGTAACATCCCAGAAACCTGGAAAAAGGAAAAGGGGCTGGAAAGGAAACAAAATAGACTCTTTGCAGGAATTAAACTGAAGTTTACCATACAAGGTAAACCCCCTAGCTGAGTGGCTTGAACTCCTGAACACACATAGACCATGAGGTATATCCAGAAACAAAGTGCCATGAAGGGTGAACATCAGAGGCGTAGCTAAGGTTTCGGTTTAGGGGGGGCAAAACATCTGAGTGGGCCCCTAACCAGAGAATCTCAGCAAATGACCGCGCTGTTGCCAAAATTAATCTATATATAAAAAGACTAATATTGATATCACCGCCATATGGTCAGTGGTAAATAACACCAGTCCTACAGAACATATAAGAGATCATAGCAGAGTTACAGATAATGACTTACCGCTGACGTTCTTTCTGATGGAATCGTTCACTTTTCATGTCTTTTCCATCTGGCCCAGACCGACATAACGACTCCTCCAGCCAGGACTCGACTACAGAGAATACAACAAAGAAACGTTTCACTTCTCATATTGTCAGCACCGTCACGGTCACCAATTGGACTATTCTCAACCTGCACAAACTCCTCATCCTGCTGATACCCCAATACTGAGCCGCTGCTGCCATATGTGTCCCTATTTCTGCACCTGATACCCTAATACTGAGCCGCTGCTGCCGTATGTGTCCCTATTACTACACCTGATACTCCAATACTGAGCCGCTGCTGCAGTATGTGCCCCTATTACTACACCTGGTACCCCAATACTGAGCCGCTGCTTTTCGTATGTGTCCCTATTACTACACCTGATACTCCAATACTGAGCCGCTGCTGCCCTATGTGTCACTATTACTGCACCTACTGTGTGGTTCTGTGTGACCTCTAAATTTTAAAGCAGCCCTCTATAATATAGAAATGCCAGGTGCATGGGCCCTAGAAAACAGTGCCCACATGTTGTCCCCTAGAATGTAATAATGCCGTGTGTGGGCCCCTTTGACAGTCACAGTAACCAGAGTTCCCCTATAACAATAAGTACCCACTTTACACTTAATGTCCCGAGTCTCCCCCTGTACAGCTCCCCTATACACAGTATGATGCCCCCTCACTGGATATATACTGACCCCTTAATATCCCCAAACTATTTAATAGCTCCAACACTGTATGATGGCCCCGCCACTGTAATCTCCACACTGTATGATGGCCCCCTAGATAGCCTCCATATAGCATAATACACCAGATAGTCCTCAATATAGTATAATGCACCCCCATAGACAGCCTATGTATTGTAATGCACCCCATAGGCAGCCTTATTTATAATGCACCCTATATGCAGCCTTACTTATAATGCACCCCATATGCAGCCTTACTTATAATGCACCCCATATGCAGCCTTACTTATAATGTACCCCATATGCAGCCTTACTTGAAATGTACCCCATATGCAGTCTTATTTATAATGCACCCCATAGGCAGTCTTATTTATAATGTACTCCATATGCAGCCTTATTTATAATGCACCCCATATGCAGCCTTACTTATAATGTACCCCATATGTAATCTTATTTATAATGCACCCCCATATGCAGCCTTATTTATAATGTACTCCATATGCAGCCTTATTTATAATGTACCCCATATGCAGCCTTATTTATAATGCACTCCATATGCAGCCGTACTTATAATGCACCCCCATATGCAGCCGTACTTATAATGCACCCCCATATGTAGCCGTACTTATAATGCACCCCCATATGCAGCCGTACTTATAATGTACCCCCATATGCAGCCGTACTTATAATGCACCCCCATATGCAGCCGTACTTATAATGCACCCCCATATGTAGCCGTACTTATAATGCACCCCAATATGCAGCCGTACTTATAATGCACTCCCATATGCAGCCATACTTATAATGCACCCCCATATGCAGCCGTACTTATAATGTACTCCATATGCAGCCTTACTTATAATGCACCCCCTTTACAAAAATAATAAATCCTGTACTCACCTCTCTTGCTCCCGGCTCCTGCGCTGCTCACTGCTCTCCCTCTCAGCGTCTGACTGCCGGCGCCGGGCAGTGACGTCAGTGCGCCCGCTGTCAGACGCTGAGAGGGGGATTATGGGAGAGGAGGAGCGCTCGCTCCTTCTCTCTCAATGCGGTCAGCTGTATTGGCTAGATGCTGATACAGCTGACCCTCCGATGACGGGCGGGGGCCCACTGCTGGCACCGGGCCCCCCACCGCCTACTCAGGGGCCCCATAGCGGCCAGGCGGCAGAGCAGGGAGATTGATTCTCCCTGCTCTGCCGCAGAAAGTAACTGTGTCGGCGTGCTGTGCATGCCGATACAGTTACAGTAGCGTAGCTACGGGTGGGCCCCCTCAGAGCGCGGGGCCCGGGGCCACCGCCCCCTCTGCCCCCCGGTAGCTACGCTACAGGTGAACATATAAAATCCCAACCACAATGAGATAGGACAAACTAAAACAGGGAAAATGAGAAACATATGGAGAGGAGCAAACCAAGAAATTAAAACAAAGACAACAGAAACTATCAGCATTTGGATAGGATGAAAAGGTAATATCTCAGCAGACAGAGGAATTGACCATGCACCAACCGGTCACCGAATCGATTCCCCAAACTGAGCCATGACAGTGAATTCAGAAAAGAGAAATCAAAATCAAATCAATATTTGGTGTGATCATCGTTTGTCTTTAAAACAGCATACATTTTTCTAAGTACTGGAGCACAGATTTTGAAGGAAAAGGGAGGTATTCAAAACATTTTGAAGCACAAATCACAGATCTTCTGTGGATGTAGGCTTGTGCAAATCTTTCTGTTTCTTCATGGACAGTGCTTTGCGAAAGTATTCGGCCCCCTGGAACTTTTCAACCTTTTCCCACATATAATGCTTCAAATATACAGATACAAAATGTAAATTTTGATGAAGAATCAACCACAAGTGGGACACCATTGTGAAGTTGAACGAAATTTATTGGTTATGTTACATTTTTGTGGAAATACAAAAACTGAAAAGTGGGGCGTGCAATGTTATTCGGCCCCATTAACTTAATACTTTGTTGCGCCACCTTTTGCTACAATTACAGCTGCAAGTCGCTTGGGATATGTCTCTATCAGTTTTGTACATCGAGAGACTGAAATTCCTGCCCATTCTTCCTTGACAAAAAAGCTCGAGCTCAGTGAGGTTGGATGGAGATCGTTTGTGAACAGCAGTTTTCAGCTCTTTCCACAGATTCCCAATTGGATTCAGGTCTGGACTTTGACTTGGCCATTCTAACACCTGGAAATGTTTATTTGTGAACCATTTCATTGTAGATTTTGCTTTATGTTTGGGATCATTGTCTTGTTGGAAGACAAATCTCCGTCTCAGTCTCAGGTCTTTTGCAGACTCCAATAGGTTTTCTTCAAGAATGGTCCTGTATTTGGCTCCATCCATCTTCCCATCAATTTTAACCATCTTTCCAGTCCCTGCTGAAGAAAAGCAGGCCCAAACCATGATGCTGCCACCACCTTGTTTGCCAGTGTGGATGGTGTGTTCAGGGTGTTGATATGTTTGGCATAAAGGCAACACAGCTTGTTTGGCATATTTACCAAAAAGTTCGATTTTGGCTTCATTTGATCAGAGCACCTTCTTCCACATGTTTGGTGTGTCTCCCAGGAGGCTTGTTGCAAACTTTAAACAACACTTTTTATGGATATCTTTGAGACATGGCTTTCTTCATGCCTCTCTTCCATAAAGGCCAGATTTGTGCAGTGTACGACTGATTGTTGTCCTATGGACAGACTGTCCCACCTCAGCTGTAGATCTCTGCAGTTGATCCAGAGTGATCATTTATACGGAGATGCATTTATATGGAGACTTGATTACACACAGGTGGATTATATTTATCATCATTAGGCATTTAGGACAACATTGGATCATTCAGAGATCCACAATGAACTTCTGTAGTGAGTTTGCTGCACTGAAAGTAAAAGGGACGAATAATATTGCACGCCCCACTTTTCAGTTTTTGTATTTCCACAAAAATGTAAAATAACCAATAAATTTCGTTCAACTTCACAATTGTGTCCCACTTGTTGTTGATTCTTCACCAAAAAATTACATTTGATATCTTTATGTTTGAAGCATGATATGAGTGAAAGGTTGAAAAGTTCCAGGGGCCGAATACTTTCGCAAGTATCATCACTTCCAAGACTCCTTTTTCATCTTTACGCTGAAGATCGTTTTAATGACATTAGCTGTATGTTTGGGGTCCTTCTGCAGAATAAACTGGAACCAATCAGATGTCTCCCTGACTGGCAAAAAGTTGGATCAGGGAAAAAAAATGACCTGTTGCAGATTTAAAAATCTGTATCTCTTTCCAATTTCTGTGCAGAAGTTTTCAATAATATTTAATTGAGAATTGTGAATTGTTGAAATCTTATCTGCTTCTGATCTTGATTTTCTGCACACAAATCAACATGGAAAATATGTAACAAATACGCACTGTGTGAACTTAAACTTACAATGCTAACAAGCTAGAAAGAAGTCTTCTCGGCTATAATGCCGGGATGGTGAAGAGACCAGGTCTTTCTATTCAGGTAAGAACGGTATTACTGTCGGTGGACAGGATGTGTATTCTTCAACATTTAGGCTAAGTGCACACGTTCAGGATTATTTGCGTTTTTTTCGCGGCAAAAAACGAGTAAAAAACACATGAATAAAGCATCCTATTATTTAGAATGAATTCTGCAATTTTTGTGCACATGGTGCGTTTTTTTCCGCGAAAAAAACGCATCGCGGAAAAAAAAAAAACATGTTCATTAATTTTGCGTAATTCTAGCGTTTTTCCTGCTATATTATTGACCTAGAAGGTTCAGGGAAAAATCGCAGTAAAAACGCGCAAAATTCGTGCAAAAAACGCACCAAAAACGCGCGTTTTTACCGCGAAAAAAGTCCAGTTTTGCACAGGAAAATTCTGCACACATTCCTGAACATGTGCACTTAGCCTTAGATTGTTAAATGGAGATGCATATTGCTATAAATGTTAAATGCCAGCTGGCGTTATGTTTTGTATTGAACAATTATAACTAATCATTGGATAATATTTTAACAGCATGTAAATGGCAAACACTGTTCATATTTTATGTATAGTATAATAAATATGATATTTAGTGGTGGATATTTCAAGTGCTTTTAATAACAGTATGTATACGGCCTATGTTGGTTTAAAAGTACTGTTGATTAAACAGCTCATAATTATTTTACCATGTGGTAGAATTCAGGAGGAATCTATTGTACAGCACTTTATTTATTCCTTATGTTATCATAATGTAAACTATATAAATCATATATGCTATGGTCAGCAAGTCAAAGAGGAATTACACGTAAATAACCTTGGAGTTCAATTAAATATTAATCACATTTTACAATTTACAATGTACCATAGTAGTAGTAAATAATATAGAAACATTTATTTCTCTCACCTTATACTTTTTATATGGCTTCTACAAATAATGATAGGTACAAGCAGGGATAAAACAACATAGAGCCCCTGATAAAGAACAATATATGGATGCCACATTCTCGAATATTTCGTTCACATTTTGCTTTTACATGCTGTTTTGAATAATGAAAGTAGATGATCAACAATTTATCAGACATTTTAGTAAATGTGGTTGATAGCGCCATTACACATATTTAATGGTGGGTCAATCCCTGAATGAACTATTCCAGAAAGAAAAAATTCAACATGCTGGTCTTTCTTTCGATATGTAATATAGGCGTAGAGTTGAAGGACCCTCTTACACAATTAAGTAGTAGGGTGATTCAACCGCAATGGACCACAAAGATTTAACTTTTCATAATTTACTTCTTTTGACAATTTCTTAGTTTTAAAATTCCAGATATATAAACTATATGAAAAGAATGTAAGAAGTACTGTATTGAGGTTGCTTATCTAAACACAGAAAAACATTAATATATCAATCCCAATACTAAATACTTTTTGTCAAGAACATCAGAGCAAAAGAAGGCTGTAAGCTAATTATTGTGCTTTCCTGCCTAAGTAAAGCGAATCTGTCACTCACGGGACGTATATGACCTATTAATATGGGCTGTGGTAGGTCGGTTCACTCAGCTGCTCTCCAAAGTAGACACAGGAACACTTGATGTTAAAGTCTCTGGGTGGTTTATTGCTTCATAAACCATAAAGACAAAATAGTAAAACAAAACAGAATTTCTGGCACAAATGAAAATAAAAAGTTCATATAAAAGTCCTCCCCAGTATGGCTCCAGCCTTCTGGGACAAACACACTGCAACTCCCACAGGAGCTTGAGCCTGGAGACGTCCTTCCTCCTAACAGGTTAGCAAAAAAAACAGTAGCTGGACATTTAACTCCCTCAAACCGCACCCTTGAGGTGAAGATATGCTGAGTAGGCATCACGTCCATCTCTTACACCTGACAAAACCCAGACCCTGGTAAATGATGATTAACATATCATGCTGGAGGAAAACTTATGGGTTTCCCATCACGCAGGATAACAACTTTTGCGACACATATCTCCCCTCACATACGCCAGTGACCCTTTTACAGGGCATACAGGTAATAGAAATGTCACACTAGTCCTACCTATATGCTTCATATAACAGTCTTGTTTTGGAGAAATGTTATATTCTCTCTTTATGCTAATGATTTCTTCCAGGCTCTGGGGTGTGCGGTGCCTGGAAGAAATCCCTGCCTCCTGTCCTTATTACAATACTATCCCCCTCCCATGCATGTCCGCTATGGCCCTGGAATCCTGCATCTGCACCCTGTACTCCCTCAGAAAGACAATTCTCATCCTCCCTTCTAAGGGCACTGTATCTACTGCGCAGGCACCGGTGACTTCCGCGCCAGTGACTTCTGGTGTGCACGCCGATAAGGTGCTCCCCCCACTTCCTCCCTGCATAGTCATCGCTATGTACACAAGGTTCCTAGCGATAACTATGCACGGAGGAAGTGGGAGAGCATCTTATCGGCACACACCGGATGTCACAGTGACTCTGCGGCGCCTGCGCAGAAGATTCCTGAATGCAGTGCCCATAGAAGGGAGGATGAGGTATATATTTCTGAGGGAGTGCAGGGTGTGTGCGCAGGATTCCAGGGCCATAACTGACGTGCGTGGGAGTAGGGTAGTATAACAGTGAAGATAGGAGTCAGGGATTTCTTCCACGCAACACACACCCTGGAGCCTGGAATAAATCATTAACATAAAGACATAGTATAAGATTCCTCCACAACAAGACCAATTATATGACGCATATAGGTAGGGTTGGTTTAACATTTCTATTACATGTATGCCCATATTAATAGGTCATTTATGTCCCGGGGGGTGACAGATTCCCTTTAACTTACAGCCACAGTTTGACTATTGCCACAAAATTGTGGTCCTTTCCACAAGACGCTTGTAACATCTGATGTAGATATATAGAAGAAGTCAGTCAGAGTTGTAAAGAGCAGGCTCTTGTACTGTGGATGACGACTGTGTTGCTTAATTGACAGCTACTGCAAAATTTGGAGGTGACTTAAAATTGTATGCTCAATGTATTCAAATTAATTGTTCAAAAATAATGCAATATTACAATATAATAGTATTTATTGCCCCTATTAAACATTCTAAGAATAGAAATACATTATACTAGTTGGCCCGTGCGAAATTTTCGCACATTGGTGGTCGGGGGCGCAGAAATAGCAAGCTGCTCAAATGTAAATGTATTTAATGAAATGATGAACACAGACAGGTATTTATATATATAGATTGGTACTACAAAAAATTGGTTTGATAAGTAGAGGCCAAAAAATGTCTTAGCAAAATAAAATATTGGTGTTATAAAATCTCATTAAACACATTGGGGTGATAACGTCAGTCTCAGTGACTTTTTGATTATAAGTATCCCTTATGCATCCAAATGCAGATTGAAATGTAGAATAGGCAGTAATGAAAGTCCAGCTCACCAGTGCAGCATACCAGGGATCGGAGCAAGGAACCGTTGTGTCAGACGTAGAACATTGCAAAAGGAGAAAATCCAGCTCAACGATGGAGTAGAGATAAAATAGATCTTTATTCACTTGTCTTCCAAATACAGAGAAAAAGTATCAGCATAGATAGCAGCAGATGAATGCGTTATCAACGCGTTTCAGGTGACGCAGCACCCTATAGGCAGTACATGTTTCCAAATGTGTTTCCATATGTGACTCCCCTGCAGTGAAGTGTGAAATCCTCTAATATGCGTGAAATAGTCTGAGCAAGCACTTGGGCAAGCTGGAAAGACCCCAAGGCAAATGTTTGGATTTGTTTGTGATGTCTGTAAGCAGTTTTGTGGTAGTGTGCTTTGGGGTAGTGTGCTGCCATCTGCAGGTCATTTGACCTTTCAAAAGGTGTATCATTTGTGTGTGTGGGTGGAGTATGAACGGAGCAAGTGTGCAATTGAATAGGCAGTGCATGTTTACAAATGTGTTTGCATATGTGCCTCACATGCAGTGAAGTGTGCAATCCTCCAATTTGGGTGAAATAGGCTGGGCAAGCAGTTCGGCAAGCTGGAAAGCCCCAAAGGCAAATGTTTGGATTTGTTTGTGATGTCTGTAAGCAGCTTTGTGGTAGTGTGCTTGGGGTAGTGTGGTGCCTGCAGGTAATTTTTCCTTACTGCAGGTTTATGAAAATTATTGTTTAAACTGTACTTTGTGCTCAAATCATGGATGTGTGGTTTGTTTGGCTATTTTCTTGCTGAAGGGGGCAAGTTTACCTTTCAAATGGTGTATCATTTGTGTGTGTGGGTATGAACGGAAATACAAAGTAATCACCGGAAAAGAGTGTTTAGAAATAATAGAATAGATTTGTGGCCAGGAGGTATGCACCTGACTGTGGCCACTGCTAGGATGAATGCCCAGGCATCAGTAGACAATAGGGTCCAATTGTAAATAAATTTATACCGCATGGTATATGTTTCTTGCAGTAGTCCTCTGTATTGGAAAGCACAGTCCGCAGTACTTTCCTATACAGTTAACCAAATGGTAAGCATGAGTATACCTGCCAGACAGATGCTGAAATAACTAACTCTTGGCTTCAATCTAATAAGTGGTCGTCTAAACCAACGTTGCATTATACATGGGGAAGAGCTCTACGTATAATGTAGGCTAAGTGCACGGATGCAGTGTCCACCTAGCCTAACATAAACATAGGGAAATGTCTCAGGCATCCAACCATGAAATATGTTATATGACAGCATATACAAAATATGTCAAAGGCAAAAATAAATTATAGGAAGAATCATCCGTCAGCCCACTAAAGGAAAAAATCCTATCAAAATTAAAGGGGTTTTCCCCACAAACAAAAGATCATTTTAATAAAATATCGTGGAATAACAATAGGTCCCATAATTGGATGTGTTTAAATTTAATGTTCCTGTGCTGAGATAATCTCATAAATGTGCCCCTGCTATGTGTAATGGCTGTGTCAGACCGTGCAGGAACATGGTCTAATCATACCACATCTGCTTTGTAGAGGTAGAAAAGTGTACAGACATTACAGCAAGGGATCACAAATAGAGTTGAGCGATACTTTCCGATATGCTAAAGTATCGGAATCGGAATGGTATCGCCGATATCACTAAAATATCGGCGATACCCGATACCGATACCGGAAGTCCCATGTAAGTCTATGGGAACAAAATATCGCAACTAAAAAAACCCCATTCTTTCCTTGTAAACACTAAATATACACACATAGAATACATATATATATATACATGTCATTGTGACATATATATATACATATATGTATAGTTTATACACTTCTACATAGTAAAATATCCTTTGATTCAATTGCCGGGTAAAGCCGGCTTCAGTGAAAAGACAGAAGCACCCGACATGAAATGACACTTGGTGTACATAGGGTTAAACATTTCTTTTCATGTCCTTTGCTATCTAATTTGCACAAACAATTAAATCAGACTATGTGTACAAAATTTCACACCTGTAGGGTTAATTAAAGGTGTAAATTCGTTGTAAAAAAAACGGACTTTTTTGCTACGAATTTACACCTTTAATTAACCCCTAGAGGTGTGAAATTTTGCACACATAGTCTGATTTAATTGTTTGTGCAAATTAGATAGCAAAGGACATGAAAAGACATGGTTAACCCTATGTACACCAAGTGTCATTTCATGTCGGGTCACCCGACATGAAATGACACTTGGTGTACATAGGGTTAAACATTTCTTTTCATGTCCTTTGCTATCTAATTTGCACAAACAATTAAATCAGACTATGTGTGCAAAATTTCACACCTCTAGGGGTTAATTAAAGGTGTAAATTCGTTGTAAAAAAACGGACTTTTTTGCTACGAATTTACACCTTTAATTAACCCCTAGAGGTGTGAAATTTTGCACACATAGTCTGATTTAATTGTTTGTGCAAATTAGATAGCAAAGGACATGAAAAGACATGGTTAACCCTATGTACACCAAGTGTCATTTCATGTCGGGTTCTGCATTTTCACAAAAGCCGGCAATTGAATTAGCGGCTATTATACTATGTAGAAGTGTATGAACTACAAATATAAATATATATATATATGTGTCACAAATTCAATGACATGTATATATATATATGAGGTGTAAAATTGCTGAAAAAAAATGCGTGGGCTCCCGCCCTATTTTCGCAACCAGACAGACAAAGCCAGTGAGTGGGGGCAGATAATAATAGCCCAGAGAGGGACCATTATTTTTGCCCCCCCCCCGGCTACTAACATCTGCCCCCAGACACCCCAGGAAAGACAAATCTATAATTAGATTCGCCCTTTCTGGCACTTTGCCCGTCTATTCCCATTGCCCTGTAGCGGTGGCGAATGGGTTAATATGGGTTAAAGCCACCTTGCTATTGAAAGGTGACCTTAAGCCAGGTTAATAATTGAGAGCTGTCAATTAGACAACTATCAATTATTAATCCTATTGCATGAAATAAAAATAAAACACACACACTTTAATTAAAAATCATTTTAATGAAATAAAGACACATGTTTTTGACCATCTTTTATTTACTGCAAAAAACATTTCCTGTAATAAAAATAAAATAAAAAAGCAAAATTATTCTTACCTATCCCATGCACAGTCAGGTCCCACGGTGTAATCCTTCAGAAAGGGTTAATGTTTACTGCAGGGACCGCAGCTAATGCTGCAGCCTCACAGTAAACCCCAAATGAATGAGTTCCTCTCCTGCCTGACAGGAGAGTAAAGGCTGGGTGTCACATAACGATACACCAGCGATCCCGACAACGATATGCACTTGTCAGGATCGCTGGTGTATCGCTACATGATCGCTGCTGAGCTGCCAAACAGGCAGCTCAGGCAGCGATCTGGGACAGCGACACTGCGGGTAACATCGCTTAAGGGCCCGTCTCACATAGCGATATCGCTACCGAGATCGCTGCTGAGTCACTAGTTTTGTGACGCAGCAGCGAGCTCACCAGCGATATCGCTGTGTGTGACATTCAGCGACGATCAGCCCCCCTGCCGGGTATCGCTGATCGTCGCAGAAATGTCAGGACCTTTTTTTGATCGCTGGTTTCCCTCTGACAGGCACGCATCGCTGCGTGTGACAGGCGGGAAACCAGCGATCAAAGGTCCTGACATTTCAGCGACGATCAGCGATACCCGCAGGGGGGCTGATCGTCGCTGAATGTCACACACAGCGATATCGCTGGTGAGCTCGCTGCTGCGTCACAAAACTAGTGACTCAGCAGCGATCTCGGTAGCGATATCGCTATGTGAGACGGGCCCTTAAGTGGAAAGCTTAATTGATTGCTTTCCACTTTCACTTCAGGTCAGCCAGGGACACAATCAGTGACGTCAGAGGGAACTGATTAACAAAAATAGGGGTTCCCTTCGAAAAAAAAAATGGCGTGGGGTCCCCCCTATTTTTGTTAACCAGCCAGATGAAGCAGACCGCTGAGGCCTGGATTTTCAGGCTGTTAAGGAGCCAAGATCCATGGACCTTGCCAGCCTGATAATACCAGGCCACAGCAGTCTGCATATCTTGGCTGATTAACAAAAATAGGGGATCCCCTCGAAAAAAATTGGCGTGGGGTCCCCCCTATTTTTGTTAACCAGCCAGATGAAGCAGACCGCTGAGGCCTGGATTTTCAGGCTGTTAAGGAGCCAAGATCCATGGACCTTGCCAGCCTGATAATACCAGGCCACAGCAGTCTGCATATCTTGGCTGATTAACAAAAATAGGGGATCCCCTCGAAAAAAATTAGCGTGGGGTCCCCCCTATTTTTGTTAACCAGCCAGATGAAGCAGACCGCTGAGGCCTGGTTTTTCAGGCTGGTAAGGATCCAATATCCATGGACCTTGCAAGCCTGATAATACCAGGCCACAGCAGTCTGCTTAGCTTGGCTGGTTAACAAAAATAGGGGATCCCCTCGAAAAAAAAAACGGCGTGGGGATCCCCCCTATTTTTGTTAACCAGCCAAGTAAAATGCAGACTGCTGCGGCCTGGTATTAAAAGACTGTCAAGGCCCATGGATTTTGGCCCTCAACAGCCTGATAATACCAGGCTACAGCAGCCCCACATTTGGCGCATCAAAAGATGTGCCAATTGTGGCACTTTACCCGGCTCTTCCCACTTGCCCTGTAGCGGTGGCAAGCGGGGTAATAAGGGGTTATTGTCACCGTTGATTGCACGGTGACAATAAGCCCGGTTAATAATGGAGAGGTGTCAATAAGACACCGATCCATTATTAATCCCAAAGTTATTAAATGTGTAAAAAAAAGACAAAGCAAGAAAAAAGTATTTTAATGAAATAAAAGAGACAACACAGTTTTCATTTCTTTTATTATACTCTCATTCCTGCGACGCCATCGATCTCCTGTAAAAAAAGAAAAAAAACAAACCAACAGTATACCACCTGTCCGACGCAGTCCATAACGATAGTCCCACGACGATCCAGCTCTGCTACATCGCAATGACAGGCAGAGCCTGTCATTGCAACGCAGCACAGCTGATTACCTGCTTCCCCGGCGGTGACGTCATCGGACTGACTGCTTTACGGCCGGGATTACCCAGCAGTCACTGCAGTTATCGCGAGAAACTGCATGTGACCGCCGGGGAGAAGAGGATGGCGGCCATTAAGCAGTCCAGGACGTGACCGCCGGAGATCTTCTGCCAGGTAAGTGCCGCTGACTCCTGACAGACCCGACTGACGGACACTGACAGTGACAGTGACATCCCGATTCCGGTATCCGATAAGACGAAAATATCGGAACTCGGAATCGGAATTCCGATACAGCTAATATCGGCCGATACCCGATATTTGCAGTATCGGAATGCTCAACACTAATCACAAATGATTTTTTTTTTTAAGAAAAACATAGCTAAAAAACAGTCAGGGAAATGTTTTACCTCAGCTGCAATCCCATACTGTGATGTTAGTATACTCTTTTGCTTCCCCCTGCCCAGGAAATGTGATATGATCAAACCATATCCTGTATGGTCAGGCACAGCCAGACACAGCCATTACACAGTACACAGCAGAGGCACATTTATAAGATTATCTCAGCACAGGAACATTTTATTTAAACGCATCCAAATGTGGAAATTATTATTATTCCAAAATCTATTGATTAAAATGAACTTACAGTGGATACGGAAAGTATTCAGACCCCTTTAAACTTTTCACTCTTTGTTTCATTGCAGCCATTTGGTAAATTCAAAAAAGTTCATTGTTTTCTTATTAATGTACACTCTGCACCCCATCTTGACTGAAAAAAACAAATGTAGAAATTTTTGCAAATTTATTAAAAAAGAAAAACTGAAATATCACATGGTCATAAGTATTCAGACCCTTTGCTCAGTATTGAGTAGAAGCACCCTAGAACAGCCATGAGTCTTCTTGGGAATGATGCAACAAGATTTTCACTTCTGGATTTGGGGATCCTCTGCCATTCTTCCTTGCAGATCCTCTCCAGTTCCATCAGATTGGATGGTGAATGTTGGTGGACAGCCATTTTCATGTCTCTCCAGAGATGCTCAATTGGATTTAGGTCAGGGCTCTGGCTGGGCCAGTCAAGAATAGTCACAGAGTTGTTATGAAGCCACTCCTTTATTATTTTAGCTGTGTGCTTAGGGTTATTGTCTTGTGGGAAGGTGAACCTTTGGCCAAGTCTGAGGTCCAGAGCACTCTGGAAGAGGTTTTCATCCAGGATATCTCTGTACTTGGCCACATTCATGTTTCCTTTAATTGCAACCAGTCGTCCTGTCCCTGCAGCTGAAAAACACCTCCATAGCATGATGCTGCCACCACCATATTTCACTGTTGGGATTGTATTGGGCAGGTGATGAGCAGTGCCTGGTTTTCTCCACACATACCGCTTACAATTATCACCAAAAAGTTATTTGTCTCATCAGACCAGAGAATCTTATTTCTCATAGTCTGAGAGTCCTTCATGTGTTTTTTAGTAAACTCTATGCAGGCTTTCATATGTCTTGCACTGAGGTTAGGCTTCCGTCAGGCCACTCTGCTATAAAGACCCGACTGGTGGAGGGCTGCAGTGGTAGTTGATTTTGTGGAACTTTCTCCCAATCATCTGTGGAGCTCAGCCAGTGATCTTGGGGTTCTTCTTTACCTCTCTCACCAAGGCTCTTCTCCACGATTGCTCAGTTTGGCTGGAGGATAGGTCTAGGAAGACTTCTGGTGGTCCCAAACTTCTTCCATTTAAAGATTATGGAGGCCACTGTGCTCTTGGGAACCTTGAGTAGAGCAGAAATTCTTTTGTAACCTTGGCCAGATCTGTGCCTTGCCACAATTCTGTCTCTGAGCTCCTTGGCCAGTTCCTTTGACCTCATGATTCTCATTTGGTCTGACATGCACTGTGAGCTGTGAGGTCTTATATAGACAGGTGTGTGCCTTTACAAATTAAGTTCTATCAGTTTAATTAAACACAGCTGGACTCCAATGAAGGAGTAGAACCATCTCAAGGAGGATCACAAGGAAATGGACAGCATGTGACTTAAATATGAGTGTGTGAGAAAAGGGTCTGAATACTTATGACCATGTGATATTTCAGCTTTTCTTTTTTAGTAAATTTGCAAAAATTTCAACAGTCAAGCTGGGGTGCAGAGTGTACATTAATGAGAAAAAAATGAACTTTCTTGAATTTACCAAATGACTGCAATGAAACAAAGAGTGAAAAATTTAAAGGGGTCTGAATACTTTCCATACCCACTGTATGTTCATGGGAAAACCACTTTAAGTTTATTGTTAGCGAATGTATGAGACTGTTTTGAACGCCCGCATCATTAGGAGAGGTTGTCAAATCTGATTCTAAAATCTTTTACATATTTCCATAATTGACCATTGTGAATTATATACATTAATAAAACATTATTTACATTTCTATAGTGCTAATATATTATACCAAGAAATGGACAAAAACACATGCAACCTTAGATAAAGTGGCTATGAACTTTATACAGTTTAACATTCATTATCCAACTCACAAAATCAGATCTAATTATATTTTCCAGCTGTTGCTATAGTTAGCAAAGGAAATGAAGTTCATAGTCACTGCAGAGGCTGTTATGCACACAGATTTTTTTGGCAATGTCTCAATCACTGGGGAAAAATGTCACTTACAAGGAGAGGAATGTCCTTTGATAAAGGATCTGGCTGCAATCCTTGCTTATCTTATTAAATAATTTAAAAGCTTTCTCGAGCCAATTTGACATATTTCTTCAGGATTGAAACAGGAAGTTTATAATTGTCATTTCCAGTCTCTGTGCAAAAATCAAAACAAATACAACACAGATTTAGAAAAAAAAATGTTGCAAGCGATATAAACATGTATGAAGTTTGCT
This sequence comes from Oophaga sylvatica, assembly GCA_033576555.1. Classification (NCBI taxonomy): domain Eukaryota; kingdom Metazoa; phylum Chordata; class Amphibia; order Anura; family Dendrobatidae; genus Oophaga; species Oophaga sylvatica. The sequence goes on from JARQOD010000005.1 coordinate 469,263,038, forward strand.
GAAAGTTTATTTCATTAACAGTCAAATGAAGGGCTTTAATGTATAGTAATACATCATGTTATTATCCTTGTTTATATGCACGGTGCATCTGTGAAAATGCTGATTGTGACATTATTCAACTAGAATCAATAGTGATGTCCATAATATTCAGCAGTAAGAGCTGTAAAATGCATATAACAATGCAAAAATGTTTTAGAAATTGAAATCCAGTCTTGCAATATTAATCTGTTTACTTTATTTTCTGGCATAACTTGTTAAAAGCTACAGAAACCATCCTACGGAGCTCTTACTACTTGCTACTTAAGGGGATAGAAAAGAACACACAATTTTCAATAATTTTGTTAACAATAATTTCAACTACTGCAACTATGTAGGTCAAACTACTATACATTTTAAGAAGATAAAACACTGTCAAATGCATAACTGCCAAAAGCAAGGACTGACACAGGCAAAAGTGTGCCCCTGTGCATGGACTCTTTGCAGTCCAGTAGCTGATCATAATGAAACCCTTTATGTGTCTGTGACAAGAGCTGCTTGAAGCTTTAGAGGTGGAAGAGGACCCCCTCACCTCTTGGACCCCTGTGCAGCTACATAGGTTGTGCCAATAATATGTTTGCCCCTGAGTATACTGACAGCAATGTAACCTTAACACAGGCATAAAACAGATTAATGTAGACTACCTAGTTTTTAAAAAAATGAACATTTTTACAAAGGCTGAAATTGAGCACAAAAAATCCCTAGCCTATCTAGAGTCTGAAACTAAAGACCCCACTACTAAAGAAAAGTTTTATTTTGCAGATCAGTTTATTAAATGCATTAAGTATAACAATTACAAAGTCCACCATATTTTAAAACATACATGTGATTTACAGATAACCCTCAGTTTAAACTATTCTCTTGTAGTCTACCTTTATACAGTTGTCAAGGATTCCTGTACACAAGATGCGAACTAGACTCATTCACCTATTCTTCACCCACCAGGACAGTGGTATAGACGTAGCTAACAACACTTATTGCGCACATACAAGCAGTGCTCAGGAGATGTCAACAGGTCTTATATTAACAGGGCGCACTTTCACCCAGTGCCTTGGGACTATGGGCGCTAACCAGGTCCCTAGAACTAGGGGTGCCCTAGTCTACCCCTGGCCCATGAAGGTGGAGACACTGGGTTCACGTTCCTTGCTATGCTCCTATATTAACCTTTATCTGTCCCCTTCCCCAACAAGGGAGGTGAAGTATATAGGATAACACTAACTAGACAAACAAGGGAGGACAGATGGGGATAAATGAATATAACAATCATACCAAATACATTCACCAAACAACAGCGTGGAACACAGGGGAGTTAAAGGAAGGAGAAACCAAACAAAAGTGGATGAGGATATTCACAAAAACAAACCCCCAAGCAACAGTCTCCTGAACAAAGCTCAAAATGCCTAGTCCAACCACAAATTACACATCCAACTACAAACCAGGCAGTAAGAACTAATGTGAAGGACAATCCCCGTCCTTCCACGTCACCAATGTGACGTAACTCCACAGGCACAGCTCTCCGGCGCCCCCTTTGTCTCTCAGGTCAGTAAGGGAACTGCACCTAGAGCAAATGGCCGCCGGGAAGGGAGTCCTGTTACCCACTGGGTATTCTAAGATTCGTGATCAGAGTAAAAGCATTAGCCCAAGATTAATTTTATGGTTTAATTGCCTTAAGGGCGCACTAGATAATTACAGAAATATACAGTAAGCTATACAACGGAATTACAATGGATTTGCAGTCAGAGTAAAATACAATAATGGTACAAGGCTTAGAGGTATTAGCTAGAGGTCAATATTACCAGGTTGTAGGGGCATGTGGAGGCAGGGAGCTCTGCGATCCACAGGTGAAAGTCTTAGTTGCTGGACAGTCCCCCAAAACATGTGCTGCTGCTGCCTTGGCAGATCTGTCCCTTGGTCCTTAGTTCTTCATTGTCTTGCTGCTGTGAGAATGGATCCTGCTAGGTCCCTCCCCTTGGTGTCCGAGGGTGGGATGATAATCTCCACCTTTAGCCCCCTGCAGAATTTATTCCCAATACCTAATAAAGGGGTTAACTTTCTCCAGAACGATTGGATCAGGACACAAGAAGTACCAGCGGATGCAGTATGTTTTGCCTGTCGCGTGGAGATCAAACCTGGCCCGATTGGGTCTCTTTGGAGTGCCAATCTCTATATCTCAAACCCCAGAGCCATCACCGACTCGGGAGTTGCACTGTCAGATGCACGAGGTCCGCAGGATCATGCAGATATTTTTTATGAGAATGTATCTACAAAGATGTGCTCATAATTCATAATCCTAGAACGGAGCCGTCATGGCTGGGAGACACAATAGATGTGTTTTCTGTGTCTAGCTGGCAGGTATAATCTAATTGAAGCCCCCAGCTTTGAAGTACTGTTTTGGCCTGGCCTACTTAGCATACTAACAGGCCTGGCTATTCATATTGAGCAGTAAATCCTGTCTTAAGTCGAATCTACTCAGCATACTAATAGATCTTTTCATTCGCAGTGGAGACCAAACCCTATTGTATCGAATATGCCCAGAGGCCATAGGGAATTACAGCAGTTAGCTGCTGTGAATCTGTGAATGCGGACAACATGGCGGCTGGAGCAGGCCATATACAAGATGGTGGCTGTTCCTTCCTCACAACTAATATTGGCAATTCCTCAGTGTCAGAGGTAAGCATATATAGCAGAGAGGAGTGTCCAACACTGAACAGATGAAACAATCCAGATAGGAAAGTTACAGGTGCTTCAACTGAACAGATTAACCTTTCAATGCCAGCAAGTAAAAAATCTGCATTGTTTAATAAGATGGTGAAGTACTTCTAACCAGTGCAGGAGTTTGTAAAACCAGACGCCGTGATCTTCTGGCCCGTCTCTGTTGCTGTATTCCCGTGACACACACACTAATAACACATCACCAGCAACACATCTCAAAGAAGATCTCCCATCCAAATTTTTATCCCCTTAAAATATTGCAGTCATCATAATATAGTTGTTACGATGTGACTCGACCCAACGGGTGGTCAGTCAGCGAACGGCGCAACACTCACACAACGTGATGGTATTGGGGAGAGGAAGGCCCTACCGATAGGGAATGAGGGATGGTCACCACCTGAGCTCAAACCTGAGCCTGTCCCTGCACTCCGCCATCAGGATACCTTGTCCATTGCTGTCACCTAACACTGCCCTGGCTAGTGCACTGGCCTCCATAGGGTGCTAGCCTAGCCACTGCAGATAATTCCACACAGTGAAAAGTGACAAACACGAAAGGGACTGGGAAATAAAATCTTAGCTTTCTCTGCTGCAAAGCACTACACAACAGAAAAAGGGTTTGTGCACACGTTGCTGATTTAGATGCGTTTCTGCAGCGTTTTTGGACTCACCGAAACACATCAAACCTGCAGTGTAGTGCACAGCCAATGTAAATATATGGGAAACGCAGGTTTGTTGTGCACATGCTGCGGAAAAAAATGAGTGGATTTGCAGCGTTTTATTTTCCGCAGCATGTCAATTCTTTGTGCGAATCTGCAGCGTTTCTGCACCCATTGACTTGCATTGAGTCTGGCACATCCGCAGCAATGCCGCAGGTCTAAAAAAGATCTGTGGTTTTGCTGCGGATAAAATGCTGTAGATCAGGAGGGAAGTGTATGGGTGGAGTGTGGGCGGTGACTATGTGCGTGTATAGTGTGTGGGCGGTGACTGTATGCGTGTACAGTTTGTGCGGGGCACCACGTGTATGTTTGCAGGGGACTGCATGTATGTATGTGTGCAGGTCTGTGTGTCTGTGTGTGTGCGTGTCTATGTAAGCAGCCATTGTCTGATGGACTACTGCTCCCATCTGGCAATGCATGCTCACAGTGACCACATTGCTGATGATGGGAAAGTAGTCCCGTCAGACAATGGCTGTGATGTGATCAGTAGTAAAAAAAAAAAAAAAAAACACATACAGAACATTTCATTCCTTTTGATTGTGTAAATGTATGTTTTGTATGAACTGTGTGATGTCATGTATTAGTGGTATGTCAGATATGTAGAGGTTTGGTTGTAGGTAGTTAGTGCATCCTTGGGGTCACTAGAGGAGGGCACTAGTAGGGTAGTGTAAATATATGGGTTAGAGATAGTGTTGCGAGGGATCACTAATGGGGGCACGTTAGAGATCCAGTTAGAACGTTATAAAAATAATGTTACAGCAGTAATTGGGTTTGGTCACTAGAGGGGTGCATTTAGCACATCCAGTCCTATAGGGACAATAGTTAGGGACTTGTTGCTAGGGAAAGATTGCCTCCAAGCAGGAATCTGTCAGGAAGACTTCCTCTTAGCGGGAGTCAGTCGGGGGTGGACCTTACTAGTGTGAGGACGTCCACGTTCCTGGGCCCTGAGCAAAGGGTAGGAAGATGAGGGGACCAGCAACCCCTGAAGAAGCCGGTGAAGGATTCATCGTGGGAAACATGAGCCCAAAGAGAGTGGGTTTACGTAGCAGTAGTCCAGTGGAAGAACCACTGTGGGAACGCTCAGCAGAAGAGGTCGTACATGAGCGTAGAAGCGAGTGGGCCATCAGAAGTATCCGGGCAGGATAACCAGAAAGGGGTGGCCGACCTAGTAGATGTGTCTTTCTTATGCTGGATTGAAGTGTCTCCAGGGGAAGAGATCGAAGTGCCGTTTTCACCGAGCTCTTCGTCCCGTCAATACTTAGTGGTCCATTCTGGTGTAGCAGAGAAGATGAGGCAGAATTGTGAAGAATGTATTGCTGGTATCGATTAAGACGTGCTTATGGAGTCTTGGATGTGCTGTGTCCAGAGGAAAATAAAGCAGAACTGTTTGACGTGATTTGGGACTCTGACTCTAATTGCTCTGTACGCTCCCTCATGGGAGGAGAACACCCCAGGTGAATTGAGACTACAGAGGTAAAATACGTAGCAGCTTCCAGTGCATCTGCCCCGCGGCTGTCCCTTTACAAGTCTTCCTGTAGGGGAAGAAGAGGAAAGACGTGCATAGGCAACCTTCCTGTAGGGGAAGGCGGGAATAGATAGAAACGTGCAGCAGGCTCTCGGTCCTGAGGAGCTGCTGACAGACAGAAAGACAGAAAGAATCTCCCTGGAGGGGAAAAGGGATTTCTCAGAGGCACGGCTGAGCAGAAAGCTACTCGTGAGGCTCGTTCCAGGCTAACGGACGTCAGCTGGGAGAATCCAGGTCGCAAAAGGTTCTCGGCCCCTAGCCTAGTGGAGTGTACAACAGGACTCAGCTAGCAAGCCGACAGCTGTGACAACTTTAAGGGTCACAGCCAACAACCACAATCATCTTCTCCGGGAAGGCAGCTATATAGAATCAAGGAAATGCCTGGGTTACGTTGTCCGACAGGATTTACAGCTACCGGACTGGGACACTGTTTGTGTGGTGCTGGGAAGGAAGTAGGAGCAGGAATCAGCACAGTGAGATGGCCAGGGAAGGCATATACTGACAGGGAGCTCTGGACTGGTGTTCTCCATCTACCTGGGAGGCGGCTGGATCCCTCACCTGGAAGACATGGCACCAAGCAGGCACCTGTACTGCAACCAGACTGTGAATAAAGCTTTAGAAACTGCACCTGAATGTGTCTTCTAAAATTCTTCCTGCGGCACTCCCTCCACACTGCTATATCTCCCAGCACATTTATCCTCTACAACATCTCTCTCCCCTGGGACAAGCTCTGCCTGTGGAGAGCTATTTCAACTCTGCTGCATCATACCATCTGTCCCAGAGAATCTGCACTGCAGCGCTGGTCATCTCTGACCAGATACCACAGGTGTCTCAGGTGGCTCATCACCCCGGCTCACAGGAGAGGAAGTGATTAGCTGGGAAGCTTAATCAGTTCACTTCAGGTCAGCCGGGGACTCCGCACAGCATCAGTGACGTCATAGGGAGTGTGGTCCATTTGTAATCCGATTTTTCATCGCACCCATAGACTTGCATTGGCGATTCTCGACCAATAATCAGTGACATCCGTTTTTGTCGCCAGTGTGACCCCGGCCTTAAGAAACACATCAGACGGCACATGACTGATGCATCCAGTGCAACAGCGGTTCATATGTCAGCCGCTTCACATCACTTTTCACAAGTATATGTGTTGTACGTGTCCACCTTTTGGTTCAGAGCTATTGAAAAAGTTCATAGATATCATAGGGGAGGTTATCTCAGAAGAAAGGTCCTCAATGGGGAATCCTTCTGGATCTTTACACTTGACACTAGGAAACCCTCAGGTATTAATATTAGACATGATTTAATCTTACAATATAACTAAATAGGGGGTTTCCTCATGGTTACTGTCATACTGTATTATCTCTAATTCCTGTTTACTTTCACTGATCCCAACCAGGTTCTTATATGTGTTTGTGTACTTTGTTACATAATTTGTTTTATTCTGTTTTCACACAAATTATCATACCATATTGAACAGCTACTCATTATATACTGTCCAGTGTTTTTGAGCATACTTATTGTGTGTGACCACTGATTACCAAACCACCTCTATCAGGTGTGTCTTTTCACCACATTTACAGATTTTTCCATATAAACCATGTGATATACATTTTTAAGTATATATTTACCATTGTGCATATCACCTACAACCATGATTAAGGCTTCTTAAGCCGAAACAAGTTGGTCAGTGTGCCTCTTGTGATTCTATACCATTGTATTTAATTTTTTTTTTTGACAAGTGAAGGTTTTCTTTGGATTTTACAACGTTTGTCCTGCTGGATCACCACTCCTTTTTCTTTTCTGTCATATAGACCACTCAAAGTCACTTCAAATGTAATGTGGTTACTAAAAAAATTGGTTTGTAAATTTGGTTGAAAAAATGAGAAATCGCTGGTGAACTTTTAACCCTTATAACTTCCTAACAAAAAAAATTATGTCTCCAAAATTGTGCTGATGTAAAGCAGACATGTGCAGACATATTTTGTGTGACATTACTCTCTGGTTCAACTACTTCATGACCAGAGTTGAACTATCTAATGACATCATTAGTTTTAACATAGCGTGTACTGGAAAACGGGAAGAAAATTCCAAATGCGGTGAAATTGCCAAAAAAAAAATGCAATTCCACAGTTGTTATTTTTTTTTTAACCATGTTTACTAAATGCTGAAACTGACCTGCCATTATGATTCTCCAGGTCATTACTAGTTCATAGACACCAAACATGTATGTGTTCTTTTTTATTAAAGTAGTGAAAAAAAAATCCAAAGTTTGGTAAAAAAAAAAATGGCATAATTTTCCGAGACCAGTAGCATCTCCATTCTTCTTGATCTGGGGCTGGGTGAAAGAATATTTTTTGCGCGCCGAGCTTATGTTTTTATTGATACCATTTTGGTGTAGAAACGATCTTTTGATCGCCCGTTATTGCATTTTATTGACCAAAAAAAGTAATTCTGACGTTTTGAATTTTTTTCTCGTTACGCCGTTTAGCGATCGGGTTAATTCTTTTTTTATATTGATAGATCGGGCGATTCTGAACTCGGCGATACCAAATATGTGTATATTTGATTTTTTTATTGTTTTATTTTGAATGGGGCAAAAGGGGGGTGATTTGAACTTTTATATTTTTTAATTTTTTTATATTTTTACAAACTTTTTTTTTACTTTTTGCATGCTTCACTAGTCTCTATGGGAGAATAGCAGCTGCAGTATATATACTCTGCTACACACAGGCAATGATGAGATCACCTGTATGTAGCAGAAATGCTCACTTGTAATCCGGCTTTGACAACGATAGAGGTCTGCTGGAGACCTCTATTTGTCATGCCAACCCATCGGTGACCAGCGATCATATGACGGGGTCACTGATGGGCGGGATTAGTGACGTGCTTCCAGGAAGCATGAGTTAAATGTCGCAGTCAGAGATTGACAGCAGCATTTAATTAGTTAACAGCTGCGGGTGGATCACAATTCCACATACTGCTGTTGCGGAACATGTCAGCTGTATATATCAGCTGACATGTGTCCGGAAAGGTGCGGGCTCAGCGGCGAAGCCCACATCAAACAGGGGGAATCCAACATCAGCGTACTGTTGGAAATTAAAAGTTTGAAAACTGTAACATTTTCTATATTTTTGCCAACTTTGCATTTTTTTAGAAATAAACGCAAGTCATATCAAAGAAATTTTAAGACTATCATGAAATACAATATGTCATGGAAAAATAGTCTCAGAATCAGTGGGATGTGTAGAAGCGTTCTAGAGTTATAACCACATAAAGTGACACTGGTCAGAATTGTAAAATTTGGCTTGGTCATTAAGGTCAAAATTGGCTCTGCCACTAAGGGGTTAAAGAAGCACTCCCATTACCCGCTTCACGACCTTGGGATTTTCCATTTTTGCGCTTTTGTTTTTTGCTCCCTTTTTCCAAGAGCAATAACTTTTTTATTTTTCTATCAATATAACTGTATGAGGGCTTGTTTTCCTTTGGAGTGAGTTGTACTTTTGAATGACACATTTGATTTTTTATATAGCATACCAGAAAATGGGAAAAATATCCCATATCCATTGAAATTGCAAAATTGCAATTTCACAATGCTTTTTTTGTTTTTTCATTTACCATGTTCAATTAATCCTAAAACTGGCCTGGCTATATAATTCCCCAGGTCAGTATGAGTATTTTGATACCAAACATGTGTAGGTTCTTTTTTATTTAAGTGGTGAAAAAAAGCCGAAATTTGTTAAAAATAGAAAATTTGCTTATACTGCCATTTTCTGAGACCTGTAGTGTCTCCATTTTTGTGATCTGGGGTTGGGTGATGTTATGTTTTGTGTCCCCAGCTGATATTTTTATTGATACCATTTTGAGGTAGATATGCTGCTTTGATCTCCCATTATTGAATTTTATTGCAATTCTGATGCGGTTAAAAAAAACTTAATTGTTTTATTGTTTTATTTTTAATGGGGCAAAAAGGGGAAAAAGGGTTGATTTCAACTTTTGTGTTTTATTAATGGGGCAAAAAGGGGAAAAAGGGGTTGATTTCAACTTTTGTGTTTTATTTTTTTTTAAACTTTTTTTTATTTTTTACTGGCTTCAACAGTCCTTTTAGGAGACTTGAAGCTGCCATCATCCGATCGCCTGTGCTGCATATAGTAGGACTTCAGCCCTGCTATGTATAGCAAAAATCACTATCGCATATGAATGCCGGACACGAGCTGGTATTCATGGGAGATTCACGACAACAGGCACAGGGGTCTCTCCTGCAGCCCCCCGACTGTCATACCATACCATCGATGCACCGCGACCTGTCACGTAATCGTGGGATGCAAATGGGTGAGGCTTGTGATGTGCTTTCAGGAGCCGTGTGCTAAATGTCACAGTCAGTAATTGAAAGCAGCATTTATCTGGTTAACAACCACAGGTGGATCTCAGTGCCACCCTCAGCTGTTAGAGGCACATAACAGGGCAGCACGGTGGTTCAGTGGTTAGCACTGCACTGGAGTTTGCATGTTCTCCCCGTTTGTGTGGGTTTCCTCCAGGTTCTCCAGTTTCCTCCCACACTCCAAAGACATACTGATAGGGAATTTAGATTGTGAGCCCCATCGGGACAGCGATGATAATGTGTGCAAACTGTAAAGCGCTGCGGAATATGTTAGCGCGATGTAAAAATAAAGATTATTATTATGATAGCTGATTAGATCAGCTGTCATGTGTGGGGATCATGCGGGCTCAGCGTCGGAGCCCGCATCAAAGGCAGTGACACGACTTTTTACGTATCTATACGTCAAAGGTCGTGAAGGGGTTAACATTTTTTCCATTAAATGTGTGTATGGTGTGTAGTGTGTATGTGTTAACATACTCAACTACCACTTCTCCCTCTGTGATTCAGCATTATTGTGTTCCGCTTCTAAGTGATGTCACTGCTCTGCAGACTCTCAGGGTCCTGCTGCGCTCTACATATCCTGGAAATGGCTTTTAAATGTATCCTACGGAGAGTCAGAACGAGGATCCATAGGCTTACATTATAAAAGAGACTTCCGACTCACACATAGAGCCTACAGTGAGTCTGAAATGAATGATGTCACTGAGATGAGGAGCAGAACAGCACTGGATTCCGAAGAGAGAAGCGGTACGTGAGTATATTAATACATGCACACTACACTACATACCCATATACACACATTTAATGAAAGAAAAAGATTAATGGGAGTGTTTCTTTAAAAAATAAAACAAAATAATGTTATATTGTATTTTTAAGTCCCCTTAGGGGACTTGAACCTACAATCCTTTAATTGCTTGTTCTATATAATGCAATACCATAATATTAGAGTTATATAGTAGAAATTATGGTCTCGTATGAAGTCCAACTTTTTCCTTGGCTGCTTAGGAGTCCCCAGATGGTAGGCATAGGGTCTTCAGCAAACCACAGGCTGCTATGGTATCCCAACAGTACTCTGCATTCATTATGTGGGGTGACTGCTCCATTTAAATGTGGCTTTCAGAGATTTACAGCCACATCTAAATAGATAAACAGCTTGCTGTTTTCAGAGACACATGCCAGCTGTGTAACACAGTCAGCATTTGACAAGTGTGGAGTAGGTACAGGTCCTGGAATTGACACCCTCCAAACTTACAGACCCCAGGGCCGATGAGCAGTTACATCCATTCGTAAAGATTAACAGTAAAATATGACATAGTGCCTCAGCTTCTTTCCTGCCAAGCACTCAGGTTTTTGCTACAGAAAAAAAACCCAGCAAAAACGCCCTCTGTGAACTTAGCCATAGACTGCCAAAGCATACTTTACATAGAGCAATTTCGGAAGCTAGCAGCCTTTTAAGGGTGTGTTTCCACCATCAGGTTTCCTTCAGTAAATGCTGCGTGCTTGATGCTGTGCGCTGGCGCAGCGTCAAACACGCAGCGTCCAGATGTTACAGCATAGTGGAGGGGATTTTGAGAAATCCCGTCTCCACTATGCGTAAAAACACGCAGGTGGCAGACCTGCGTTAACGGACATGCGGCGCGTCTTTTCAGATCGCAGCATTTCCTATTCCCTTGCGGCGACGCTCCGTCGACGCAAGGGAAATAACACAGGGCTATGCAGCGCTGCGTTGATTCCGGATGTGTTCAATGAGCACATCCGGATTCACCGCGCGTTCACAAGGGGGCGGGGCTTTCGGCGGAGCGGACTTTCTGCTCCGTCCAAAGCGCTGTGTTTCCTGACGGTGGAAACACAGCCTTACAGAACTTAAGAAGGGTGCTTGGAAACAGAGAACAAAGGACAGTAACTTTTCCAAGTTGATTTCTTATGTTATAAGAATTCCCATATTTGTTATGCATATGTGGGTATTTCATTTTTTTTAATGTAACTTGTTTGAAAAAAATATATGCCTTGGAGAAGATTTACGAAAACGATCTTAAAATTAGTTTAGAATTAGACTAGATGTGACAAATTTATCACAGTGGCTCAGGCTGGATGATAAATTTTGCATTAAAAACAATTAGCGTGGAGAATGACATGTGAGACAAAATTCTGGCTCAATTACAGTCAGGATTCTGATGAATTTTGAATTATAAATGTTCCCCACTGTGTTATACCTATGCAGGATTTGATAGGGCAATGCATGATTTTATCTTTCGTTCTCTTTGAGTCAATGTCATGCAAAGATTCTCAGACCCCGCAATATGCACAGTACAGTATTCAGTTTTTACTGTAGTACCCCTTTAGACTGCTTGGTATCCTCTGGCTAAATAGTATACTATATGGATAGTGTGAAGTACTGGGACACCTGCACATTACATCTGTCTACCTGCCTGTCTGTTGTCTAGTTTTATTAACTGCTAGTGTCAATTGTCAGAGCTCATCCAGGCATCTACTCCCTGTCCATCATGTCCTATATACTGTACTGCTGCTATCGGGGCTGTCATTGCTGACCATACTCTGTTAGACATCTTCTTTCCTGAACTGTAATACTTTTCTAAGGTGCAGTTTCTGCTGCTGCTACTGCACAGCCATGCCAGCCACTCCTGGTTGCACATCCTGTTTTATAGTGCAATATTGTACTGCTGCTGCAGGGCTGCAATGCAGGCACTACGCTGACAGCATCTCCTTGCCTGACCTGTCATATATTTATACTGTGCAGCTTCTGAGCTGAAACTGCTTGGCCATGCCAGCTTCTAGGTGGCTGCCCGCTGTGTTTAAAAGTGCTATACTCTACAACTGCTGCAGGGGCTACTATTGCTGGGGCTACATTGCCAGACATCTCCTCCTTGCCTGAATATTTTTTTTACTGTCTGGCTTCTGCTGCTACTGCCCACAAAAAATTTCTGCGTTTGTCCAGTGTGTTGTATACTTTACTGCTGCTGGCAAGTATAATCTGGTCATTGTACACAAACATGAAACTGCTCCCAAAACCGGGATAATTTTTTACAAGCCATTGCTTCTTCACTTTGAAAGCAACTAACTTGGTCATGTTCTCAAAATAAAAGGATAATTTTTGTATGGCTAAGAAAGATTAAAAAAAGCCATTGTGATTGGTTATTGATTTTGAGAATAGGAAACTTATGTTTCGGTAGCTGAGGAGAAATAGCAAAAATAGCAAAGTAGCAATACACCAGAGAGGCTGGAAACGATTGGGTTTCAGGACCCTAAACTAACCGCAACACTAGAAGTAGCCGTGGAGCGTACCTACGGTGATCCTAGACGCCTCGTCACAGCCGGAGAGATAGCTACACCTAAAGGCAGAAAGAAGAAAACTAACTGCCCCATAGCAGAACCCCCAAAGAAATAGGAAGCCCCCAAATATGTAATGGCGGTTAGACAAGAAGAAAATACGAACACAGACAGAAAATAGAATGAGCAAACGCTGGGGCCCAATACTGTCTAGATAGAAAAGTATAGGAAAGAATTCTGACTGCAACCCAAAAAAACCCTGACAAAAATACCAACACTTCTGATTAACAAAAAACCTGAGATCACACGATCTCTACCACCTAAATCAGATCTCTGGTGTAACACACAGCAATTCAGCAAATAAAAGTGCCACAGGAACAGAGCAAAAGTGCAAACACAAACTGAGCACAATTGCAGCGCCAGGCCCCAAAAGGGGACCATTCTAAAGTCTACTGCTAAGCAGCAAACCAGCAAGGAAAATCCAACCAGAGGAAAAAAAACAGCAAATCACTTATCTGAATGAGAGCAGGAATGCAAGCTGAGCTCCAAGCAAGACATGGAAGAACAATTGATTACCAGCAAGGCTGCTGGGAGTTCAGGTCACTTATAGCAAACCATTCGGACCCAGCTGAAGGCCATTCAGCAATTGGTTCATTACCCTCAGCAACCACCGGAGGGAGACCCAGCTCAGAAGTTGCCTCCAGAGTATTCACAACAGTACTCCTCTTTGATGAGGGGTCACCGAACCCTCACCTGCGCAACCAGGCCGATCAAATGAGTTCGATGATAGGCACGAATCAGTCTCCCAGCATGGATGTCCGAAGCAAACACCCAAGAATTGTCCTCCTGACCATAACCTCTCCACTTAACCAAATACTGTAGTTTCCGTCTAGCAAAACGAGAATCCAATATTTTCTCAGCCACATACTCCAAATTGCCCTCAACCAAAACAGGGTCGGGAGGGGCAGCCATAGGTACCACTGGCTCGACAAACCTCTTCAATAAGGACTTGTGGAACACATTATGGATCTTAAATGACCCTGGAAGAAGCAAACGGAAGGAAACCGGATTAATAATTTCCATGATCTTATAAGGTCCAATGAACCTTGGCTTAAATTTTGGAGATGCAACCTTCATAGGGATATTTCTTGAGGACAACCAAACCAAGTCCCCCACTTTAAAACGAGGACCATCAGTCCTATGCCGGTTGGCAAACCGCTGGGCTTTCTCTTGAGAGAGGGACAACCTCTCCACTACCTGGTCCCAAATCTGCTTCATACGCTCCACAATAGAGTAAACCCCCGGACAAGACAGAAGACTCCGCCTGTCCTGAAGAAAATCGAGGGTGAAACCCGGAATTGCAGAAAAATGGAGACATCAAGGTGGCAGAGCTAGCCCTATTATTAAGAGCAAACTCAGCCAAAGGCAAAAAAGAGACCCAGTCATCTTGATCAGCAGACACAAAACATCTCAAATAAGTCTCCAAGGTCTGGTTTGTTCTCTTGGTTTGTCCATTGGTCTGAGGGTGAAATGCAGAGGAGAAAGATAACTGAACACCAAGTTTAGAACAAAATGTCCTCCAAAATCTGGAAACAAACTGGACTCCTCTGTCAGACACAATGTTCTCCGGAATGCCATGTAACCGAACCACGTGCTGAAAGAACAAAGGCACCAATTCGGAGGAGGAAGGCAACTTAGGTAATGGCACAAGATGTATCATCTTGGAAAACCTATCACAGATTACCCAGATAACGGTCATTCTCTGAGAGACAGGGAGGTCGGAAATAAAATCCACAGAAATATGGGTCCATGGCCTCTTGGGTACAGGTAATGGCATTAACAAACCACTAGAATGAGAGCAAGGTTTGGAACGAGAGCAAGTCCCACAGGACTGCACAAAGTCCCTGACGTCACGAAACAAAGTAGGCCACCAAAAGGACCGACTCACCAAGTCTCTGGTACCAAAAATCCCGGGATGACCAGCCAACGCGGAACAATGAATCTCAGACATCACACTCTTTTTCCACTAGTCTGGGAAAAACAATTTCCCAACAGGGCAGCGTTCAAGTTTATCCTCCTGACACCCCTCCAGAGCCAGTCTCAAATTGGGCGAGATGGCGGAAAGAACTACACCCTCTTTCAAAATAACAGCAGGATCAGATAACTCAGGAGAATCCGCAAAGAAACTCCTCGAGAGGGCATCCGCCTTAACCCCTCTCTGACATTAGACGTACTATCCCGTCCATAAAACCCGTGCCATTCTGACCATGGACGGGATAGTACGTCATAGGCGATTAGCTGCGCTCCTGAGGGGAGCGCAGCTAATCGCCGCCGGGTGTCAGCTGATTATCACAGCTGACACCCGTGACTGTGTGTCAGGAGCGGTCACGCACCGCTCCCGGCACATTAACCCCTTGCACACCGCGATCAAACATGATCGCGGTGTACTGGGGGCACAGGGGAGGATCGCGCAGGGTGGGGGCTCCCTGCGCGCCCCCCTGAGACCCTCAGAGCAGCGCGATGTGATCGCGCTGCTCTGAGGGCTTCCTCCCTCCCAGGACCCGGATCCAAGATGGCGCTGGGGTCCTGGAGGGAGGCGGCTTCCTCAGTGCCTGCCGAGAGCAGGCATGAGGAAGCGTCCTGCACTGCCTGTCACATCGCTGGTGTGACAGAGTGCTGTGCACACTGTCACACCAGCGATCTGATGAAATACAGTGATGTCCCACCCTGGGACAAAGTAAAAAAGTAAAAAAAAGTAAAAATAAACATGTGTAAAAAAAAAAAAAAAAAAAAAATATTCCCCAATAAATTCATTACTTATAGTAAATAAAAAAAATAAAACAATAAAAGTACACATATGGTATCGCCGCGTCCGTAACGACCCCCCCTATAAAACTGTCCCACTAGTTAACCCCTTTTGTGAACCCCTTAAAAAATAAAAAATAAAAACGAAGCAAAAAATCAGTGCTTTATCATCATACCGCTGAACAAAAAGTGGAATAACACGCGATCAAAAAGACGGATATAAATAAACATGGTACCGCTGAAAACGTCATCTTGTCCCGCAAAAAACGAGCCGTCACACAGCATCATCAGCAAAAAAATAAAAAAGTTATAGCTCGCAGAATAAAGCGATGCAAAAATAATTATTTTTTATATAAAATTGTTTTTATTCTATAAAAGCGCCAAAACATAAAAAAATTATATAAATGAGGTATCGCCATAATCGTACTGACCCGAAGAATAAAACTGCTTTATCGATTTTACCACACGCGGAACAATAAAAACGCCTCACCCAAAAGAAATTCATGAATTGCTGATTTTTGTTCATTCTAACCTCCCAAAAATCGAAATAAAAAGCGATCAAAAAATGTCACGTGCTCAAAAATGGTACCAATAAAAGCGTCACCTCGTCCCGCAAAAATTAAGACCTCACATGACATTGTGGGCCAAAATATGCAAAAATTATAGCTCTCAAAATGTGGCGATGGAAAAAACTACTTTTTGCAATAAAAAGCGTCTTTTAGCGTGACAGCTGCCAATCATAAAAACCGCTATAAATAGTAAATCAAACCCCCCTTTATCACCCCCTTAGTTAGGGAAAAATAATAAAATAAAAAAATGTATTTATTTCCATTTTCCCATTAGGGTTAGGGTTTCGGCTAAAGTTAGGATTAGGGTTAGAGTTAGGATTAGGGTTAGGGTTGGGATTACGGTTAGGGGTGTGTTAGGGTTAGGGTTGGGATTAGGGTTGGGACTAGGGTTAGGGTGTGTTGGGGTTAGGGTTGGAGTTAGAATTGGGGGGTTTCCGCTGTTTAGGCACATCAGGGGCTCTCCAAATGTGACATGGCGTCTGATCTCCATTCCAGCCAATTCTGCGTTGAAAAAGTCAAACGGTGTTCCTTCACTTCTGAGCTCTGCCATGCGTCCAAACAGTAGTTTATCCCCACATATGGGGTATCAGCGTACTCTGGACCCCAAGAGTTATTGTGAAATTTGTCCTATTTCTTCTGTTACCCTTGGGAAAATAAAAAACTGGGGGCGAAAATATTATTTTTGTAAAAAAAATAAGATTTTTTTGTTTTTACGGCTGTACATTATAAACTTCTGTGAAGCACTTGGGGCTTCATAGCGCTCACCACACATCTAAATAAGTTCCTTGTGGGGTCTATTTTCCAAAATGGGGTCACTTGTTGGGGATTTCCACTGTTTAGGCGCATCAGGGGCTCTCCAAATGCGACATGACGCCCCCAGACCATTCCATCAAAGTCTGCAATCCAAAACGTCACTACTTCCCTTTCCGAGCCCTGACATGCGCCCATACAGTAGTTTTCTCCCACATATTGGGTATCAGCGTACTCAGGACAAATTGGACAACAACTTTTGGGGTCCAATTTCTCCTGTTGCCCTTGTGAAAATAAAATATTGGGGGCGAAAAAATCATTTTTGTAAAAAAAAAAAAGGATTTTTTATTTTTACGGCTGTGCGTTATAAACTTCTGTGAAGCACTTCGGGTTCAAAGTGCTCACCACACATCTAGGTAAGTTCCTTGTGAGGTCTATTTTCCAAAATGGGGTCACTTGTGGGGGTTTCCACTGTTTAGGCGCATCAGGGGCTCTCCAAATGCGACATGACGCCCCCAGACCATTCCATCAAAGTCTGCAATCCAAAACGTCACTACTTCCCTTTCCGAGCCCTGACATGCGCCCATACAGTAGTTTTCTCCCACATATTGGGTATCAGCGTACTCAGGAAAATTGGACAACAACTTTTGGGGTCCAATTTCTCCTGTTACCCTTGTGAAAATAAAATATTGGGGGCGAAAAAATCATTTTTGTAAAAAAAAAAAAGGATTTTTTATTTTTACGGCTGTGCGTTATAAACTTCTGTGAAGCACTTCGGGGTTCAAAGTGCTCACCACACATCTAGATAAGTTCCTTGTGGGGTCTGTTTTCCAAAATGGGGTCACTTGTGGGGGGTTTCCACTGTTTAGGCGTATCAGGGGCTCTCCAAATGCGACATGACGCCCCAGACCATTCCATCAAAGTCTGCAATCCAAAACGTCACTACTTCCCTTCCGAGCCCTGACGTGCACCCATACAGTAGTTTTCTCCTACATATTGGGTATCAGCGTACTCAGGAAAATTGGACAACAACTTTTGGGTTCCAATTTCTTCTGTTACCCTTGTGAAAATAAAATATTGGGGGCGAAAAAATCATTTTTGTAAAAAAAAAAAAGGATTTTTTATTTTAAGGCTGTACGTTATAAACTTTAGTGAAACACCTGGGGGTTCAAAGTTCTCACCACACATCTAGATAAGTTCCTTGAGGGTCTAGTTTCCAAAATGGTGTCATTTGTGGGGGGTTTCCACTGTTTAGGCAGATCAGGAGCTCTCCAAACACGACATGGCGTCCAGCCAATTCTGCGTTGAAAAAGTGAGACGGCGCTCCTTCCCTTCCAAACTCTGCCATGCACCCAAACAGTGGTATACCCCCACATATGGGGTATCAGTGTACTCAGGACAAATTGCACAATAACTTTTGGAGTCTTGTTACCCTTGGAAAAATAAAAATTCGGGTGAAAAGATCATTTTTGTGGAAAAAATATGATTTTTAAATTTTACGGCTCTACGTTATAAACTTGTGTGAAGCACTTGAGGGTTCAAATTGCTCACCAAAGATCTAGATAAGTTCCTTAGGGGGTCTAGTTTCCCAAATGGGGTCATTTGTGGGGGTTTCCACTGTTTAGGCACATCAGGGGCTCTCCAAATGCAACATGGCATCCAATCTCAATTCCAGCCAATTTTGGTTGGAAAAAGTCAAATGGTGCTCCTTCCCTTCCGAGCTCTGCCGTGCGCCCAAACAGTGGTTCCCCCCCACATATGGGGCATCAGCGTACTCAGGACAAATTGGACAACAACTTATGTGGTCCAATTTCTCCTGATACCCTTGGGAAAATAAAAAATTAGTGACTAAAAGATAATTTTTGTGGGAAAAAAATAGGATTTTTTATTTTCATGCCCGGGCATTATAAACTTGTGTGAAGCACTTGGGGGTTCAAAGTGCTCACCAAAGATCTAGATAAGTTCCTTAGGGGGTCTATTTTCCAAAATGGGGTCACTTGTGGGGGATTTCCACTGTTTAGGCTCATCTGGGGCACTGCAAACGGAACATGACCCCCATCAACGTCTGCATTCCAAAACGTTACTACTTCCTTTCCAAGCCCTGCCGTGCGCCCAAACAGTTTTCCACCCCCACATATGGGGTATCAGCGTACTCAGGACAAATTGGACAACAACTTTTGGGGTCCAATTTCCTTGGGAAAATTCAAAAATTTAGGACTAAAAAATCATTTTTGTGGAATTTTTTTTTTTTTTTTTTCACACCCAGGCATTATAAACTTTTGTGAAACACTTGGGGGTTCAAAGTGCTCACAACAGATCTAGATAAGTACCTTAGGGGGTCTAGTTTCCAAAATGGTGTCACTTGTGGGGGGTTTCCACTGTTTAGGCGCATCAGAGGTTCTCCAAGCGCGACATGGCGTCCAATCTCAACTCCAGCCAATTTTAGTTTGAAAAAGTCAAACGGCGCTCCTTCCCTTACGAGCTCTGCCGTGTGCCCAAACAGTGGTTTTCCCCCACATATGGGGTATTGGCGTACTCAGGAGAAATTGCATAACAACCTTATCTGTCCATTTTCTCCTTTTACCCTTGTGAAAATAAAAAAAAAGTTTGTAAAAGATCATTTTTGTGGCTAAAAAGTTAAATATTCATTTTTTCCTTCCACGTTGCTTTAGTTCCTGTGAAGCACCTGAAGGGTTAATAAACTTCTTGAATGTGGTTTTGAGTACCTTGAGGGGTGCAGTTTTTAGAATGGTGTCACTTTTGGGTATTTTCTGTCATGTAGACCCCTCAAAGTGACTTCAAATGTGAGGTGGTCCCTAAAAAAAAATGGCTTTGTAAATTTTGTTGTAAAAATGAAAATCGCTGGTCAACTTTTAACCCTTATAACTTCCTAACAAAAAAAAATTTTGATTCCAAAATTGTGCTGATGTAAAGTAGACATGTGGGAAATGTTATTTCTTAACTATTTTGTGTTACATATTTCTCTGTTTTAAGGGAATAAAAATTCAAAGTTTGAAAATTGCTAAATTTTCAAAATTTTCGCCATATTTGCGTATTTTTCAAAAATAAACGCAAGTTATATGGAAGAAATTTTACCACTAACATGAAGTACAATATGTCACGAGAAAACAATCTCAGAATCGCGAAGATCCGTTGAAGCGTTCCGGAGTTATAACCTCATAAAGAGACAGTGGTCAGAATTGTAAAAATTGTCCCGGTCATTAACGTGCAAACCACCCTTGGGGGTGAAGGGGTTAACATTCTTAGTGCCCGGAAGAAAAGAAACCACAAAATTAAAACGTGTGAAAAACAAGGACCACCTGGCCTGTCTAGGATTAAGTCGCTTGGCTGATTCGAGATAAACCAGGTTCTTATGGTCCGTGAGGACCACCACCTGATGTTTGGCTCCTTCCAGCCAATGTCTCCACTCTTCAAAGGCCCACTTCATGGCCAATAACTCCCGATTACCTACGTCATAATTATGTTCAGTTGGAGAAAATTTTCGAGAGAAAAAGGCACAAGGGTTACTCTTAGAGGTCTCCGGATCCCTTTGGGACAAAACGGCACTTGCCCCAATCTCAGAGGCATCAACCTCCACCTGAAACGGCAGAGAAACATCAGGCTGCCATAGAACAGGAGCAGAAATGAATCTCTGCTTAAGTTCCTGAAACGCAGAAACTGCCTCAGGAGGCCAATTCACCACATTGGAACCCTTTTTGGTCAAATCAGTCAATGGTTTAACAATACGGGAGAAATTACCAATAAATTTACGATAAAAATTGGCAAAACCCAAAAATCTCTGAAGAGACTTCAATGAAGTAGGTTGAACCCAATCACAGATGGCCTGAACCTTGACCGGGTCCATTTCAATAACAGACGGAGAAAAATGAATCCCAGAAATGAGACCTTCTGTACGCCAAAAGGACACTTTGATCCCTTCACATACAGCCCCAACTGGTCACAGACACAGATTTCCAATCCAAAACAGGATTATGAGTCTGTAACCAAGGGAAACCCAGTACAATAATGTCATGCAGATTATGCAACACCAGAAATTTGCAACTCTCCTGATGATCTGGTTCAACCCTCATTATCACCTGAGTAGAAAACTGGGGTTTATTCTCCGCCAAAGGGGTAGAATCAATGCCCAGTAAAGGAAGACTTCCGCAGGGGTATCATGGGAAACCCACAACATTTGGCAAAGTCAAAATCCATCAGGTTGATAGCTGCTCCTGAATCAACAAAAGCCTGAGCCGAAAATGTGGACAGGGAGCAAATCAGGGTAACAGTCAACAGAAATTTAGTCTGACCGCTACTCAAGACAACTGAGCGCGCAAAACGTCTTCCCCGCTTAGGGCAGACGGAAATAGCATGAGAGGCGTCACCACAGTAGAAACATAACCCATTGCGCTTTCGAAACTCATGACGCTGAGCCCCAGAAGTCACTCCATCACACTGCATGGGCCCAGGAGCTGGCTCACAAGGCAACACTATCTCACGCATACCTCTGCGCTCACACAAACATCTGTCAATTTGAATAGCCAAAGGCATAGAATCATTGAGACCAGAGGGAACAGGGAATCCCACCATAACGTCCTTTACATTTTCTGACAGACCCTTCTGAAAAAGGGAGGCCAAAGCATAATCATTCCATTTGGTCACGACTGCCCACTTTCGGAATTTCTGACAGTATAGCTCAGCGTATTCACAACCCTGATTTAATGCCAACAAGGTCCTTTTAGCTTGATCAGTTACATTAGGTTCATCGTACAATAACCCCAGAGCCTGAAAAAATACATCAACATCATTCAAAACAGGATCCCCAGGTGTCAGGGAAAAAGCCCAATCCTGAGGGTCACCGCGCAGCAGAGAGATGACAATTTGAACCTGCTGTGCTGCGCTCCCTGAGGACTTAGGCTTCAAGGCAAAAAACAACTTACAGTTATTTTTGAAATTCAGAAATTTAGACCGATCTCCCCAAAATAAATCTGGTATGGGGATCCTAGGTTCCACAACCGGCAACCTATCAAGATAGGTAGCAATACTCTGAACCTCAGCAGCAAGCCACTCCACACGGCCAGACAACTGTGCAAACTCCATTGAGGAAAAAAAAATCCTCCTCAGTACCCAGAGAAAAAGAGGGAAAAAATGCAAAAAACAGAAAAAAAAATTTCTGACAACTCCTTTTTTTTTCCTTTTTTATTATTTTTCCCTTCTGTTGAGTACCATATAATTTTCAGTTTTGGCCTGTAATACTGTTATGTTTCGGTAGCTGAGGAAAAATAGCAAAAATAGCAAAGTAGCAATACACCAGAGAGGCTGGAAACTATTGGGTTGCAGGACCCTAAACTAACCGCAACACTAGAAGTAGCCGTGGAGCGTACCTACGGTGATCCTAGACGCCTCGTCACAGCCGGAGAGATAGCTACACCTTAAGGCAGAAAGATGAAAACTAACTGCCCCGTAGCAGAACCCACAAAGAAATAGGAAGCCCCCAAACATGTAATGGCGGTTAGACAAGAAGAAAATACGAACACAGACAGAAAATAGAATGAGCAAACGCTGGGGCCCAATACTGTCTAGATAGAAAAGTATAGGAAAGAATTCTGACTGCAACCCAAAAAAACCCTGACAAAAATACCAACACTTCTGATTAACAAAAAACCTGAAATCACACGATCTCTACCACCTAAATCAGATCTCTGGTGTAACACACAGCAATTCAGCAAATAAAAGTGCCACAGGAACAGAGCAAAAGTGCAAACACAAACTGAGCACAATTGCAGCGCTAGGCCCCAAAAGGGGACCAGGCTGAAGTCTACTGCTAAGCAGCAAACCAGCAAGGAAAATCCAAGCAGAGGAAAAAAAACAGCAAATCACTTATCTGAATGAGAGCAGGAATGCAAGCTGAGCTCCAAGCAAGACCTGGAAGAACAATTGATTACCGGCAAGGCTGCTGGGAGTTCAGGTAACTTATATCAGACCATTCGGACCCAGTTGAAGGCCATTCAGCAATTGGTTCATTACCCTCAGCAACCACCGGAGGAAGCCCCAGCTCAGAAGTTGCCTCCAGAGTATTCACAACAGGAAACCCATTGCAGATCCCAAAAAAGGGATTTTTTTTTTACTCCTAGTTGATAATCCATTTATTTTCTAAACAGTATACCTATTTTTGTTTCCCAGATAAAGAGATAATTTTTGGACACCTTGAAAAAGCAATAGTTTACAAATTTACCAAAGAACAATTTCTGCAACTGTATTGCACTGTTACTTCAGTGTTGTTAAATAGGCTGTTACCACCAGTTACCATCCTTTATTTTTAGCCAGATATACAGAGATCACTTGGACATGACAAAGGCTGTGTTGACATACAAGAGCTCAAAGAGGGTCCAATAGGAGACATCATAGTGTTATACATGTCTTTACTGGGCAATAAGAGCTTTGCAGTATTGACATTCATGGAAAATTTATTTGCCGTGATTCACATTTTTGGGAACATTTGGCAAAGCTAGCAAATTTGAATTTCAAAAGAACAATATATCTCTTATTATAAGTAATAGATGTGATTATACATTTGTCCAAGTTTTATGTAAAATATACAGTTCCTATGAAAATGTTAACAGTATTTTGTTTTCATTTTTCATATACAGTAGTTAAAAACTATATTTAAAAAAGAATAGTAAAACATATTTTTTTTTACACTGGTCACTGATCCCAAATAATAAGCTGACACTACTTGTTTTGTAGAGATCACTACAACTTGGAGATTTGCAATATATGCAATCTTAGATAAGATGGTTGCCACTTACAACTGCTTTATTCAGGAATGTCAATGTTCCAGAATGTTCTATGCTGACATTGTGAAGGAAACACTTGCATTCATCTATAAAAACTGCCAATACTGTGCAGGAAGTATTGTACCGCAGAAGAACAAAGGAAGCTGAGCTCACAGGCCAGTCTTATTGCTCAGTGTATTGATTAGATGAAAGTACTATAATTTTCACTGGAAACAGGTGGTCATTTTTCACAGATGGCAATTTCTGCTCCAAGATTTGCTTGCTAATTCCAATTACTGTAATTTATATTGCTCAAATTAGATTCAAAGTGAGAGCAGTATAGTAAAATGCCCCTTGACTTTAATTTACTGTCAGTACAGGGCAAATCTATAATCTTTGCAATATACCTCCATTACTTTTCTTTTTTCATTATTCTTTTTTCAAATGGAAGCTATCAACAAAACACTATGAAGGTTTTTCTTTTAAAAAAACAAAGCAAAACATTTTTTTCAATTGGAACGTGCTTAAGGAAATGCTTCCTTTTGAGAGTTTTTCAAAGATTTTTTATTCTCCTGAACAACTTTCTAAGGCCGGGGTCACACTTGCGAGTGTGATGCGAGAAACTCGCGTGAGTCTCTTGCATCAATACCCGGCACTGCCGCCGGCACTCGGGACCAGAGTGTGCAGCTGCAATTATTTCTATGCAGCCACACACTCCGGTCCGAGTGCCGACGGCAGTGCCGGGTATTGATGCGAGAGACTCGTGCGAGTTTCTCGCATCAAACTCGCAAGTGTGACCCCAGCCTAAAGAGGTTTTTGAGATGTCTTTTTTCTGAATTGTTTTTTTTTTTTTCAGCCTTTTGATTTTGACAGTGTCTCCTTTGGTAAGGTTGCATCTGAACGTGCATCAAATAAGTGACATGCACATTATTTTTTCAAAACCTCTTCACGAAAAAAAATTCTAATTCCTCATATTAACAGCAAACTGGATTTCCTTAAGCATTAGGGCAGGTGAAGTTGAGGATATTTTCGGTCTTAGGCCGGGGACACACTCATCGTATAAAAATACGGACCGTATTTTACGTCCGTATTACGCCAAAATGTTGCAGGCACAACAATCCATATTTGATGCGTTTTCAGGGTGCGGCTGCGTATTTAGCGCATGTAAGCATCCGTATGCAATCCGTACGGCATCCGTAAAGCGTATTTTTCTCGCAGCCTTGCAAAATGGACATTTAACGGTTTTTAGGCCTGAAACTCATTCAAATCATCATCAGCAACGCTATTTATTGCCTCTGCATCTGGTTGCAACACCCAATGTTGACATTTTTGTAGTCTGCTTGTGTTGGAGGGCTGCTGCTTGGTTGCCAACATGTCTGACACTCTTCAGTTCACCCAAATGATAGAGTGTTGTACAACTGGGTTTTGTCCCGCCGCTTTGCCCAGCCTTACCCAGTGATCGTTGATCCGCGAAGGAGGAGGCGAATGTGGGCTTGTCCACATTTAAGGCAACCACTCAATAAAGCCCATTTATGCATGTCTGCAGACTCTTCCATATTGTTTTGTCCAGTTTTGTCTGATGACCATTCCCAGATGTTAGGTTTTGTGGGAAATTGTGCAGCCAGGGATCACCTAGCAGAATGCAGAAAGCTATCTGTGCACAGGAGCGACTTCTCCTTACGCAACCGTCTGGATTTATTACCTACATACTGTCTATTGATGATGTGTTTTACCACTAGTTGTCTATTGATGATGTGTTTTACCACTAGTTGTCTATTGATGATGTGTTTTACCACTAGTTTCCATTTACCCTTATGGCTGTTGCAGAAATATCCTCAGAATCTAGGCCATATATGACCTTGAGATAACTGAACAATGATGTGAATATTGACATTAGAGGAAAATGGTACTTGGCCTACATGTAACTTATGATTGTTTTGACATTCAGTCATGTAAGGGTTATGTATAGTGTGTTTGATTAATCTTTCTGCATGTGCATTGATTGTTGTCTGCACATTGGGTTACTTGTCGCTTCTTAACTACTGGCATATCCTATTCCGCACTCCATCTGCATTTTTGTATTGGCATGTCCAACATCTCTACCATTGTTCGTGATACATGCTCACAACTGTGTTACATACTTCATCAACTGGTGATGGCTGAGGCAAAGATGGGAGAGTGGAAGAGGATTGGCAGGGGATTTGAGGACCAATGCAACTTCCCATATTCTCATAGTCTCTGTCTGGTGTTAATGGTCATAATTTATGTGTTTGTGCTTGAGTACAAAGTAGTAATGAAAAAAGACTCCAAACTTTTTACAAAAATAGATATTTACTGTATATGTGTAAACTGCCACTTGAGGTAGTGACTACCATATTAGCTTCATATGGTATATTTTGTTACAGCACAATAGTGTAAGTGTGCAGTGTTACACAGGAAAAAAAATAAGACATGACAACATTACAAATTGTTCCATACATAATAGTATGTAAAAGCGAAAACCAATAGTCACTATGGGTAATGCTGATCATGTTACACATATGTTTGGTTGACAAGATTATACTACTTTAAATATGCAGTAGCCAACATGGATTTAAATTAAAACTAACTAAATAACCAACTTTCACTACCACTAGTGAGCACCATATCTGCCCCATATGGTTAGGTTCTAAGACTAGACTAATGCAATGATGCATTAGCCAACAATTTTTAACAGGGATGGGTACAAAATAACAAACATTAGTAGAAATTATAATATCTAACGAAATATCCCATATCCCACATACCAGCAGCTAAGTACCATTTTGTATTTGTAGGCATTCAGATTAGTGCAAATATGCGTTACACAACATGTTAAAATAAATGATAAAAAATAAGTAACATTTCTCGCAATAGGAGCAGATAATGAAAATAATATAGGTTGACTATGCCTAGTGAACAGCATATTGCTAGCATATGTTGTTTACAGGCATCTATATTACTGCTAATGTCTTAGACACAATAGGAGTTTAAAGTAAATATTAAACCATTACTAACTGTTTTTTCAATCTTAAAATATAAGTTACATACAAAATCACAGCTGGTGGTATGTGGGTGGTGGGGTTGGCGGCTTCCCAGCATTTCTTTGTGGTTGGCTTGGATCACCACCTTAACCATCACCCAGTTGGGGTAGATTTTCAGGTCCCTGAGCTAACATCTGGCCATGGTAAGGTTGGTGTGTGTGCACATTGCCATACAGAAAATGGAGATTATATTCCTAAGATGATACCCACGAGAATCATACCCCCCAATATGACCACGTTGAGCACATCCAGGTTGGGACCAGCCTGCAACACTGGATCTGTACAA
>JARQOD010000005.1:469290040-469345076 GCA_033576555.1 Oophaga sylvatica
TTAGGGAAAAATAAATAAAAAAAAAAAAAAGTTTTAAAATTTTTTTTATGGGGTTTTGGGGGTTTTGGGTAAAGTTAGGATTGGGGTTAGATTTTGGATTGGGGGTTTGGGTTGGGGGTTAGGGTTTTTGGGGTTGGTTAGGGGGGGTTGGATTGGGTTTGGGGGCTGGGGAGGGGGGGGGGGTTTTGGGTTTTGGGGTTAAATTTGGGGGGTTTTCCCGGGGGTTTTTTGGGGGGAAAGGGGGGCCTCCAAATGGACATGGGGTTGACCCCATTCCACCCAAATTTTCTCGTTAAAAAAAATCAAACGGTTTTCCCTTTTATTTTGGGGTCTCCCCCTGCGAAAAAAACTGTTTTTTTCCCCCCTAGGGGGTATCCGACTCTGGCCCCCAAAATTTTTTTGAAATTTTTCCATTTCTTCGTTCCCCTTTGGGGAAAATAAAAAACGGGGGGCAAAAAATTATTTTGTAAAAAAATAAATTTTTTTTTTTTTTAAGGTAAAAATTTTTAAAAAAATTCTGTGAACCCTTGGGGGTTTTCATAGCTCCCCCCAAAATTAAAAAATTTTTGGGGGGTCATTTCCAAAAGGGGGGATTTTTTTGGGGTTTTTCCACTGTTTGGGCCATCAGGGGGCCCCAAATGCGCCCGACGCCCCAAACCTTTTCCCCCTAAAAGTCTGAAACCCCAAAAAGTCACATTTCCCTTTCCAGCCCAAACATGCCCCCCTCATATTTTTTTCCCAAAAAAGGGGGATCAGCGCCCTAAAGGACAAAAGGGGGAAAAAAAACCCTTTTGGGCCCAAAATTTCCTTTTTGCCCTTGTGAAAATAAAATTTTGGGGGGGGAAAAAAAACTTTTTTTGAAAAAAAAAAAAAAATTTTTTTTTTTGGCTGTCCCCTTTTTTTTAAACTTCTGGAAGCACTTGGGTTTTTAAAAAAGGCCCCCCCACATCTAGGTAAGTTTTTTTGGGGGTTTATTTTTCAAATGGGCCCATTTTTTGGGGGGTTTTACTTTTTTAGGCGCATGGGGGTTTCCCAAAAGGCCCCATGACCCCCCCCAAAATTTCCCCAAAAAATTTTGCAACCAAAAGTCACTACTTCCTTTCCCCCCCGACATGCCCCATAATATTTTCCCCCCAAAATTTTGGGGGACGCGTATCGGAAAAAATTTGGCACAATTTTGGGGGGGCCAAAATTTTCCCTTTCCCCCCTTGGAAAAAAAAAGGGGGGGAAAAAAAAAATCATTTTTGAAAAAAAAAAAAAGGGATTTTTTATTTTTACGGCTGTGCTTTTTTTAAATTTCGTGGCACTTGGGGGAAAAAAGGCCCCCCACACATCTAATTTTTTCCCCTTGTGGGGTTTTTTTTTTTTTTTCCAAAAATGGGGTACTTGGGGGGTTTCCAGGGTTTAGGCGTATCGGGGGCTAAAAAAAGGACTCCCCCCCCAGATTTTTCCCCATCAAATTTCTGCAATCCAAAACCACTATTTCCCCCCCCGGCCCTGACGTGCCCCCCTTACAGTTTTTTCTCCTACATTTTTGGGTATCGGGTTTTCTCGGGAAAAATTTGGGGACAAAAATTTTTGGGTTTCCCCAAATTTCTTTTTTTCCCCCTTGTGAAAAAAAAAGGGGGGGAAAAAAAATTTTTTTTAAAAAAAAAAAAAAATTTTTTTTTTATTTAAGGCTTTTACGTTATAAACTTTATTTAAAACCCACCGGGGGGGTTAAAAGTTAAAAACCCCAATTAGATTTTTTCCCCTTGGGGTTTTTTTTTTCCCAAAAAAAGGGTGCATTTGGGGGGGGGTTTTCCCAATGTTTAGGCAAAAAAAAGGGAAAGCCCCAAAAAAACCCACTGGCTCCAGCCAATTCTGCTTTGGGAAAAAAAAGGGGCCCCTTCCCTTTCCCCAAACCCCCCAAACCCCCCAAAACAGTGGAAACCCCCCACATTGGGGTACCCTGATCGGGAAAAAATTCACAAATTTTTGGATTTTGTTCCCCTTGGGAAAAAAAAAAAATTTGGGGTTTTAAAAGATCATTTTTGGGGAAAAAATTTTTTTTTTTTAAATTTTACGGCTCTCTTTTTAAAACTTTTAAAAAGCCTTGAGGGTTAAAATTGCTACCAAAGATCAAAAAAAAAGGGTTCCTTATGGGTTATTTCCCAAAAAGGGGGTCATTTTGGGGGGTTTCCCGTTTAGGCACACGGGGGGCCCCCAAAATAAAACAGGGCATCCAATCTAAATTTTCCACCCAAATTTTTTGGTTAAAAAGTCAAATGGGCCCTTTCCCCTTTTCCGAGCTCTGCCGGGCCCCAAACCCAGGGGTTCCCCCCCACCAAAGGGGGCATCAGCGTACTCAGGACAAATTGGAAAACAACTTATGGGGCCCCAAATTCCCCGATACCTTGGGAAAAAAAAAAATTAGTGCAAAAGATAATTTTTTGGGGAAAAAAAAAGATTTTTTATTTTTTATCCCCCGGGGATTTAAAAATGGTTTAAGCATTGGGGGGGTTAAAAAAGGGTCACCAAGATTTGGGAAAAAAACCCTTTTTGGGGTCTATTTCCCAAAAAAGGGTTTACTTGTGGGGTTTTTTCCCCTGGTTTTTGGCTCCCCTGGGCAAAAAAAAAAGGAACATGCCCCCCTCAACGCCCCCCTTTCCCCAAAACCCCTTACTTTTTCCTTTCCCCCCTGCCGGCGAAAAAATTTCCCCCCCCATAGGGGGATCGGCCCTCTCAGGAAAAAAGGGAAAAAAACTTTTGGGGGCCCAAATTTTTCCTTTTGGGAAAAATTTAAAAAAATTGGGGCTAAAAATCATTTTTTTTGGGGGAATTTTTTTTTTTTTTTTTTTTCCACCCAGGCTTTAAACTTTTGTGAAACACCCTTTGGGGGGTTTAAAAATGCCACAACAGAAACTAGAAAAATACCTTAGGGGTCCCAGTTTCCAAAAAAGGGGTTTAATTGTGGGGGGTTTTTCCCTTTTTAGGCGCACAGAGGTTCTCCAAGCCGAATGGCGCCCCAAACCAAACCCCCGCCTTTTTTTGTTTAAAAAAATCAAACGGGGCCCTTTCCCTTTTCGAGCTCTCCCTGTGCCCAAACAGGGGTTTTTCCCCCCCCCATATGGGTATTGGGTACTCAGGAGAAATTCATAAACCTTACTGTCCATTTTCCCCCTTTTACCTTGTGAAAATAAAAAAAAAGTTTGTAAAAGTCTTTTTGGCTAAAAAGTTAAATATTCATTTTTTCCTTCCACTTGTTTAGTTTCCTGTGAAGCACCTGAGGTTAATAAACTTTTGAATGTGGTTTTGAGTACCTTGAGGGGTGCAGTTTTTAGAAGGTGTCACTTTTGGGTATTTTCTGTATGTAGACCCCCAAAGTGACTTAAAATGTGAGGTGGTCCCTAAAAAAAAAGGCTTTGTAAATTTTGTGTAAAAATGAGAAACGCTGGTCAACTTTTAACCCTTAATTCCTAACAAAAAAAAATTTTGATTCCAAAATTGGCTGAGTAAAATAGACAGTGGGAAATGTTATTTCTTAACTATTTTGTTTACCTATTTCCTGTTTAAGGGAATAAAAATTCAAAGTTTAAAAAATTGCTAATTTTCAAAATTTTCGCCATATTTGCGTATTTTCAAAAAATAAAGCAAGTTATATGGAAGAAATTTTACCATAACATGAAGTACAATATTAGAGAAAACAACTCAGAATCGCGAAATCCGTTGAAGCGTTGGAGTTATAACCTATAAAGAGACAGTGTAAATTGTAAAATTGTCCCGGTCTTAAGTGCAAACCACCCGGGGGTAAGGGGTTAACATTCTTGGCCCGAAAAAAAAAAGAAACCACAAAATTAAAAGGGGAAAACAAGGACCATGGCCTGTTAGGATTAAGTCGCTTGGTGATTCGGATAAACCAGGTTTTATGGTCCGGAGGACCACCACCTGATGTTTGGCCCTTCCAGCCAGTCTCCACTCTTAAAGCCCCACTTCAGGCCAATAACTCCCCGATTACCTACGTCATAATATGTTCAGTTGGAAAAATTTTTCGAGAGAAAAAGGCACAAGGGTTACTTTAGAGGTCCCGGACCCTTTGGGAAAAAACGGCCTTGCCCCAATCCAAGGCATCAACCTCCACCTGAAACGGCAGAGAAACCCAGGCTGCCAAAAAAACAGAGCAAAAAGAATCCTGCTTAAGTTCCTGAACGAGAAACGTCAGGAGGCCAATTCACCACATTGGAACCCTTTTTGGTCAAATCAGTCAATGGTTTAACAATACGGGAGAAATACCAATAAATTTACGTTAAAAATTGGCAAAACCCAAAAATCTCTGAAGAGACTTCAATGAAGTAGGTTGAACCCAATCACAGATGGCCTGAACCTTGACCGGGTCCATTTCAATAACAGACGGAGAAAAATGAATCCCAGAAATGAGACCTTCTGTACGCCAAAAAGGACACTTTGATCCCTTCACATACAGCCCCAACTGGTCACAGACACAGATTTCCAATCCAAAACAGGATTATGAGTCTGTAACCAAGGGAAACCCAGTACAATAATGTCATGCAGATTATGCAACACCAGAAATTTGCAACTCTCCTGATGATCTGGTTCAACCCTCATTATCACCTGAGTAGAAAACTGGGGTTTATTCTCCGCCAAAGGGGTAGAATCAATGCCCAGTAAAGGAAGACTTCCGCAGGGGTATCATGGGAAACCCACAACATTTGGCAAAGTCAAAATCCATCAGGTTGATAGCTGCTCCTGAATCAACAAAAGCCTGAGCCGAAAATGTGGACAGGGAGCAAATCAGGGTAACAGTCAACAGAAAATTTAGTCTGACCGCTACTCAAGACAACTGAGCGCGCAAAACGTCTTCCCCGCTTAGGGCAGACGGAAATAGCATGAGAGGCGTCACCACAGTAGAAACATAACCCATTGCGCTTTCGAAACTCATGACGCTGAGCCCCAGAAGTCACTCATCACACTGCATGGGCCCAGGAGCTGGCTCACAAGGCAACACTATCTCACGCATACCTCTGCGCTCACACAAACATCTGTCAATTTGAATAGCCAAAGGCATAGAATCATTGAGACCAGAGGGAACAGGGAATCCCACCATAACGTCCTTTACATTTTCTGACAGACCCTTCTGAAAAAGGGAGGCCAAAGCATAATCATTCCATTTGGTCACGACTGCCCACTTTCGGAATTTCTGACAGTATAAGCTCAGCGTATTCACAACCCTGATTTAATGCCAACAAGGTCCTTTTAGCTTGATCAGTTACATTAGGTTCATCGTACAATAACCCAAGCCTGAAAAAATACATCACATCATTCAAAACAGGATCCCCAGGTGTCAGGGAAAAAGCCCAATCCTGAGGGTCACCGCGCAGCAGAGAGATGACAATTTGAACCTGCTGTGCTGCGCTCCCTGAGGACTTAGCTTCAAGGCAAAAAAACAACTTACAGTTATTTTTGAAATTCAGAATTTAGACCGATCTCCCCAAAATAAATCTGGTATGGGGATCCTAGGTTCCACAACCGGCAACCTATCAAGATAGGTAGCAATACTCTGAACCTCAGCAGCAAGCCACTCCACACGGCCACGAACAACTGTGCAAACTCCATTGAGGAAAAAAAAAAATCCTCCTCAGTACCCAGAGAAAAAGAGGGAAAAAAATGCAAAAAAACAGAAAAAAAATTTCTGACAACTCCTTTTTTTTTCCTTTTTTATTATTTTCCCTTCTGTGAGTACCATATAATTTTCAGTTTTGGCCTGTAATACTGTTATGTTTCGGTAGCTGAGGAAAAATAGCAAAAATAGCAAAGTAGCAATACACCAGAGAGGCTGGAAATAATTGGGTTGCAGGACCCTAAACTACCGCAACACTAGAAGTAGCCGTGGAGCGTACCTACGGTGATCCTAGACGCCTCGTCACAGCCGGAGAGATAGCTACACCTTAAGCAGAAAGATGAAAACTAACTGCCCGTAGCAGAACCCACAAAGAAATAGGAAGCCCCCAAACATGTAATGGCGGTTAGACAAGAAGAAAATACGAACACAGACAGAAAATAGAATGAGCAAACGCTGGGGCCCAATACTGTCTAGATAGAAAAGTATAGGAAAGAATTCTGACTGCAACCCAAAAAAACCCTGACAAAAATACCAACACTTCTGATTAACAAAAAAACCTGAAATCACACGATCTCACCACCTAAATCAGATCTCTGGTGTAACACACAGCAATTCAGCAAATAAAAGTGCCACAGGAACAGAGCAAAAGTGCAAACACAAACTGAGCACAATTGCAGCGCTAGGCCCCAAAAGGGGACCAGGCTGAAGTCTACTGCTAAGCAGCAAACCAGCAAGGAAAATCCAAGCAGAGGAAAAAAAAACAGCAAATCACTTATCTGAATGAGAGCAGGAATGCAAGCTGAGCTCCAAGCAAGACCTGAAGAACAATTGATTACCGGCAAGGCTGCTGGGAGTTCAGGTAACTTATATCAGACCATTCGGACCCAGTTGAAGGCCATTCAGCAATTGGTTCATTACCCTCAGCAACCACCGGAGGAAGCCCCAGCTCAGAAGTTTCCTCCAGAGTATTCACAACAGGAAACCCATTGCAGATCCCAAAAAAGGGATTTTTTTTTTACTCCTAGTTGATAATCCATTTATTTTCTAAACAGTATACCTATTTTTGTTTCCCAGATAAAGAGATAATTTTTGGACACCTTGAAAAAGCAATAGTTTACAAATTTACCAAAGAACAATTTCTGCAACTGTATTGCACTGTTACTTCAGTGTTGTTAAATAGGCTGTTACCACCAGTTACCATCCTTTATTTTTAGCCAGATATACAGAGATCACTTGGACATGACAAAGGCTGTGTTGACATACAAGAGCTCAAAGAGGGTCCAATAGGAGACATCATAGTGTTATACATGTCTTTACTGGGCAATAAGAGCTTTGCAGTATTGACATTCATGGAAAATTTATTTGCCGTGATTCACATTTTTGGGAACATTTGGCAAAGCTAGCAAATTTGAATTTCAAAAGAACAATATATCTCTTATTATAAGTAATAGATGTGATTATACATTTGTCCAAGTTTTATGTAAAATATACAGTTCCTATGAAAATGTTAACAGTATTTTGTTTTCATTTTTCATATACAGTAGTTAAAAACTATATTTAAAAAAGAATAGTAAAACATATTTTTTTTTACACTGGTCACTGATCCCAAATAATAAGCTGACACTACTTGTTTTGTAGAGATCACTACAACTTGGAGATTTGCAATATATGCAATCTTAGATAAGATGGTTGCCACTTACAACTGCTTTATTCAGGAATGTCAATGTTCCAGAATGTTCTATGCTGACATTGTGAAGGAAACACTTGCATTCATCTATAAAAACTGCCAATACTGTGCAGGAAGTATTGTACCGCAGAAGAACAAAGGAAGCTGAGCTCACAGGCCAGTCTTATTGCTCAGTGTATTGATTAGATGAAAGTACTATAATTTTCACTGGAAACAGGTGGTCATTTTTCACAGATGGCAATTTCTGCTCCAAGATTTGCTTGCTAATTCCAATTACTGTAATTTATATTGCTCAAATTAGATTCAAAGTGAGAGCAGTATAGTAAAATGCCCCTTGACTTTAATTTACTGTCAGTACAGGGCAAATCTATAATCTTTGCAATATACCTCCATTACTTTTCTTTTTTCATTATTCTTTTTTCAAATGGAAGCTATCAACAAAACACTATGAAGGTTTTTCTTTTAAAAAAACAAAGCAAAACATTTTTTTCAATTGGAACGTGCTTAAGGAAATGCTTCCTTTTGAGAGTTTTTCAAAGATTTTTTATTCTCCTGAACAACTTTCTAAGGCCGGGGTCACACTTGCGAGTGTGATGCGAGAAACTCGCGTGAGTCTCTTGCATCAATACCCGGCACTGCCGCCGGCACTCGGGACCAGAGTGTGCAGCTGCAATTATTTCTATGCAGCCACACACTCCGGTCCGAGTGCCGACGGCAGTGCCGGGTATTGATGCGAGAGACTCGTGCGAGTTTCTCGCATCAAACTCGCAAGTGTGACCCCAGCCTAAAGAGGTTTTTGAGATGTCTTTTTTCTGAATTGTTTTTTTTTTTTTTTCAGCCTTTTGATTTTGACAGTGTCTCCTTTGGTAAGGTTGCATCTGAACGTGCATCAAATAAGTGACATGCACATTATTTTTTCAAAACCTCTTCACGAAAAAAAATTCTAATTCCTCATATTAACAGCAAACTGGATTTCCTTAAGCATTAGGGCAGGTGAAGTTGAGGATATTTTCGGTCTTAGGCCGGGACACACTCATCGTATAAAAATACGGACCGTATTTTACGTCCGTATTACGCCAAAATGTTGCAGGCACAACAATCCATATTTGATGCGTTTTCAGGGTGCGGCTGCGTATTTAGCGCATGTAAGCATCCGTATGCAATCCGTACGGCATCCGTAAAGCGTATTTTTCTCGCAGCCTTGCAAAATGGACATTTAACGGTTTTTAGGCCTGAAACTCATTCAAATCATCATCAGCAACGCTATTTATTGCCTCTGCATCTGGTTGCAACACCCAATGTTGACATTTTTGTAGTCTGCTTGTGTTGGAGGGCTGCTGCTTGGTTGCCAACATGTCTGACACTCTTCAGTTCACCCCAAATGATAGAGTGTTGTACAACTGGGTTTTGTCCCGCCGCTTTGCCCAGCCTTACCCAGTGATCGTTGATCCGCGAAGGAGGAGGCGAATGTGGGCTTGTCCACATTTAAGGCAACCACTCAATAAAGCCCATTTATGCATGTCTGCAGACTCTTCCATATTGTTTTGTCCAGTTTTGTCTGATGACCATTCCCAGATGTTAGGTTTTGTGGGAAATTGTGCAGCCAGGGATCACCTAGCAGAATGCAGAAAGCTATCTGTGCACAGGAGCGACTTCTCCTTACGCAACCGTCTGGATTTATTACCTACATACTGTCTATTGATGATGTGTTTTACCACTAGTTGTCTATTGATGATGTGTTTTACCACTAGTTGTCTATTGATGATGTGTTTTACCACTAGTTTCCATTTACCCTTATGGCTGTTGCAGAAATATCCTCAGAATCTAGGCCATATATGACCTTGAGATAACTGAACAATGATGTGAATATTGACATTAGAGGAAAATGGTACTTGGCCTACATGTAACTTATGATTGTTTTGACATTCAGTCATGTAAGGGTTATGTATAGTGTGTTTGATTAATCTTTCTGCATGTGCATTGATTGTTGTCTGCACATTGGGTTACTTGTCGCTTCTTAACTACTGGCATATCCTATTCCGCACTCCATCTGCATTTTTGTATTGGCATGTCCAACATCTCTACCATTGTTCGTGATACATGCTCACAACTGTGTTACATACTTCATCAACTGGTGATGGCTGAGGCAAAGATGGGAGAGTGGAAGAGGATTGGCAGGGGATTTGAGGACCAATGCAACTTCCCATATTCTCATAGTCTCTGTCTGGTGTTAATGGTCATAATTTATGTGTTTGTGCTTGAGTACAAAGTAGTAATGAAAAAAGACTCCAAACTTTTTACAAAAATAGATATTTACTGTATATGTGTAAACTGCCACTTGAGGTAGTGACTACCATATTAGCTTCATATGGTATATTTTGTTACAGCACAATAGTGTAAGTGTGCAGTGTTACACAGGAAAAAAAATAAGACATGACAACATTACAAATTGTTCCATACATAATAGTATGTAAAAGCGAAAACCAATAGTCACTATGGGTAATGCTGATCATGTTACACATATGTTTGGTTGACAAGATTATACTACTTTAAATATGCAGTAGCCAACATGGATTTAAATTAAAACTAACTAAATAACCAACTTTCACTACCACTAGTGAGCACCATATCTGCCCCATATGGTTAGGTTCTAAGACTAGACTAATGCAATGATGCATTAGCCAACAATTTTTAACAGGGATGGGTACAAAATAACAAACATTAGTAGAAATTATAATATCTAACGAAATATCCCATATCCCACATACCAGCAGCTAAGTACCATTTTGTATTTGTAGGCATTCAGATTAGTGCAAATATGCGTTACACAACATGTTAAAATAAATGATAAAAAATAAGTAACATTTCTCGCAATAGGAGCAGATAATGAAAATAATATAGGTTGACTATGCCTAGTGAACAGCATATTGCTAGCATATGTTGTTTACAGGCATCTATATTACTGCTAATGTCTTAGACACAATAGGAGTTTAAAGTAAATATTAAACCATTACTAACTGTTTTTTCAATCTTAAAATATAAGTTACATACAAAATCACAGCTGGTGGTATGTGGGTGGTGGGGTTGGCGGCTTCCCAGCATTTCTTTTGGGTTGGCTTGGATCACCACCTTAACCATCACCCAGTTGGGGTAGATTTTCAGGTCCCTGAGCTAACATCTGGCCATGGTAAGGTTGGTGTGTGTGCACATTGCCATACAGAAAATGGAGATTATATTCCTAAGATGATACCCACGAGAATCATACCCCCCAATATGACCACGTTGAGCACATCCAGGTTGGGACCAGCCTGCAACACTGGATCTGTACAAGTGGTCATATTGGGAAGTCGGATTATAGGCAGCCATTTCACCCTGTTGTTGCCAACATTGTTTTGGTGGGGGAATGGGTAGAGGTGTAGGCGCCCGTGCAGGAGGATCATCATATCTGTTGGGAAATGAAAGGGGATTAGAACATGTTTGAGAGGTGACCCTAAACTGCATATGTGGTATGTGGTGTGATGTATGTACTTACGGTTTGAGATCCAGAATAGGTGCAAGAAAACCCAGCCTGTCTAAGTAAACGTGCTTTCTGGGTGCTGCTGACCCGCTCTTGGACCTCTGCTGGCATTGGCGCCTGTATTGGTCGCGGATGCTTTTCCATCTTCTCATAACATCATCCACTGCAAAGAGACATATAATGTAATCATTTAGCTAGCTGGACAAAGCCTAATTATTCTGCAGACAAGTTATATAGTCATGGGGTCTAGAACGATGGGACTATACTACAAATTTGGCGGATAAAATAAGACAATAAAATGGGGGGCTAATTCTGCGCTAGAACTACGCTGTGAGCGTTAAGAAAATTGGCAAACAATCATGTAACTTACTGATTCGTTGATGCTTCTCACATGAGCTGTCGCCAAAGTGGGGAAACATCTGCCCACAGTTGCGCCTCCATCCCGCCTCTTTCCTTGAGCATTCTGCGTAATGTGCATCTCTTTTGTGGCACATTTCGGCCCTCTCCTGCAGCAAGAGTCTCAACATGTCCACATTGATGAGCGTAGGCATCATGGCCGACTCCGTGGAGGCGTCCTTCCGGGATGTCTGGCGCTCTTTTTGAGCTAATTTGCATGTGTCATCTTCCTCCTGCATGTGTTGCACCATTTCCTGTGAGCTGCAGAAGTCTTCAGTATTTCTCGCAAGTCACACGCCTGGTCCGTGTGTAATCTGTTGTTTTCTCGCACCCATAGACTTTCATTGGCGTACGAGCGTAATACGCATACAATCACAGCATGCTGCGGGTGTCTCGCACCCTAAGATACGGCCGAGAAAAATACTCATGATCAGAGCTGCCCCATAGAGAAATATTGGTCCGTGTGTAATGCATGGTTTTCACGCCTCTCACTCATCCGTATTCCTACCTAGTGTGACGCCGGCCTTAAGTGCAATCTCAGAAAACATTCAGACCAATGTTAGTCTATGGGGCCAGGCACATAGACAACTTATTTCTCGGACAGTCTCTGATTAAAAAAATCGCTGCATGCCCAAGTTTGATGCGATGTTCGGATCACTCTCAGCCATGCAAGTCAGGCCAGTTTCACACGTCAGTGGCTCCGGTACGTGTAGTGACAGTTTCCTCACGTACAGGAGACACTGACACACATAGATACATTAAAATCAATGTGTCTCTGCACATGTCAGCGTGTTTTCATGGACCGTGTGTCCGTGAGGAAAACACGGAGACATGTCAGTGTTCGTGGGAGCGCACGAACTGCAAAACGTGCTGTACAGGTGCACACGGAGAACTTTTCACACAGTCCTCCGTGCGCACGGACAGCTACAGTAAGCACTGTCCCCCTGCTTGTGGTGCTGAAGCTGCTTGTCATTATTCTCCCTGCTCTGCCGGCAACAGCGAGCAGGGAGAATAAATGAAAAACCCGACGTGGGGTCCCCCTTAGGTTTTCAACCATCCCAGCAAAACTATACAGCTGGGGGCTGCTATTCTCAGGCTGGAAAGGGGCCATGATTATGGGACCCCCCCGCCTAAAAACAGCAGCCCCCAGCTGCCCTGAAAAGGCGCATCTATCAGATGCGCCTATTCTGGAGCTTTGTCAGGTTCTTCCCACTTGCCATGTAGCCTTGGCAAGTGGGGTTAATAAAGGGTTAATGCCACCTTGCTATTGTAAGGTGGCGTTAAGCCAGGCTTAGTAATGAATAGGTGTCAATAAGACATTCATTACTAATCCTATAGTAAAGAAAGGGTTAAATAAAAACACACACAATAATAAGAAAATGTCTTTTAATGAATTAATACACTACACAGGTTTTAATTCTTTATTATACTGCCATTCCTTAATCGGAGCCCTCGATCTCCTGTAAAAAATATAAAATAAAAAAGCAGCAATATCCCATACCTATCCGGCGATTAGTCAAGTCACACGGCATAAATCCATCTCAGGGGTTAATCAGTTTACAGCCAGAGCGACTGTAAACTTACACTATGCTCACACTCTGATCAGAGTTTGAGCACAGTGTAATTTGCATAATCAGTCTGATTCTTTTGGATGAATCCGCGGCCTTCTGCATTTGCCCTTAGGAAGAGTTTTCCAAGAATTTTTAATGCATTTTATGTTGAGGATTTTAGTGAGGATCTTATCCAAAATGTTCCATGAAACCTTAGAGTAACTGGCATTTAGAACCAAAACAGATAAAGGGAGTGTTCACACTGAGCTTTTTGAGGAGTTTTTAACATAGAAATTGAGCAGAAACAAAGCAAACGCTCTCCAAATCCTTCTGAAAAATTCAAAATGCCTTAAAAAACTGAAATTTCTACTCAGCTTCTGGTCAAACAATTCAGCAAAAAGACTAAGGGCCCAATGTGGATGGGATTTATAGAAATCTAATAGACCATTTTTGTTTTGCACAGCAAAAATTGACTTGCAGCGTGTGTTTTGAATCCACAACATGTCAATTTCTCTTGCGAGTGCGCTGCAGATTTTCCTCATAGAATTGCATTAATTTGCAGGTAAAAATGCAGATGTTTTTTTAGTGTTACTCTGCTACAGAAAGGAACTAAAATTAATGTAATCCACACATGACTGAATCAATAAAGCCAAATACTAGTAAGTATCGAAAACAAGCCAGCTAATAATTAAAATATAACATACCAAAAATAGACAAAACTGCAACATCAAAAATGCACTAAAAACGCAATGAAAAAAAACTCACGTAACCTAATTTATCTAATAGGTGAAGAAATGCTGCAGAAAATCTGGAACACCACAAACTCAACAAATAAGTTTCTTCTTCCCATGATGTTGCATTTTTTAAGTTGTTAAACAGTGCTCAAAACACCGCTATTAGGGCTCCTTTCCACTTGCGAGAAATAAGTCCGATTCTCGAGTGTGAAATCCCAACTCTGGGGCCGGCATTCGGGAGTGGAGCGAGCGGCTGCATGCAAATACATGCAGCCACGAACTCCACTCCCGAGTGCCGGCGCCAGAGCTGGGATTTCACATGCGAGAATCGGATGTATTTCTTGCAAGTGGAAAGGAGCCCTATGAGGTAGTATAAAACAGCTGCTGACCTGTACGGAGCGGGCTGAACTCCCGCACCCGCTTTGTATATCCACGACGGATGTTTGATGTATGCACGTGTTGTTAAGGAAACAATCATTTATTTAACTTATATGTAGTTGTTATGTTTACCAATCATTAGGCAGTAGCCATCATCGACAACAAGAGGGCAGCAATCTGCTAACAGGCTTAGAAAAAATCCACTCCTAATGTATATCAATTATTCTATCTGTATAGGAAAGGTAATTATTTCTCATAAGCACACGACAGCCAGATAAATGACTCAAATCTCAATGCTAAATATTGGACAGTGACCAAAACCGTAGGTTTCATGCACAAAGTATATCTCTACATAGCAACTGTGCTACAGCAAAACTGTATTGTATTGTACATTTTGACAATGTACAAAAAAATTATATTGTATTACAGTGTTAGCCCAAAAAAGTTTTCAAATAGTTTATGTCAAAAAAGACAAAAAGTATTCTAAGAATGATACATTCATTGGCAAACCCCCCAAATATTATATTTGGAAGCTTTCGAACCACAGAGATTCCTTCATCGTTTTTTAAACTTGCCTGATGAAGGAATCACTGTGCCCAAAAGCTTGAAAATATATATTTTGGAGGTTAAGTCAATAAAGGTATCACTTTTAGAATACTTTTGTCTTTTCTTACATAATAGTATTTACCGTACATAGATTATGGCAAAATTCTCAAGTAGTTCCCATGCCATTCTCAGTGGATGGTTGCATCAGTTAAGCAAGTTGTATATTCAATCCAAAGTAAGGCATTGCATATACAATTAATTTGTGAAAATTATAACATAAACAATAATAATGGAAATAAATTGTATTTCCAAACATTTTGAGGAAACTGAACAAAGTTTTCTAACATATTGTCATGAAATATTATAAATAACAGAATGGAACTAGCAATCCTAATCCAAAAAGATGACAAGCCAATTAAATATTTGCCACTTGATTATTCAAAAATAACCCATAGTTGCTTATTTTGGTACATAACTAATCTCTGAAATAAACTAATCTATAATTATATAAAAAAAAAAGTGAATGTTAATCCATAAATGTTAGTAGCATGTTTGTATTAATTTATTACACAGAGCCTCAGGCTTCGATCTATTAACATTCACAGCATTCTGCACCCCGTGTGTATATGGTTTGCCTCGCCTGCTGTAAATGTGTTATGGACCGTGTAACTATGAAAATGTATTACTTTTATATTGAAATTTTATCACATGCGTGCATTTCTTTGGGCAATCAACTTGACATTTTTCTTGTTTCTGGCTCTCCTCACATTAATTATTAGGCATAAAATGCTTGCAAGTCTTTGTGATTTAGAGATAAAGGCTTTTTCTTGTATAAATATTATAAATGTGAGCCTTTTTTTTATCTCAGAGAAAAAAATAATTATGAGAGAATATAGTCTGTAGTTTCTTAAAAAAAAAAAACCTTAACCTTTGCTCGGCAGAAAAAGTAAGCTGAGTTTACTATGTATTATCATATCAAATGTCCTAAAGGGTTGGACTGCTGGGTTTTCCAAAGGACAGGCCATAAATGTATCAGCAGTGGCATTCAACACACAGAACCCTTTTTGAAATGAAAAGCAAAGAAAAGCAGCACTTGATTTAGAACCACAGCCCATATATTGCAGTATCTGACACAGCTATAACCATATACATGTGTACTGGAGCACAGCTCATTTGCTTGATTTTTAGTGACGGACACAATGACACAAGTATGGATGTCGCCATGTCATGCAATTTAGTAAAAAACTGTTGCATTTAATTAAGCACTGCTGCTCTTTCATTCTGCTGATCAACATGAAGGTAGGGGAAGGGGAGAAGAAGAGGGGATTCTCAAAGATAATTATCTACTTTGAGTCAATATAAAATCCCAGAAAGACCCTTTAGAATTTTAAAGTTCTTTCTTTGTGAATTTATATTGAGCAAGTTGTATAAACCAAATGGAACAGACTAGATACAATTACACAAAATCAGCTTGCATGCAACATTAGACATGTACATTAAAAATATGATCACTTGGAAGTCCATTACAAAGAAATTACCAGAATTATATTAAAATTAGAGAGGATGATGTAGCAATATGTTATATGCTGAGCCGCCTCTAGGGGTCTCACTACCTGGATGTATTCAGAGGATAGAGAGGAGGGACTCGTTGGTAAGAGCATGAGACAGGAAGCATTCATGTAATGTGGCTGAGAGAATGTGCACACAATAAAAGTAACCCGTTACCACAATCGTGTCAGAGGCATAAACAAGAAATAGAACATGGTGGCAGCAGGGCTGAACCTATAAAGAACAAGTGGACAGACAATCCAGGCAGCTTGTGGTACAAAGCTCAACTGTAAGTACAGTGCCCACAGTACAGCATTATGGAGACCGCATTAAAACCTCCTCAGAGACTAGACATCATGTCCTCAAATCTATCGCAGACCTGGAGACATTGGAAGGAGGAGTTTACTCTGTATGTGGATCTTACAGTAGACACCAATGATCAGAAGCGTAAGGTGAAGCTCTTCTACTATCTGATTGGAGAAAAAGGCAGAGAACTTGCTCAGACCCTGATCCAGGACGGTACGGACAGTCTGGCAGACATTGTACAGGCATTTGATAAGCACTGTGACCCCAAGAAGAATGAGACAGTGGAAAGATTTAAGTTTTTCACCAGAAATCAGGAGATGGGAGAGAATATAGACGCATATGTGACTGAGCTGAAAAGACTGGCAGCAACATGCAGCTTTGGAGAGATCAGAGATTCTCTTATCAGAGATAGAATAGTGTGCGGCATCAGAGAGCCACAGCTAAGAGAGAGACTGCTGAGAGAGGGGGAGTTAACCCTAGAGAAATGCATGCAAATAAGCAGAG
The DNA here is from genome assembly GCA_033576555.1 of Oophaga sylvatica. NCBI lineage: Eukaryota > Metazoa > Chordata > Amphibia > Anura > Dendrobatidae > Oophaga > Oophaga sylvatica. The sequence continues at coordinate 469,306,827 of JARQOD010000005.1, forward strand.
CTGCAGAGCTAACAAGAGACAGCCTGAAGATGATGGCAGACACCACTGAGGAGCCAGTACATGCAGTAACCATGAGAGGAAAAGCAGAGCACCAAGCGAGAACAGTCCAATGCAGATACTGTGGCAGAAGACATGAGAGAGACAAAGAGAAGTGTCCAGCATATGGACAAAGCTGCAGGACCTGTGGTAAGATGAATCATTTCGCAGCTTTCTGCAGACTTAAGCCCTTTAAAAAGCACAGAGAAATTCACAGTGTGACACAGGACAATGACAGTGACAGTGCAGAAGATATTACATGGATACAGCTACAGTCTGCAACAGAGAATGTCAATACAGTCAGACAGCCAGAACCTAAAGATACAAGACAACTGTTTGCAACTCTTTTATTAAATGACAAACCCATTAGATTTCAGTTGGACTGTGGAGCAAGTTGCAATGTCATACCGGAGGATCTACTAAATGAACAGGTGTCCATTGAACCTACTGATAAGGTACTTATGATGTACAACAAAACGATACTGAAACCTCTTGGGACATGCAAACTGAAGGTTAGTAACCCATGCAACAGAAAGAGTTATAGAGCCCAATTTACAGTGCTGCAGGGTGGTGACCACATACCGTTACTAGGTATAAAAGCAGTTCAGGCAATGGACTTAATAAAGGTACAATTCCATAACATTATGTCTGTGGAAGTCAAACAGAGTATGAAGGATATCCCAAAAGCAGACAGCAATCTAGATTTACAGATTATAAAAACACAGTATGCGGATGTATTTGAGGGTGATGGATGTTTTGAAGGAAAACACAAACTGGAAACTGATAACACAGTACAACCTACCAGATTACCGACAAGAAAAGTGCCTGTAGCGCTACTTCAGCCATTGAAAGAAGAACTACAGGATTTAGAAAAGCGAGGCATGATAGAAGTCGTCCATCAGAGCACAGACTGGATAAGTAGTTTGGTCATAGTGCAGAAACCATCAGGAAAACTAAGAATTTGTATCGATCCCAAACCACTCAACAAAGCTCTAAAAAGGAATCACTATCCGATGCCTACAATAGAGGATGTGCTACCAGATTTATCAAAGGCAAAAATATTTTCAGTTTGTGACATAAAAAATGGATTTTGGCATGTGGAACTGGATGAAGAATCCAGTTTATTGACAACGTTTTCTTCTCCATTTGGTCGCCGTAAATGGCTGAGAATGCCCATGGGACTGACACCAGCTCCAGAAATATTTCAGCAGAAGTTGATGCAAGCTTTGGAAGGACTCCCAGGGGTAAAGACGATAGCAGATAATATATTAATAGTGGGAGAAGGTGACGATATGCAATCTGCAATAAAGAATCACGATACAAGGATGCTACGATTTTTAGATAGGTGTAGAGAAAAAAGGATAAAGTTGAACTTGGAAAAGTTGAAACTGAAAATGACGGAAGTACCATATATAGGACATCTTCTAACCTCAAATGGAGTGAAAGTGGATCCAGAAAAGGTGAAGGCGATACAAGAGATGCCTACCTCAACAGATGTGTGTGGAGTACAACGATTTTTGGGCATGGTGAATTATCTGTCCAAGTTTTGCAAGAATCTATCAGACATGTGTGAGCCAATGAGACAGCTAACTCACAAAGATGTGTTGTGGGAATGGACAGAAGCACAGGAGACGGCTTTTAAATCAGTAAAGACAGCCATTGCAGACACAGCAACCTTAAAATATTTTGATCCACAGTTAGAGGTGGTAGTCCAATGTGATGCGTCAGAAAAAGGCCTAGGTGCCACATTAATGCAAGAGCGGCAACCAATCACATTTGCAAGCAAAGCGCTAACACCGACAGAGCAGGGATATGCCCAAATCTAAAAGGAGTTACTAGCTGTGGTGTTTGGAATGGAAAGGTTTCATCAGTACACATACGGTCGACAGGTAACAGTACAGTCAGATCACAAACCGTTGGAGAGCATTACAAAAAAACCACTACTAAATGCACCAAAAAGACTGCAGCGCATGCTTCTGTGACTTCAAAAATATGATTATGAAATTCGATATTGTCCAGGAAAAGACTTGTTGATTGCAGATACTCTAAGCAGAGCGTACTTACCCAACTCAGAGGATAAAGGACAAGAAATGGACAACATCAATATGTGTGATTATCTTGCAGTATCTAAAGATAAACTGAAACAAATACAGACCTTCACAGAAAAAGATAAAACACTACAGATATTAAAAACTGTGATACTGCAGGGCTGGCCAAAATATTAGCAGCATGCTCCAAAGGAAGTTGCTCCATTCTTCCATATTCGAGATGAACTGTCAGTACACCAAGGAATCATCATAAAGGAAGAAAGGGCAGAGATACCGGAGACTCTGAGAAGAGACATACTACAGAAATTACACTCGTCCCACTTGGGCATTGAAGGATGTTTGCGGCGAGCAAGAGAATCAGTTTATTGGCCGGGTATGAATGATCACATAAAAAGTTACATATCACAATGTGAGATATGTGCGTCCGGCGGGGATAAACAACCGAAAGAGCCATTGCAACCGCATGCCGTTCCAAATAGACCATGGTCAAAAATAGGAATAGATTTGTTCACATTGGAGGAAAGAGAATACCTGGTAACTGTGGACTATTTTTCTAATTTTTGGGAAGTGGACCATTTGAAGGATACAAGAGCAATAACAGTTATTAAAAAACTCAAGGCTCATTTTGCCAGATATGGGATTCCAGAGATTGTTTTTACTGATAATGCCGCTCAATTTAGGTCAGAAGAGTTCAAGGAGTTCAGCAAGTTATGGGAATTTAAACACAATACATCATCTCCTGGATATCCTCAAAGCAATGGCAAAGCAGAATCAGCGGTGAAAACAGCAAAGAAGTTGATTAAGAGAGCGAAACAGGCAGGGACAGATGTATATCTATCTATACTGGACCACAGAAACACACCTTCCCAAGGTCTAGACAGCAGCCCAGCACAGAGGCTTCTGAGTAAACGGACAAGGACACTCATACCAACAGCTAGTCGTCTTCTGAAGCCAAATCTGGTGAGGGGAATGAGGTCAAAACTAAAGAAAAATCAGGATAGACAAGCGTTCTATTATAATCAGTCGGCAAAAGATCTACCAGAACTGAGACAAAATGACAACATCAGGATGCAGCCGAGCAAATATGACAAACAATGGAGAAAAGCAAAGGTGCTCCAGAAACTAGGACCTAGATCCTACGAGATTGTGACAGAGGAGGGAAGAAAACTAAGGAGAAATCGGAGACATCTGAGGAAAACGCAAGAAGGATCTGATACATGGTCATATGAACAGTATCCTCATATCCAAGATGAGGAAACAGCAAGTCTAAGCAGAGAGGCTACAGGGATGGCCCAGGTTCAGAGTGGAGATTCCGGTCGGAGACAGGCAATACCAGATGCGGTAACGCCCGAATCGAGAGAACCACCGAATAGTGGCAGTAACGCATCGTATGTTACTAGATCGGGCAGAATGATCACAAAGCCAGCACACCTCAAGGACTATATATACAACCAAGTATTTTAAAGTATCTTAATAGCATGATGCTTGCCAGTTATGTTTATGTCACCAATATCTTGAATATGGAAATGTTCACATGTATGTTAGTTATATTAGCTTAGTTATTTCTTCAGTTAAAAGACAAAGGATGTAGCAATATGTTATATGCTGAGCCGCCTCTAGGGGTCTCACTACCTGGATGTATTCAGAGGATAGAGAGGAGGGACTCGTTGGTAAGAGCATGAGACAGGAAGCATTCATGTAATGTGGCTGAGAGAACGTGCACACAATAAAAGTAACCCGTTACCACAATCGTGTCAGAGGCATAAACGAGAAACAGAACAGATGACATGGAGGACTACGGCTTTGAAGTATCTAATAACCTGTTGGGGGTCTAAGAATTCTGTAAAGAACATTGCTCCAGGGAACTTTTCTGACAGCCATATGTTAGGAGGATAGGAGTAGTAGTCTGCACTACTGTGCTAGATTCAAGAAATCTAGAGGACATAGTGAGGAATTACCGTAGATCATGCAGTTTATTCTCAGCGCATTTTGAAGTTGAACCAAGTTCTTCGTCAGGCGAACCAACTTCAAAAATTGTTGAGAATAAACCACCTCACTACGTCCTCTGAATTTCTTGAATCTAGCACAGAAGCACAGACTGCTGCTGCTATTCTCCTATCAATTGTCCTACACAGTGTGATCTTCTGAGCTGAGAGTACTGCAACAGCTGTCATACCTTGATTCATCAGCTGTGGATTAAACAACCCCAAAAGGTGAACAATTCCTATACCTCTCACCTAGACCAATTTCTCCACTGTTTAAGACCCTACTGCGATTGGGGTTTCACCCTCTTTCTGATTGCCATATGTGGAATCAGGAAGGAAATTTCCCCCTAATATAATGCAATTAGGATTGGCCTTATTGGGTTTGTTTTCCTTAGATTGGATCAATATGTTAGATTATAGGTTGAACTCAACGTTCTTGGGTCCTCTGTCAATCTTAAGGCTACGTTCCCATGATGAGCTGTTGGTGCGTTTTTGATGCTGCATATTTTTGCTGCATCAAAAATGCAGCGTTTTACAGTTCCAGTAAAGAGGATGGGATTTATAGAAATCTCATGCCCACTGTCCTTTTTTTATCTGAGCATAAACTGACCTGCAGTGCATATTTCAAATCTGCAGTGTGTTAATGTCTCCTGCAGATATGATGAGTTTTCTGTGTGGATTTTACACATAGGGTCCCGTCACACTCTTCAATGTCCCAGCAATCCCACCAACGATCCGATGTGGATGGGATCGCTGGGACATCGTTAGCTGATCGCTGGTGAGCTGTCACATAGGCAGACTCACCAGCGATCAGGACCAGCAAGCATGCTGGTATCCAATGTACACATCGGGTAACTAAGGGCTGCGCCGCGCCTAGTTACCCGATATGTACCCTGGATACCGGCTACTAGCGCTCTACAGCAGAAGCTGGGAGCCGGTATCCAGGGTACATATCGGGTAACTAGGCGCCGCGCAGCGCTTAGTTACCAGATGTGTACAGTGGATACCAGCTCCCAGCTCGCTGATCGTTGGTCTCCCGCTGTCACACGCAGCGATGCGCGCTGGCCAGCGGGAGACCAATGATGAAAAAATGGTCAAGGACATTCAACGACGATCAGCGATACCCAGCAGGTGGGCTGGTCATCACTACATGTCACACTAAGCAAGATCGCTGGTTAGGTCGCTGTTGCGTCACAAAATCGGTGACGCTTCAGCGATCTCGCTAGCGATCTCGCTTAGTGTGACGGGAGCTATAGACTTGCAGTAGATTCAGAAAATCCACAGGTAGAAAGTAAATTTGCAACACAACCACGAGTAAACCACAAGTTTACTTGTTGAACCACAAGTAAACAAATTAAAATAATATTCGCAAAAATGGTGCAGAAATTCCACAGCGTCAAAAACTCACCAAAAGCTGATGAACGTATGAACGTAGCCTAGAACTATGAAACTTTGTAATAATAGTCTGAACAAATTCATCATATCTTTAATAACTTAACTGGAACATAAAACATATGAATTATATGTATAATTTAATTTATGTTGCTATATTTATGATCCTACCAAAGTGGTGTTTCACATGCCCTCTATACTATTACTTTGAAAATATGTTACCGTTAAAAAGCGCCAGATCAGAGTTATATGGTTTGTCCTCTACTTTTATATTAATAATTAATCTATCTTTAAGAAAGGTCATCATTATACAGTGGCTTGCGAAAGTATTCACCCCTTGAAATCTCGCTAGGTTTTTAGAGGGTTTTTAGAGCATCAGTTCATGTAAAGAACATGCAACTGTGAACATTTTTTTTTGTGAATCAAACGACAAATAGAACAAAATAACTGAAAACTTCAACGTGCATAACTATTCATCCATTTAAAATCACTACTTTGTAGAGCCTCCTTCTGTGGCAATTACAGCTGCAAGTCACTTTGTATAAAGCCTCTTCCACACGTCAGTGTGTCCAGTACGTGTGGTGACAGTTTCCACACATACCTGAGACACTGACACACGTAGACCCATTCAAATGAATAGGTCTGTGCACATGTCAGTGTGTTTCCTTGGACCGTGTGTCCGTGGGCAAAACACACTGACATGTCCGTTTTTTACCAGCAGCACAATCCGTAAACTGTCTCGCACACGTTCACACAGAGAACACACATTGATGTCCTCCATGTGACATGCATCGGTGCCGAGGAAGAAGCGCTACAGTAAGCGCTGTTCCCCAGCTGCAGGTGCTGAAGACACTCTCATCATTCTCCTCTGCTCTGCCGGCGATCGGCACGAGCAGGAGAGAATGATGAGAGTTATGTTAAAGTCAGAACGATGACAGCAGGTGAGGGCTTTTGGGACTATCACTCCCACCATCCGACACCTGCTACCATCTTTCTGACTTTAATATAACTCTCATCATTCTCCTCTGCTCTTGCCGGCAGAGCAGGGGAGAATGATGAGAGTCTTTAGCACCTGCCGCCGGGGAACAGCGCTCATTGTAGTGCTTCTTCCCCGGCAGTCGTCCTTGTGATACTGATGCGGCACACGGTCGCCACACGTGACACGGTTGCCACACGTGTGCCGCAAATATCACATTCACGAGACACGGAAACTGATATCTCCGATACCGTTTTTTCCGGTACTGGAAATATCAGGATGCGTTAAACTGACCTAAGACTCTGTGAGCTTTCAACATCTTGCCTCTGTAATTTTTGCCCATTCAAAAAGGCAAAACTGCTGCAGCTGCTTCAAGTTAGATGGTTTCCTCTGGTGAATGGAGATCTTCAAATCTCACGAAAGCTTTTCAATTGGATTGAGGTCTGGGTTTTGACTAGACCACTCCTAAACATTTATACGTTTCACCTTAAACCACTTGAGTGTTGCTTTAGCAGTATGCTTTGGGTCATTGTCTTTTTTTTCCCAGTCTCAAATCACTGGCAGACTTAAACAGGTTTTGCTCAAGAATATCCCTGTTCCACCATCCATCTTCTACTCGACTAGGACCATTTTCCCTGTCTCTGCTGCTGAAAAACATCTTTACAGCATGATGCTGCCCCCATCATGTTTGATGGTAGGGATGGTGTTCTTGGGGTGATGAAGTGTGCTGGTTTGGCTCCAGACCTGGTGGTTACCTTGGAGGCCAAAAAGGCACATTTTGGTTTCACAGCACCTTCCTCCATACATCTGGGGAGTCTCACATGTCTTTTGGCAAACTCAAAAAGTGCATTACAATTTGTGTATGTGTAAAGGCTTCTATCTTCCCACTCTTCCATAAAGGCCACCTCTATTGAGTATATGGCTTATTTTGGTCGTATGGACATATACTCTAGTCTCTGCTTGGGAACTCTATATCTCCTTCAGGGTTACCTTCGGTTTCTGTTCTGCCTCTCTGATTCGTGCCCTATTTGCCTGGGTTGATAGTTTTAGTGGGCAGCTCTCTCTTGGTATGTTTGTTGTAATACCATGTTCTTTCCATTTGATGATAATGAATCATCAGAGATTGGGATATTTGTTTAACTTGTACTTCTCAACCACTTTGTACCTGACATATTTGGAGAACTCCCTGTTCTTTGTGGTGTAGTTTGGTTTGTAATGCCTCTTGCGTAACGGTGTTGCAGCCTTTGTGGCCTTTCAGAAAAAGTATGTATATAATGACAGACCAAGTGGCACTTACATTGCACTCAGGAGGATCTCCTTTCGATAAGAATGTGACTTATGAAATTAATTACTTGCACCAGAAATGTTTAGGGGTTTCATAATTAAAGAGGTGAATACATATGCACATGCCAATTTTTAGTTCTTTGATCCCATAAATTTAATTTATACCTATATTTTTTTACTGAGTGTGATACTATAGTTGTGCCTTGAAGGGTGTATGAATGACCCTGCTTGTAATTTTTTGCACGCTTGCACTGTGTGCAGAGCTTTTATGAGTGTGGGATTATCACAACTATACATGATTCACAATAATCATTATACACTACAGTTGGTGCCTTCAGGGGTATATGAATGACCCTGCTTGTAATTTTTGGCAGGCTTTGCACTTGCACGTGCATAGTCTTTATGAGTCTAGGAGTACCACTACATGACGGTTTGAACAAAATGTGTACGAGGCCCTCCTTTATGTCTAATACAGGTTATATCTGAGTACCTCTTCCATAAATTTTTTGGCAATTTTTGCTTCCTTTATAAATTATACTGAAATTTCCAATTTTTTAATAAAATTTTCAATTTTGCTTTACTTAAATTATTATTTTTGTTTAAATCCTTTTTAAATGTTGCCTTGTATATAAGTCATTATACAGGAAAGAATGTTTCTTAACATTTTTTTTCCTGTAAACTCAAATTTCTCTTCAATTTTGAACATTTTATTGTCAGTCTTTAAAGTGGAGTAAAAGTGTGACAACATTGTTATCAACAGCAATCTGAGAGGCAGAGATGCTTCCAGGGGTCTTCACCATGCTGTTCTCCTTCCATTCAGCACTTTTTTCATCCATTTCAACATATTCACTACCCCCCAGACCTCCTTGTAGGATCTACAGGAAAAATGATTGGATTTCCTATTGACTCCCATTATACTCACTACTCAAAATGAACATTAGGAATTGCTTGGTTTGAGTAACAAGCATCCAAGCACTTTAGTGCTCACTCATCCTTAGTGCTGATGCATCACACAGAAATTGGATTACACAATTTTTTAACACAGGTTGTAATGCAACAAAATAGGTAAAAAGCCAAGGGGGTGAAAATTTTTGCAAGCCATTGTAAGATTTGTGGGGGTCTGTCACCCAGCACTCCTACCAATCAGTTGCTATGACTTCTGAGTGGCAAACTATGTATGGAATGGAAACAGCTGCTCCGTTTAGTGGCCACAGCCAAGTACTGAATATCAGCTCTTATTCTCTTCAGTTAGATCTGATCTTTAGACCCCATCAACATACACTAAACAGAGTGAAAGAGCAGATTGTGGTCAACTCTTCTAAAAGCTTGAGGTGAGAACAGTTGATTGCTGGAGGTGCCGGTTGTTGGATCCCCATATTACACTGATTAAATATTCTAAGGATGAATCATCCATATAAAATTAACGGACAACCCTATTAAAGTATTTTAAATGGAGTTTATTTATTTTTTTAATACTACAATCTGGGTTTGTCATGAAATCTCACAGCTACTGTTATCTTCTCCTGTTAACTGGTGTTACGACACAGTTGCTGGGTGACCCGGGACTCCTTCCCTATCCCTACACTAGGGGCACCCTAGCTTGCCCTTCTCCCCGGGATACTTCAGATAGTGAATATGCTGGGGCCTCCGCCCTTGCCTTATCTCCTGAGTTAGCCCACTGTCTGTTCTCTTCCCCACCCGGGTAAGAGGGGGCGCTACTGTGCGCCGTAGTACGCCAACCTGACCGACAAACAAGGCAACATGGACAAGGGTTAACAGAAAACTTCAGGCATACAAAATATTCACTCACATGTAACAGAGAAATGCACCGGGGTGTGAAGGTAGGGGAATAAACAAAAACAGAGATGGATAAGGAATTACTATGCATACAAACCAAACAATGGTTACAGATAACTCCTCCTACTCTCCTCATATGTCCTCTTCTCCCACGATTAGCCATGCAGCAAATGCTTGCTCTGACAAGGATTAGCAACAGAGCCCAGATTATAAAGGTGAATGGAGTGGCTAACTGAGCTCAGCTGAACACAGGGATTCACAACATGGTCGATTAACCCCTGCTTTACCAGAAGAAATAAACACATTTAAAATGAAGGAGAAGTGCTTCTTCTCAGCGCCGTAGTAGGAACAATCAGATGCTGTGGTCTTCTGGCTCCACACTGTCGCAGTAACCCCGTAACAACTGGTGAGTGAAACCTGACAGTATAGTTACTAATAATACATTTCCCAACAACTCTAGCCTTTTCAAAGGAGTTTTCAATCTAAGCACAATTCTAGCAGGTGATAGCTATGGAGTTTTCAAGTTTAACGTTTCTGATATTCTGCCTTTATCTCCATTTAGAGGCAACAGGAATAAGTGTATTTGTAAGGTGTCAGAGGGCGGGAGCCATGGAAGAGGTGCTGCTTTATAACACCCGGGCACTTTACAGAAAAATTTTATTCCCATTCATATGTGCTATCAAGTGCATGGTATATCACACTCACTTGTAAGCCGAAAGCCTCTGCTGTCTCAAGACCTCCATCCTTTGGAGCCAACGCACATAACTCGGGACACCCACTTCAATTTAACATGCAGAAGTTTACTAGACAGTTCAAGTTCATCAGATTGCAAAACGTAGTACTAACGTAGTACATGACACTCATTTCTTGTTTCCTTAATGCAGCACATTTTCAGCATTACTATCCATCCCTCCAGGATTAGCCCTATGTTTCCGTAGTACACCAGGGACCTGTTACCTTCCCTTCACGCGTTTTCACGTCCATCTTCCTCTGAACGCCAAAGGATAAGGCACTCTTCATAGTACCTGTATCGAGCCTGGAGCTCCAGACTTTGCAGGAATGTCTGCAAGGGATTCCAGTAAGGCCTTCCACTGCCCCGAACAATAGATTCTTGTTGTCATTAACAGCACACTGCAAGTTGAACTTGACCTTGGTTAACGAACTTCCCTATCTTACTGTCTATGAGGTAGCAGTCTCTTTTATACTGTGAATTGCACCTCCCACTATGGGCTAGTCCCGAACTTTAAATATGTCTGCCCCTACAGTATGTAGCTTGGCAGCTCTCCCTCACAAACACTATGTATTACAATTACATACATTAAACATATTACATAAATAATACTAAAGTCTATCTTACCCTATACTTATTCCATGCTGCATACTACTCACATTATGCATAACCTGTACATAACAATTCACAGTATATCACATGACTACCTATACATTTCTCAAACCGCAGAACATAGTTTACACCTCACATGACACTACAGTATATACATAAAAAACGCATTACATCATTTACATGACGCAAATGGTGTTTTCAGGGATAAGAATGCGACAGTGTAGTCCACCATTCACACATATTTTCCAATGGCTGAAACATGAGGACAAGTGGTATTGGAGAAAGTTAAAAGGAATCTGTCACTTTTCCCACCTACTCTATAAGCAGCATAGAAGCAAACCCTGATTCCAACAGTATCACTTACTGGGCTGCATTCTGTAGTTGTGATAAAACCACTGTTTTATCAGCAGGCATAGTAGTAATCATATTGCCAACAGTCCTTAATATTTATTAGCTTTTATAATCCCGCCCCCACCACTGATAGGCTGCTTTCTGCCTATGCCCAGTGTACTCAGAAAGCTGCCAATCAGTGGTGTATTGGGAGTTAAATAGAGCTCGGCATACACAGAACTAGTAGAATTGCCACAGAATACAACTGTGTTGTTATCAAAAGTGAATCAAGCAGCCCAGTAAGAGACAAATTGCTGAAATCAGGGTCTTTGCCACTACATCATGCTGCTCTCAGGTGGGGTCTCAAAAACCTGGTGAATGGTGATAGATTCCTTTTAAAAGATCCATAACACTGGAGAATAATTAGAGTAGGATCTTAGTAAGTATGCTATATATTAACTTGAAAACAAAACATCTCAGGGTGTCCTAATATGTAACCAATTAATAAGGTATGACTTTCAGTGGTGTAACAGATGTAGGTTTAAGGTGGGGTATATTTATCAACATTCTCTAATTCTTAGATCATTTTAGACTGTTTAGTTTATACCACCTACTAGTTGACTTACAGAAATTTGGCCAATATATGTGCTTTTTTGGAACATTGTCTTGTACATTATAATACAGAACTATTATCCGCAGTATCACTGTAAATATTTAGAAGCTGAAGTGTTGTCAGCAGAGAAAATACAGCGAAAAACAATTGCAAAGAGAGGTAAATATTTTAAAAGGTGAACAGACTACCTTTGCATCAACAGATCTTGGAATAATATTAAGTTCCACAATTGAATGTGTTAAATAAAATGTTCCTGTGCTAAGATGCTGTGCCTAAGACGCTGTGTCAGGGGAAGCATAAGTCAAGTATGAAAAGTGAGTATACAGTCAAAACAGCAGGGACTCTCACAGCTTCTGATTTACGAGGTAAGACATTCCCTTTGAATACTGCAGCGTAGCATCACTGTCTACTTCTCTGGTGAAAGTCAGCAGGTCACTTGTAAATGGATGGCTTTTACACCATGTTACAGTTGATGCAAAATGGCACCACAATGATTATTTGGAGATGTAGTCAAAGTTATTGTCTACTTGACACAGTGCGGGTTCAGATAAAAAAAAGTCCCCTCTTCTCAACCGTCAGACACAATCGAAGCAGAGACTAGGGACATGAATATTCACTTGGTCAGGATAGTAAAAACCGGTGCTACACAGGAGCCCTCAGATCATACCGGTGAGTGCAGGCCGCATGTCAAAACGTAAGCACTACTCTGCTTCAGAATACTGAAATCTTCAGAAAATGGCAGCACTTTCACAGAACTATCGCAAAATAGTCTAAGCAGTATTCATACCACACTTTTCTTCACCTCCTAGCACGTAATCACCACAGTATTATAAAAATACATTCATTATGAGCATCTACTCAACAATTTCCATTTTTGACCTATGTAGAGCCATTATATTGTCCTATACTAGGATGTACTGAAGCACATAACTTATCATCTCCTCCTCTCCGAAACTATTTTCTAGATTTCTGGGTGTAGCTAACAACAGCCACTGATAGCAGGCAGCACTGCCTCCTTCAGAGTCAGAGTACAAGCACAGGGCTATGGCTAGGGTTCAAGCCGTGCTTACTCTGGCCAAGCAAGTACTATCAAAGTCAGGGCAACTGCTCGGTAAGCAAATTGATGGGGTCATAAAGGAGCATGGAGCTCTTGGACATGCTAGGGCTGCATATGTATTAAGACAAGTGTTAAAAGTAATTACAGCAATGAAATACAGTACATACTGCTTATATGATTTCTATAGGACTAAGTCCCATTATATAACTGTTTAATTAGTTTAATTTGCATTTTGGGAGTAACAGAATCCATTTAAGGAGTAAAAAATTGTGGCATATAGAGTGTTATAGAAGAAGTTGGTGCTGCATACAGTGTAGACAGTAATTAGCAAACAAATTATAAACACTGTAAGTTGATACCACAGTTTTAGAGGTTAAAAATTAATTGTTACTTTGTCACTGATTATTTATAGAAAATTCTGCAAAAATGAGACCAGGTAAACAGATTATCACTTTACTATATCATTGTGTGCTCTTACACATGTCACATCTATGGTCGCTTTACAGAACTGAGAAAAATGAAACAATTGTGCAAGAACAAGAAACAAAGCACTTTTGATGTGAATAGTATTTCGAGCCAAAGCATTTAATTAGTGTGGAAACATCAATATAACACTTTTCAAGTCATTGTCTATTGAATGTTAGCTTGCTGACCGAGCACTCCGCCCCCACCAGGTGGTGATTTTAATTACACCAGGTCCCTACTTTACCCATAAATGCAGGCATTACTGACAGATGTGCATATTCACCCAGAAATTCAGATATCAGCCTAAAAGAGGTATGTTCACATTAGGTCAGGGACTCACCAGAATTGAGACCACCTTGACGATGGTTGGTGGGCTTTAAAATGTTTGGCCAAATGTTTATACTAAGCGTCTCAAATTTTTCCTTATATTCCAAAGCCATATTGCTATTCTAAATTTCATGTATTCCATGTTGTCATGCTTTAGTATGCTTGAGTGCAGCCTTTTTTTGTATCTTTTTTTGTATTTTTTTTTGTATCTTTTTTTGTATGTTTTACATGGGGGTAGCTTCCCTTGGTTTGCACCTAGTTCACATTAGTCTGGATGTGCCAGTCAGGTTTTTTTGTCTTTTGCCACTTTTCAAGTCACGTTATTCTACTAGACACCTTCTGGCGCTGGAAGATGTCTTGCAATGCAACATTTGTAAGATGTCTCACTAGAGCTTGAAGATATAATATTAATTAGTATGTCTTAATAAGTAAATAAACCAAAGAAAATAATGACCCTGTCACTGAATTCTGCTTGATTCTCTTGGGTATGACATGCCAGAGGATAAATTCAGTAAAATTATAAAATATAGTGGATTGTAAAATTAATTTTGACAATAACAAGTGTTGGGAATAATGGAGCAAATGGCTGCAAGGAGAAAAATCACTGCTCTTCTTGAGAGTAGGATGAGGTGAGTTTGACTTTAGTTTTTTTAATTGAAAAACGGAGAATAAGAGACTCAAAAGAGGTCATCATAAGTAAATAATGGCACAAAAAGGGACATATTTATTGTATGGGGCCAAATAAAGGGTAGAATTATTGTATGTGGGCAAAAGGGCACCACCTAATAATTATATGTGGGCATAAAGAAGAATCTAATTATTTGGGGGCACAGAGGTAGACCTAATTATTATATGAGAGCTATATCAAGGGTCTAATTATTGTATCGGAGCAAAAATCACTGTGTAATTATTCTATAGGGTAACAAAGGAGGACGTATTATTTTATGGGGACACAAAGGGGCACCTATTTATTGTATGGGCACAAAAGGAAAATTAATTATTGCATAGAGACACAAAGGCATCCTAATTAATGTCTGGGTTCACAAAGGGAGACCTAATTATTAGAGTATTGGTCACTTAACGTGACTAGTAAGTGTGCACTAGTGCTGGCACTAAGAGTTGGTGTTTAAAGCTGGATATGCTAGCACACCTTATTGCCCTCATGCATAATAATTAACTATAAAACTAGGAAATAGACAATAATGATATGCCCTAAATACACCTGGAATGAGTAACAGTAAGGTTAGATATAAATAGCTTGATGTCTATCTATGATGTTGCATAGATTCTGTATGGAGTAAATTTGCAATGCTCTGTGCTGAGTGATGATTGTTGGCATGATCGACAAAGGTGGGTAGACCCTGCACCTTTGATCTGTGCAGTGGACAAACAGTGTTGGCAGCGTTCCAGCCGGTCACACTTGACAGACACCTGTTTGAAAAGGATGAAGAACTGCCGGCCTGTGTGTGCCGGACATCACTAAGCTACATGCTCTGTTCAATGGCAAAAAGTAAAAGTGCTGATTATCCGATGTGTTTCTGAGAAACCGTCCTGCTTCATCAGGGATTACATTCTATAATCAATTACAGTTCTTATATAGGTGCGTGTCACAGCACATTGGTCCAAAGGTTAATTCATTATTTTTAGAAAGCAAACAATTCCATTTCACTATTGAGTCCTGCTAATGTGTGAATATCTACTTACTTTCTGCCCTTGACATATGATGTACAGTACAGACCAAAAGTTTGGACACACCTTCTCATTCAAAGATTTTTCTGTATTTTCATGACTATGAAAATTGTAGAATCACACTGAAGGCATCAAAACTATGAATTAACACATGTGGAATTATACATTACACTTTACAAAAAAGTGTGAAACAACTGAAAATATGTCTTATATTCTAGGTTCTTCAAAGTAGCCACCTTTTGCTTTGATTACTGCTTTGCACGCAGAAAAGTTGAACGGATGGACTCTACATGCCTGGTTCCCACCGTGAAGCATGGAGGAGGTGGTGTGATGATGTGGGGGTGCTTTGCTGGTGACACTGTTGGGGAGTTATTCAAAATTGAAGGCATACTGAAGCAGCATGGCTACCAAAGCATCTTGCAGCGGCATGCTATTCCATCCGGTTTGCGTTTAGTTGGACCATCATTTATTTTTCAACAGGACAATGACTCCAAACACACCTCCAGCCTGTGTAAGGGCTATTTGACCAAGAAGGAGAGTGTTGGGGTGCTACGCCAGATTACCTGGCCTCCACAGTCACCAGACCTGAACCCAATCAAGATGGTTTGGGGTGAGCTGGACCGCTTACCGCTTCAATTTTAAATAAATCCCCAACAGTGTCACCAGCAAAGCACCCCCATACCATCACACCACCTCCTCCATGCTTCACGGTGGGAACCAGGCATGTAGAGTCCAGCTGTTCACCTTTTCTGCTCGCAAAAGAATAATCAAAGCAAAAGGTGGCAACTTTGAAGAACTTAGAATATAAGACATATTTTCAGTTGCTTCACACTTTTTTGTAAAGTGTAATGTATAATTCCACATGTGAAAATTCATAGTTTTGATGCCTTCAGTGTGATTCTACAATTTTCATGGTCATGAAAATACAGAAAAATCTTTGAATGAGAAGGTGTGTCCAAACTTTTGGTCTGTACTGTATATAGACTCCTCCTCCCCATTTTTTTTGCACTTTCTATACCCAGAATGAACTTCCCACTAATTTGCCGTTATGTGCCATCTTATAATTACCCCTTTAGTATAACATGTTATATGGGTTTTTATTGTAAATGTTCTCTCTGGGGTTTCAAATGTTTATGTTGGATTGAGATTTTTTATTATTGCTTTGCACATTGTACAGTTTTTGCAAGGGTAAAAAATCATTGTTTTGTCTTAGATTGTTATTTTTTGTTACACATGCATTTCTAATAACTGTAGGAGCATGACTGGGGTGGGATAATTTCCACCATCATTTTATTCCCTTGCAATAGCAACCGTTTTTTTTACAATTAGTTTTAAAACAACCTACACTCATGATTATATTGGGTTATTCTGGGTATATTACATGGATTATTCTCTTTTTCTACCTTATTTACTATGTTGGCAATTAGTAAAGATTCATTTCTACTTTGTCATTAATTTCTTTTAGCTTAGCCTGATTGTATCCTTTTTAAGGAAATAACATCTGAACAATTAGACTCTGTAAGTAAAAGCCATAAGGTTAATTTGAACTCATAAATATTTTAAATATGATACCCAATGTTTCTTGCAGACATGAGGTATTGCGATGGGGACCAGATTTGCACCAAGATTTGCTAATCTCTATGTGGGGAGGGTCTAACACTCCCACCACATGGGTGAAAAGACTCACTGACCCAATTTTTAAATGATATACATAAAAATGATTTAAATTTACATTTTAGTTCAACAACTAGAGCTACATCCATTAACTTTTTGGACATTACTGTATTTGAAGATGGAAGTAATATAGCCAAGACATTTAGCAAACCAGCAGACAATAATAGTTGTATTCAAATGGATAGTTGCCACTTGCCAGTATGGCTTGAAAATATGCCGAGAGGTCAGTACAAGCAAATTAGGAGAATTGTACAAAAAAGGTGAACTATTGCAAAGAATAACAAAAAATTATAAATAAATTTGTTCAAAAAGGATATAATCAGGCTAAGTTAAAAGAAATTAACTAATGGCAAAGAAGAAAAAATGCTGCTAGCTTTCTATATACACTTTCAAACCCTATCTGCACTAGCATTTGCACCTTCTGTATCCCTTTCTGGCCATACACTTTGGCCTCAAATACATTGATATTTACTAGTGATGGCAAGTATACTCGTTGCTCGGGTTTTCCCAAATACATGTGAGGAATGCCTGTTTGTTAGGGAATCCCCCACATGTATTCAGGCTGTCTAGCAGCCGCAAATCATGCAACTGCGTCGACAGAAACTAAATCTCCAAGCAGGCCAAAATACTCGGAGGACACCCGAGCATGCTTGGAAAAACCCGAGTAACGAGTATACTAGCTCATCACTAATATTTACCTATTGTGTATGCCAGTGCACGATAATTTCTTTTCCATATGGACTATATATGATTTGTTCTCAATTGAACTGTATATTACTCTTTGTTCCTCTGGACACTGGTCTATTACAGCTTGGGTGCGCCTCCCTTGTTTTTATCATTATTTTATAATTATCTTGCATTGTTCTGTTTTTTCTTATTACCACCTGTATGTTAATAAATATATATATATATATATATATATATATATATATATAATAAATATATATATATATATTACATTTTTTCACCATCCCTTTATACTTTGAACTTGATGGTTGGATTCGTTTCTTGCCTTTCTCTTAGTGACAAGAGAGCAGCACATGTTCAAAGTGGAGGACATAACACACTTTGATTGTCTCACTTCACATATGTAATGTATCCTCATAGACAGAAAAAAAAGCCCTTTACTCACCCACCGGAATGTGGTAGGGCAGGGAGTCTGTATTCCTAGCAGACTGAAGTAAAGGCAGGAAACTACTGCCTGCCCCTGAGTCCTTGGAAGCTGCCAGTCTCAGCTGGCTCTTGCTGGGCTGCGCACAGTGATGATGATGACTGATGGTGTCAGTGTGGCCCAGGTGCTTCATTCCTCCTTCAGATCACGAACGTGAATAGGTGGAAAAGGTTGTCACATGGGAGAGTGGGTCGAGGTTGGACACAGTGCTGAAGTTGATTCTTGGCAGCGTCAGCACAGGGATCTAGATATTATATCACTGGAGGGACTTGTGGACTGCTTCTCTAGGGAGACTGAGCGGCCCACTATTGGTATTTTCCAGAATTGCCAGAAGGCCAGTCCAGTCCTGGTGGTAATACTTGCTAACTTTATGACTGCATTGTCGTTATAATTTGGTAGTTATGGGGGTGGGGCACCTCTGGCTGTACAACAATTATCATTTGGAGAAGTGTCAGATACAATGATCAACTCTTTCTAATGACAAACAACAGAATGCATGACTGGAATTTAATTAATACAATCCATGGGTGGACATTGGTGACCCAACTGGTAAAGGGGGCCATTTGCACCTACAGAGCAGAAACCGGTTGTCATAAAAACATTATTAGACTGCTATGGGTTCATATACTGTTCTTGCTCTGGGGTCCCCTTCCGTCTGTGTTCACCCCGATACAACCTGCAGCTCAACATACATAATACGTACTACACTGTACAGTATACAAAGTTACATACATTTTTTTATCTAGATTACATTTATATGAGCAGTAAAATGGTGCTTAAAGATATAATTCTGCCACCGATTCCCTTCACGTCCTTAGCCAAGTGCCAACATAGTGTGGCAAAGGAACCTTTTTCTGGTGTGCATTAAATCGAAAAATGCACTTGTGGGAAAGGGATACAGCAATAAATGTGTACTAGTAAATGCAAATAATTTTAGCTTGGAAAACATCAAAACCACTTTTTTATATTTAGCTGGACAACCCTTTTTAAGAAGTTTTGCTAAAGCCTCCAAATGTGTATGGTAGCCCAGAACAATTTATTGTTGGGGAAAATATTGATCTGGTCTGTCTGATTTCAGACTACCGATCATATTGTGTCCCAGAGATAAGGCACTGCCAGATATGTCTGGTGAAGGCTATGTCATAGAGAACACAGGAGCACTCAGCCAATTGAGCGCTCTTCTATATGGGAGAACTGGCTGTGATAGCTGCTGGACGAACGATCAGGCAACAGCCATCTAGTGTGTATGGTGGGCTAAGATGCCACATGATTGTTATCAATAGCCCTTCTAGTCTGCGTTATATAGCATAGCATATACTGTAGTACATGGCAACAATAACAATTTAAAAAAATGACATCATATCAGTTCAGTATTTTTTTCATACCTGGCAGGACTCCTGCTGGTCAGTATTTGCTCTTTTAAATAATCAGATAGGTACTTTTTAGTGTACAATGACTACTTGATTGCTAACAGTCAAGACTGACCTTCCAGGACAGAAGAAATTCTACTGAATGGGGTACATAAATCAGAATATTATTATTCTTAGTTACAGCTGAATGAGTTTGTTCTTTTATTTCTAAAGCATGGCAAACAATGACTGCACTGATTGTGATTGTAGGGTAATAAAGAATTTGATGTCATCTTTTTAACATGTATTTGCTTCACAGAAACTATCTTAAGGGTTCATCTTTATTCAGAAAGATAGCTTCTTTTCGGTTAAACTGTAATTCAAGAACTAATGTAGACTTGAAAATATATATCAATATATACATATACATTTTTAACCTAAAATATATTTAAAATATAAAAAGTATATATTTTTAGCCTAAATTTACTATGCTTTGGAGTCTGGTCTGCAATGTGAATCAAATTTTTCTGCAAAACTTTTAGTGAAACTACTGAATTTATATAAGAAAATCAAGTTATTGGGTGTACCTCTGGAGAAATATAGGCAAAGAAATGTAAATATATGTTTAGTGCCTTGCGAAAGTATTCGGCCCCTGGAACTTTTCAACCTTTTCCCACATATCATGCGTCAAACATAAAGATACCAAATGTTAATTTTTGGTGAAGAATCAACAAGTGGGACACAATTGTGAAGTTGAACGGAATTTATTGGTTATTTTAAATTTTTGTGGAAATACAAAAACTGAAAAGTGAGGCGTGCAATATTATTCGACCCCTGTAACTTAATACTTTGTTGAGCCACCATTTACTGCGATTACAGCTGCAAGTCGCTTGGGGTATGTCTCTATAGTTTTGTACATCGAGAGACTGAAATTCTTGCCCATTCTTCCTTGGCAAACAGCTCGAGCTCTTTCCACAGATTCTCGATTGGATTCAGGTCTGGACTTTGACTTGGCCATTCTAACACCTGGATACGTTTATTTGTGAACCATTCCATTGTAGATTTTGCTTTATGTTTGGGATCATTGTCTTGGTGGAAGACAAATCTCCGTCCCAGTCTCAGGTCTTTTGCAGACTCCAACAGGTTTTCTTCAAGAATGGTCCTGTATTTGGCTCCATCCATCTTCCCATCAATTTTAACCATCTTCCCTGTCCCTGCTGAAGCAGGCCCAAAACCATGATGCTGCCACCACGTTTGACAGTCGGGATGGTGTGTTCAGGGTGATGAGCTGTGTTGCCTTTACGCCAAACATATCGTTTGGCATTGTTGCCAAAAATGTCGATTTTGGTTTCATCTGACCAGAGCACCTTCTTCCACATGTTTGGTGTGTCTCCCAGGTGGATTGTTGTAAACTTTAAACAACACTTTTTATGGATATCTTTGAGAAATGGCTTTTTTCTTGCCACTCTTCCATAAAGGCCAGATTTGTGCAGTGTACGACTGATTGTTGTCCTATGGACAGACTGTCCCACCTCAGCTGTAGATATCAGCAGTTCATCTAGAGTGATCATGGGCCTCTCGGCTGCATCTCTGATCAGTCTTCTCCTTGCTTGAGATGAAAGTTTAGAGGGACGGCCGGGTCTTGGTAGATTTGCAGTGGTATGATACTCCTTCCATTTCAATATGATAGCTTGCACAGTGCTCCTTGGGATGTTTAAAATTTTGGAAATCATTTTGTATCCAAATCCAGCTTTAAACTTCTCCATAACAGTATCACAGACCTGCCTGTTGTGTTCCTTGGTCTTCATGATGCTCTCTGTGCTTCAAACAGAACCCTGAGACTGTCACAGAGCAGGCGCATTTATATGGAGACTTGATTACACACAGGTGGATTATATTTATCATCAGTAGCCATTTAGGACAACATTGGATCATTCAGAGATCCACAATGAATTTCTGGAGTGAGTTTGCTGCACTGAAAGTAAAGGGGCCGAATAATATTGCACGCCCCACTTTTCAGTTTTTGTATTTCCACAAAAATTTAAAATAACCAATAAATTTCGTTCAACTTTACAATTGTGCCCCAATTGTTGTTGATTCTTCACAAAAAAATTACATTTGATATCTTTATGTTTGAAGCATGATTTGTGGGAAAAGGTTGAAATGTTCCAGGGGGCCAAATACTTTCGCAAGGCACTGCATATATCTATATATAGATATATAAAGATATATATACAGGGCTCAGTAAAGGAGTACACCCCTTTGAAACTAAAGATTTTAATTCAAACCTCACTGAGCAAATTTCCAAAATTTTGACAAAACTCAGGTTTATAGAACATTTTTAACCCATAACAGGAAGTAAGGTTAATAATATAACTTCCAAAATCTTCAGTTTTACTAAAAATAGTTGTTGCAGAAATGAATACACCCACATCGAAAACTACTACATCAAGAATTTTGTACGACCTCCATGATTTTTGAGGACAGCACCAAGTCTTTCTAGGTATGGAATTAACAGGTTGGTGGCATATTGCAACATCTATCTTTTCCATTCTTCAAGGATCTTTTAACCCCTCTCTGCCATCAGACGTACTATTCCGTCCATGTGACCCTGGACCTAATTCCCATGGACGGAATAGTACGTCATGGGCGATCAGCTGCGCTCCCGGGGGGAGCGCAGCTGATCGCCGCCGGTGTCAGCTGATTATCACAGCTGACACCCGTAACTGTGTGTCAGGAGCGGTCACGACCGCTCCCGGCACATTAACCCTTGGCACACCGCGATCAAACATGATCGCGGTGTACCCGGGACACAGGGGAGGATCGCGCAGGCAGGGGGCTCCCTGCGCGCTCCCCTGAGACCCTCAGAGCAGCGCGATGTGTCGCGCTGTTCCGAGGGTCCGTCCTCCCTCCAGGTCCCCGGATCCAAGATGGCGCCGGGGTCCTGCAGGGAGGCGGCTTCCTCAGTGCCTGCTGAAAGCAGGCGCTGGGGAAGCCTGCAGCGATGCCAGAGCGATCGCTGGTGTGACAGAGTGCTGTGCACACTGTCACACCAGCGATCTGATAAAATACTGTGATATCCCACCCTGGGACAAAGTAAAAAGTAAAAAAAGTAAAAATAAAAAGTGTAAAAAAATATCATAAAAAAAAAAAAAATATTCCCCAATAAATTCATTTTTTCCTGTAAATAAAAAAAACAAAACAATAAAAGTACACATATTTGGTATCACCGCGTCCGTAACGACCCCCCCTATAAAACTGTCCCACTAGTTAACCCCTTTAGTGAACCCCTTAAAAAAAAAAAAAAAACGAAGCAAAAAATCAATGCTTTATCATCATACCGCCGAACAAAAAGTGAAATAACACGCAATCAAAAAGACCGATATAAATAAACATGGTACCACTGAAAACGTCATCTTGTCCCGCAAAAAACGAGCCGTCACACAGCATCATGAGCGAAAAAATAAAAAAGTTATAGCTCGCAGAATAAAGCGATGCAAAAATAATGATTTTTTATATAAAATTGTTTTCATTCTATAAAAGCGCCAAAACCTAAAAAAATGATATAAATGAGGTATCGCCATAATCGTACTGACCCGAAGAATAAAACTGCTTTATCAATTTTACCACACGCGGAACGGTATAAACGCCTCCCCCAAAAGAAATTCATGAATTGCTGATTTTTGTTCATTCTAACCTCCCAAAAATCGAAATAAAAAGCGATCAAAAAATGTCACGTGCTCAAAAATGGTACAAATAAAAACGTCAACTCGTCCCGCAAAAAATAAGACCTCACATGACTCTGTGGGCCAAAATATGCAAAAATTATAGCTCTCAAAATGTGGTGATGCAAAAAACTATTTTTTGCAATAAAAAGCGTCTTTTAGCGTGACAGCTGCCAATCATAAAAACCCGCTATGAATAGTAAATCAAACCCCCTTTATTACCCCCTTAGTTAGGGAAAAATAATAAAATTAAAAAAATGTATTTATTTCCATTTTCCCGTTAGGGTTAGGGTTGCGGCTAAAGTTAGGGTTAGGGTTGGCGCTAACGTTAGTATTAGGGTTAGGGTTGGCGCTAACGTTAGGATTAGGGTTGGGATTAGGGTTATGGGTGTGTTAGGGTTAGGTTTGTGGTTAGGGTTGGGACTAGGGTTATTGGTGTTTGGGGTTAGGGTTGGAGTTAGAATTGGGGGGTTTCTGCTGTTTAGGCACATCAGGGGCTCTCGAAATGTGACATGGCGTCTGATCTCAATTCCAGCCAATTCTGCGTTGAAAAAGTCAAATGGTGTTCCTTCACTTCTGAGCTCTGCCATGCGCCCAAACAGTAGTTTACCCCACATATGGGGTATCAGCATACTCTGGACCCCAAGAGTTATTGTGCAATTTGGCCTATTTCTCCTGTTACCCTTGGAAAATAAAAAACTGGGGGCGACAAAATCATTTTTGTAAAAAAAAAAAGGATTTTTTTTGTTTTTACGGCTGTATGTTATAAAACTTTTGTGAAGTACTTGGGGCTTCATAGCGCTCACCACACTTCTAGATAAGTTCCTTGTGGGGTCTATTTTCCAAAATGGGGTCACTTGTGGGGGTTTCCACTGTTTAGGCGCATCAGGGGCTCTCCAAATGCGACATGACGCCCCCAGACCATTCCATCAAAGTCTGCAATCCAAAACGTCACTACTTACCTTCCGAGCCCCGACGTGTGCCCATACAGTAGTTTTCTCCCACATATTGGGTATCAGCGTACTCAGGACAATTTGGACAACAACTTTTGGGGTCCAATTTCTCCTGTTACCCTTGTGAAAATAAAATATTGGGGGCGAAAAAATCATTTTTGTAAAAAAAAAAGGATTTTTTATTTTTACGGCTGTACGTTATAAACTTCTGTGAAGCACTTCGGGGTTCAAAGTGCTCACCACACATCTAGATAAGTTCCTTGTGGGGTCTATTTTCCAAAATGGGGTCACTTGTGGGGGGTTTCCACTGTTTAGGCGCATCAGGGGTTCTCCAAATGCGACATGACGCCCCCAGACCATTCCATCAAAGTCTGCAATCCAAAACGTCACTACTTCCCTTCCGAGCCCCGACGTGCGCCCATACAGTAGTTTACTCCCACATATTGGGTATCAGCATACTCAGGACAAATTGGACAACAACTTTTGGGGTCCAATTTCTCCTGTTACCCTTGTGAAAATAAAATATTGGGGGCGAAAAAATCATTTTTGTAAAAAAAAAAAGGATTTTTTATTTTTACGGCTGTACGTTATAAACTTCTGTGAAGCACTTCGGGGTTCAAAGTGCTCACCACACATCTAGATAAGTTCCTTGTGGGGTCTATTTTCCAAAATGGGGTCACTTGTGGGGGGTTTCCACTGTTTAGGCGCATCAGGGGCTCTCCAAATGCGACATGACTCCCCAGACCATTCCATCAAAGTCTGCAATCCAAAACGTCACTACTTCCCTTCCGAGCCCGACGTGCGCCCATACAGTAGTTTACTCCCACATATTGGGTATCAGCATACTCAGGACAAATTGGACAACAACTTTTGGGGTCCAATTTCTCCTGTTACCCTTGTGAAAATAAAATATTGGGGGCTAAAAAATCATTTTTGTAAAAAAAAAAGACATTTTTTATTTTACGGCTGTACGTTATAAACTTCTGTGAAGCAATTGGGGTTCAAAGTGCTCACCACACATCTAGATAAGTTCCTTGAGGGGTCTAGTTTCCAAAATGGTGTCATTTGTGGGGGTTTCCACTGTTTAGGCAGATCAGGAGCTCTCCAAACACGACATGGCATCCAGCCAATTCTGCGTTGAAAAAGTCAAACGGCGCTCCTTCCCTTCCAAACTCTGCCATGCACCCAAACAGTGGTTTACCCCCACATATGGGGTATCAGCGCACTCAGGACAAATTGCACAATAACTTTTGGAGTCTTGTTTCCCTTGGGAAAATAAAAATTGGGTGAAAAGATCAATTTTGTGGAAAAAATATAATTTTTTAATTTTACGGCTCTACGTTATAAACTTGTGTGAAGCACTTGGGGGTTCAAATTGCTCACCAAAGATCTAGATAAGTTCCTTAGGGGGTCTAGTTTCCCAAATGGGGTATTTTGTGGGGGGTTTCCACTGTTTAGTCACATCAGGGGCTCTCCAAATGCAACATGGCGTCCAATCTCAATTCCAGCCAATTTTGGTTGGAAAAAGTCAAATAGTGCTCCTTCCATTCCGAGCTCTGCCATGCGCCCAAACAGTGGTTCCCCCCCACATATGGGGTATCAGCGTACTCAGGACAAATTGGACAACAAATTTTGTGGTCCAATTTCTCCTGTTACCTATGGGAAAATAAAAAATTAGTGACTAAGAGATAATTTTTGTGGGAAAAAAATAGGATTTTTTATTTTCATGCCCGGGCATTATAAACTTGTGTGAAGCACTTGGGGGTTCAAAGTGCTCACCAAAGATCTAGATAAGTTCCTTAGGGGGTCTAGCTTCCAAAATGGGGTCACTTGTGGGGGTTTCCACTGTTTAGGCTCATCTGGGGCACTACAAACGGAACATGACCCCCATCAATGTTTGCATTCCAAAACGTTACTGCTTCTTTTCCAAGCCCTGCCGTGCGCCCAAACAGTTTCCCCCCCCCCACATATGGGGTATCAGCGTACTCAGGACAAATTGGACAACAAGTTTTGGGGTCCAATTTCCTTGGGAAAAATCAAAAATTTGGGACTAAAAAATCATTTTTGTAGAAAATTGTTTTTTTTTTTTTTTCACACCCAGGCATTATAAACTTTTGTGAAACACTTTGGGGTTCAAAGTGCTCACAACAGATCTAGATAAGTTCCTTAGGGGGTCTAGTTTCCAAAATGGTGTCACTTGTGGGGGGTTTCCACTGTTTAGGCGTATCAGGGGCTCTCCAAACACGACATGGCGTCCAATCTCAACTCCAGCCAATTTTAGTTTGAAAAAGTCAAATGGCGCTCCTTCCCTTACGAGCTCTGCCGTGTGCCCAAACAGTGGTTTTCCCCCACATATGGGGTATTGGCGTACTCAGGAGAAATTGCACAACAACTTTATCTGTCCATTTTCTCCTTTTACCCTTGTGAAAATAAAAAAAAGTTTGTAAAAGATCATTTTTGTGGCTAAAAAGTTAAATATTAATTTTTTCCATCCACATTGCTTCAGCTCCTGTGAAGCACCTGAAGGGTTAATAAACTTCTTGAATGTAGTTTTGAGTACCTTGAGGGGTGCAGTTTTTAGAATGGTGTCACTTTTGGGTATTTTCTGCCATATAGACCCGTCAAAGTGACTTCAAATGTGAGGTGGTCCCTAAAAAAATGGCTTTGTAAATTTTGTTGTAAAAATGAGAAATCACTGGTCAACTTTTAACCCTTCTAATTTCCTAACAAAGAAAAATTTTGGTTCCAAAATTGTGCTGATGTAAAGTAGACATGTGGGAAATGTTATTTCTTAACTATTTTGTGTGACATATTTCTCTGTTTTAAGGGAAAAAAAATTCAAAGTTTGAAAATTGCAAAATTTTTAAAATTTTCGCCATATTTGCGTTTTTTTCAAAAATAAACGCAAGGTATATCGAAGAAATTTTACCACTAACATGAAGTACAATATGTCACGAGAAAACAGTCTCAGAATCGCGAAGATCCGTTGAAGCGTTCCAGAGTTATAACCTCATAAAGAGACAGTGGTCAGAATTGTAAAAATTGGCCCGGTCATTAACGTGCAAATCACCCTTGGGGGTGAAGGGGTTAAAGCCTGGATGCTGGATAGAGAGTGATGCTCAACTTATCTCGTCAGAATTCCCCATAGGTGTTTGGTTGGGTTGACATCAGGACACATACTTGATCATTCCATCACTTTCACCTTGTTCTTCTTCAGTAATGCAACAAATGTGTTTTTGGAGCATAATCTTGTTGTAAAAGTGCCTGTTGACCAAGGGCATGGAGTGATGGTAGTATCTTCTCTTTCAATATAGAGCAGTACATCTGAGAATTCATGATACCATCTATGAAATGTACCTCCCCAACCTCTGGAGCACTCATGCAGCCCCACATAAGGAAACTGACAACACTAAATTTCACTCTAGACACCATGCATTTTTCTAAATTAGTTTTTTCTTAATGCATGGTGCCTAGAGAGAATCATAAATTCACAAATGTACTGCTCTACAGATACATTATTGGGCTGCAAAGGGCCCATATACTGTTTTTGAACAGGGGTCCTCTTTTGTCTGTGCCCATGCCTGGTTGTCTCTAAAGATCTCTGTCTCAGTCCTACTCAGTCCTTCTTCCCATTTAGGTCATTTTACATAAGGTAAGGTTTTAATACTACAGGTTGGGACCATTCTGAATAGGGTCACCTTTTTGTGGTGGAATGGCTTTTATGTTTTTTATTAAAATTATGTTAAGTAGCCTATGTTATTTTCATGCACTATTTACATATTTACCATAGGGCATTTGCTCTCTTTTTTTATTAGATTTTGTCTGTTTAATAGCTAGTGTGAACATGCACCTACATGTTGCATGCATACCAACTTATATTCCAGTTCATCTCTTTAGGTTTTTGTTTTAGGCAAATAAGGTCATGGCCTCCATTTTCTTTGGGATGGATATTACGTTTATATAGCTACCCATGGCTGGGTGTCTATTAATCGGGGCCTCAGGCCTACTAGACCCTTATTCGCATTTACAGCATTTGACATGTGGTAAGATTTTAACACTGTAGGTTAGGACCATCTCGAATAGGCTCACTTTCACTTGATAGGCTAGCTTTTATGTTTTTTTATCAAAATGATGTCAACTAAGTACCCTATGTTATTTTCATGCACTATTGCTATTTGTTTACTGCAGGGTATTTGCTCATTTTGTTTCTATCTTTTTTTTGTCAATGAAGATATACGTAGTTGCATGATGGCTAGATCCCCCATGTGACTGTCAGGAGAGTCAAATAAATTGAAATGTCATATAGAGCAATCCCCGTGAACACTATAACCAATGTTGCTTGTGAAATAGTTTGCTGAAATCAGAAGTGTCTTGATTAGTGTTGAGCATTCCGATACCGCAAGTATCGGGTATCGGCCGATATTCGCGTTATCGGAATTCCGATACTTAATTCCGATACTTTTTCCATATCGTATACCGGAATCGGAAGTTCCCATAATTCTTTGAGAGGCAATGTGATTTTAGTCAGCCAATGAGGAATCCTACGAAGTGTGGGCACATCCTGTAATGCTGCGGTCATCTTAACTAATGGCATGGCTGTGATTGGCTGCTGAAATGATGTCAGAATGCACTATAAAAGGCGCCGCCGCCATTTTAGCGTCACTGTGCTGTGAACTCAGTAAGGGACAGAACGCTACTCTGCTAACTCTGAGGGACAGTTAGATATTGCGATTTTGTGTACTACTGTGCTTGAGGCAGGCTAGTTTACCAACCGCTGTGTAAAGCTTCATTTTGCCAGTGTTGTTTTAACAGCTCTGTGCAAGGTGTGTGTGTGACAGTGCAGGTGACGCTGCAGTTTGCTCTGCATCCACCGCTGTTTGTAGGCATCTGCACGTGTCACTTTTTTTTTTTTATTTTTTTTTATTTTATTTAGTGGAATTGGTGCAGCTCCATTATATTAGAAAAAAATCAAATCTATTAGTGTGACGTGCTTCCATCCGTATACAATACATTGGTTGCAAACACTATAGAACTACACAAAGGAGCTTTTCACAGATAGTGAATAGTTGTGTTTCAGTGTTCACTGCAGTCTGTGAGGTTTTGATTTTTTGAGTGCAGATCACGCTCCAGTTAGTTCTTCAACCACTGCCGGTTGTAGTCTGCTGAGCGTGTGTCACTGCCTCATCCTTCACATTTTTCTCTAATTGGTGCTGCTCCATTTTAGTGGAAAAAAATCTAATCTATTAGTGTGACGCGCTTCCATCCGTATACAATACATTGGTTGCAAACACTATAGAACTACACAAAGGAGCTTTTCACAGATAGTGAATAGTTGTGTTTCAGTGTTCACTGTAGTCTGTGAGCTTTTCATTTTGTGAGTGCAGATTACGCTCCAGTTTGTACTTCAACCACTGCCGGTTGTAGTCTGCTGAGCGTGTGTCACTGCCTCATCCTTCACATTTTTCTCTAATTGGTGCTGCTCCATTTTAGTGGAAAAAAATCTAATCTATTAGTGTGACGCGCTTCCATCCGTATACAATACATTGGTTGCAAACACTATAGAACTACACAAAGGAGCTTTTCACAGATAGTGAATAGTTGTGTTTCAGTGTTCACTGTAGTCTGTGAGCTTTTCATTTTGTGAGTGCAGATTACGCTCCAGTTTGTACTTCAACCACTGCCGGTTGTAGTCTGCTGAGCGTGTGTCACTGCCTCATCCTTCACATTTTTCTCTAATTGGTGCTGCTCCATTTTAGTGGAAAAAAATCTAATCTATTAGTGTGACGCGCTTCCATCCGTATACAATACATTGGTTGCAAACACTATAGAACTACACAAAGGAGCTTTTCACAGATAGTGAATAGTTGTGTTTCAGTGTTCACTGTAGTCTGTGAGCTTTTCATTTTGTGAGTGCAGATTACGCTCCAGTTTGTACTTCAACCACTGCCGGTTGTAGTCTGCTGAGCGTGTGTCACTGCCTCATCCTTCACATTTTTCTCTAATTGGTGCTGCTCCATTTTAGTGGAAAAAAATCTAATCTATTAGTGTGACGCGCTTCCATCCGTATACAATACATTGGTTGCAAACACTATAGAACTACACAAAGGAGCTTTTCACAGATAGTGAATAGTTGTGTTTCAGTGTTCACTGTAGTCTGTGAGCTTTTCATTTTGTGAGTGCAGATTACGCTCCAGTTTGTACTTCAACCACTGCCGGTTGTAGTCTGCTGAGCGTGTGTCACTGCCTCATCCTTCACATTTTTCTCTAATTGGTGCTGCTCCATTTTAGTGGAAAAAAATCTAATCTATTAGTGTGACGCGCTTCCATCCGTATACAATACATTGGTTGCAAACACTATAGAACTACACAAAGGAGCTTTTCACAGATAGTGAATAGTTGTGTTTCAGTGTTCACTGTAGTCTGTGAGCTTTTCATTTTGTGAGTGCAGATTACGCTCCAGTTTGTACTTCAACCACTGCCGGTTGTAGTCTGCTGAGCGTGTGTCACTGCCTCATCCTTCACATTTTTCTCTAATTGGTGCTGCTCCATTTTAGTGGAAAAAAATCTAATCTATTAGTGTGACACGCTTCCATCCGTATACAATACATTGGTTGCAAACACTATAGAACTACACAAAGGAGCTTTTCACAGATAGTGAATAGTTGTGTTTCAGTGTTCACTGTAGTCTGTGAGCTTTTCATTTTGTGAGTGCAGATTACGCTCCAGTTTGTACTTCAACCACTGCCGGTTGTAGTCTGCTGAGCGTGTGTCACTGCCTCATCCTTCACATTTTTCTCTAATTGGTGCTGCTCCATTTTAGTGGAAAAAAATCTAATCTATTAGTGTGACGCGCTTCCATCCGTATACAATACATTGGTTGCAAACACTATAGAACTACACAAAGGAGCTTTTCACAGATAGTGAATAGTTGTGTTTCAGTGTTCACTGTAGTCTGTGAGCTTTTCATTTTGTGAGTGCAGATTACGCTCCAGTTTGTACTTCAACCACTGCCGGTTGTAGTCTGCTGAGCGTGTGTCACTGCCTCATCCTTCACATTTTTCTCTAATTGGTGCTGCTCCATTTTAGTGGAAAAAAATCTAATCTATTAGTGTGACGCGCTTCCATCCGTATACAATACATTGGTTGCAAACACTATAGAACTACACAAAGGGGCCTTTCACAGATACTGAACAGTTGTCTGCAGGGTTCACTGTAGTCTGTGAGGAATAACCACACTTAGGCCTTAACTTTTCTGACTTTCTTTATCAATCTACCAAGATGAAGAAGTCAGTGAGTAAGGCACGTGGTCGTGGTCGAGGCCGTGGATTTGCAGCAGGGAGAGGACGTGGGGATTCTGTGGCTGCTGCCGCACCCAGTGACACAGCATCCACCAGTTTTCCCCGTGAGCGTTCCTTTATGCGCACTTTTGTAGGAGCTCAGCGTACCCCCCTGCTGCGTGAAGAACAAATTGAAGCCGTTGTTGGTTGGATGGCAGCCAATGCATCGACTTCAATACCTTCCACCTCCTCTCAGGACCACAGCACTGTTGAACAACCATCAGTCTCTTCACCGCCTGCCAAATTGCCCAGGCAGTCAGAGAGCTCTGTACAGGAGCCAGCTGAGTCTCTGCTTCTGTTCTCAGAATCTGTTGGCTTGGAAACAGGGGCCCAGCCAAGCAGCATTCTGGAATGTGAAGAAGAGGCAGTATGCAGTGATGCGCAACAGCTGTGTCTCTCTGAATCTGAAGAGGCGGGTGAGCCAGTGCCGATGGTCAGCACACCGCAGAACGCATCTGATGATGATGAGACTCAGTTGCCAGTTTCTGTTGAGCATGGTGCTGGCCAGACCACCCAACAACAGCAGGTGTTGGAAGAGGGTAGTGGTGGAGATGATGAGGTCCAAGACCCAACATGGCGTGAGGAACAGGAAGGTGGTGGGAGCAGCTCTGAGGAAGAGATTGCACCAACGGTCCAAACAGTAGGGAGAGGTAGGCTGCAGACTCGCTTGCCTGTAGCCTCCAGTTTGGCACCCGTTCGGAGCAGTTCTCTTACAACAGCCAAACCGGGCGCTCCCAGGACTTGCTCTGCGTGGTCCTTTTTTGATACAGTTGCAGATGATATTTGCTATGTCAAATGCAAGCTGTGTAATCAAAAAATTAAAAGAGGTAAAAGTGTCAGTAACCTTAATACAACAAATATGTGGAAACATGTGCGGTCAAAGCACTTTGTTGAGTTACAAAGACACACTGGAGATGTAGGCCAACCTACAGCAGCACCTACATCTTCAGCTCCTGTTGGAGCCTCTTCCTCCAGTTCACACACAGCTGGTAAGGCTTCCTCAAAGGATCGCCATGGAAGAACCTCTGTCACTGTTGTCCAGAGACACAGTGTTATTCCACCCACAGGTGCAAGTTCCCTGTCATCCTCACACACCCAGGCCACAAAACAGCCATCGGTAGCACAGGCATGGGATAAAAGACGGCCATACTCGGCAAACCATCCACGAGCACAGGCTCTGAATGCTGTCATTGCAAAACTCCTGTCCCTTGAAATGCTGTCATTCAGGCTGGTGGAGACTGACAGTTTCCGTGAATTAATGGCATTGGCAGTCCCACAATACAATGTGCTCAGCCGATTTTATTTCAGCAGGCAAGCCGTCCCTGGTCTGCAAAAGCATGTTGAGGCAAAAATTAAACATGCGCTACTAAACGCCGTCAGTAGCAAGGTCCACCTGACCACCGATGCGTGGACCAGTACCCATGGCCAGGGACGATACCTTTCACTCACTGCCCATTGGGTGAATGTTGTGGAGCCGGGTACAGATCTTGCGAGTGGCGCTGTACGTGTTCTGCCAACTCCAAGGATTGCCGGAATCAAGTCTGTCCACATTGACTCCTCCTCCTACTCCAGTTCCTCAGAATCATCGCTGCAGGAGCCGTCACGGTCTACCTCCACATGGACCCGTGGACGCTTACCTGATGCGACCGATATGAGCACAGCCGTGGCCAAACGGCAACAGGCCGTTCTGAAATTAATTCCCATGGGGAATCGAAGCCACACAGCGCAGGAGGTCTGGAATGCCATCAAGCAGGAGAGCGACGTGTGGTTTTTGCCAGCGAATCTCCAGCCAGGCTTGGTAGTGTGTGACAATGGCCGAAATCTGGTGGCAGCTCTGGGCCTTGGCAACCTCACTCACATACCATGTCTGGCACATGTGCTCAACTTGGTCGTGCAGAGTTTTTTGAGGGACTATCCGGATCTTGATGCACTGCTGCACAAGGTCCGCCTAGAGTGCGCTCACTTGCGACGTTCCAGCATGGCCAGATCGCGCATTGCAGCTCTGCAACGCAGATTGCGCCTTCCTGAACATCGCATCATATGTGACGTATCCACCAGGTGGAATTCAACGTTACATATGTTGGAGCGGTTGTGTGAGCAGCAGCCAGCAGTTATGGAGTATCAGCTGCATCAGGCGCAATCAACACGCAATTTGCGCCGTCCACACTTCACCATTAATGAGTGGGCCACTATGAAGGACATGTGCCACGTTTTGCGTGCGTTTGATGAGTCAACGCGGATGGCGAGTGCAGATGATGCACTAGTCAGCCTGACTGTCCCCCTTATCTGCCTGCTTCAAAAAACACTGCAAGCAATAAGGGATGAGGTTTTGGAAGAGGTGGAGGATGAGGAGTCACAAATTCCATCACCTTCTGGAAAGTCAGCGCAACGTGGTTCCTCACAAAGGGCTGGGCAGGGCTCACTTTGTGAGGAGGATGAGGAGGAGGAGTCAATGGAGGAGGAAGACATCGCTCCAGAGGGAGGTACACAACGCTCTAGTCAGTATGTAGAGCGAGGGTGGGGTGATGCAGAGCAGGCAGAGATAACGCCTCTTGCAGAGGACAGCGTTTCTTTGCCAGTTGGGAGTCTGCAGCACATGGTTGATTTCATGCTGCAGTGCCTAAGAAACGACCGCCGCATCGCCCACATTCTCACGACGTCTGATTATTGGGTGTACACCCTCCTAGACCCTCGCTACCGGGACAACGTCAAAAGCCTCATCACACCGTTGAACCGGGAGCGTAAAATGCGGGAGTACCAAGACACACTGGTGCAATCCCTAATGTTCTACCTTACTGCCGAGAGCACTGCTGCTGCTACTGCTTTACAAAGCAGCTCTGTGCGTCGAGGCAGTGTAGAGAGCTCTGCAACAAGAGGGAGCACACGCAGTGCCTCTGCACAGGGAAAGACCAGTATGTTCAAAATGTGGCAAAGTTTTGTGGCAGCGCCACAAATGTCTACACCATCCGAGAGGGCTCCAGTCAGCGGGAGGCAACGTATCCGTCAGATGGTGACAGACTACTTGGCTTTGCCTCTCAGTGTACTCCCAGATGGCTCTTCCCCATTCAAGTTTTGGGTCTCTAAGCTGGATACATGGCCAGAGCTTAGCCAGTATGCATTGGAGGTGCTGGCTTGCCCTGCTGCCAGTGTATTATCGGAGCGCGTCTTTAGTGCTGCAGGTGGTGTACTAACAGACCGTCGCATGCGACTATCCTCCGATAATGTAGACCGGCTTACTTTTCTGAAAATGAACAAGGCATGGATCTCGCCAGAATTTGTCTGTCCGTTTTCAGATTAAATAACTGGTTCGCAACGTTATCCATGTCTCCTGTTATGTTCATCTTTCTACCACCTGAACTCTACTCCCTGGGCTCCAACACTGCCAGTTGCTGCTCAGAAGTGTCGTGTCCACAGAACAAAACACAAGCTCTACTGTTAGTGGGGTTCAGTAACGCCAGCTGTTCCCCTGCTGTGTCAACGGCAAGAAGTCTCCTGTTCCCGACACATGGACAGAAAAACACATGACCAACATGCTCCAAATAGGGAAGAGCCGTCACCCTGCTTGTTATGCTGAAAACATGAAATTGTGAAGTTTTGCAGGCCTAGAATGTATAAATTTTTATGACAAATATGGACAAATAATAATTTGTCATCACAGCGCATATCTGCACATGTCTATTAGAAATGGTAACAAAAAATAAAACATAGTCTACTCTTCAACATTTTGAAATTAATGCATAAAAGTACATTTCAGACTTATGAATTAATGCTTTTTAAGGAACTTTATCTGTACCTGTAAGATAATGCACTCAATGGATGTACGAATCATTACATCCTCATCATCATCATCACGAGTTTTATTTATGACAGACATTATAAAATACACATACTGATGCCAACTGTAACTTCAAACACCATATATGAAATGGCCAGCATGTAAACATGGTAATAATGTCCAATAATAAATTATTACATCTAGAAAGTGCATCATGCATACTGACAATAGGTACTTATACCTGCAAGTGCTGTTGAAACAACCACAAGAGATATAAATTAATACTGGTATATAGGTATCACAGTGCATAGTTACTCATGGACAATGTTGATGTAATACTGTATCTCAATTAAGTCAGCGTCAACCATTAGGCTTGTTAGTCTTGTACATTGTTAAAGAGGGAACGTAATTTTTTGGTTTGTCATAGGTGTAGTATTACACATTAAATTATTACTGCTGTATTTTTTTTTGCGTCCCTAGTGCGCAATAACGCAGCCTAACCTCACATTTGATAGTCAGCTAATTGCCACACGCTACCCTACCCTACGCGTGACAGTAGGAAGGTAGTGTTGACGGATAAAGCTTTGCGCAAACAGACATTCTTTTACCCTCTTCAACACTCTACAAGCAAAAAATGCATGATTTCAGCCGCAGACTTTATTGACGTACAGTATAACATCGGCATTACCCATCAGAGGCTGTCCACTGTGTGATACAGACATAGAATATACCTTTGCTATCCGTAGCCTTTGTTTCACCTACACTTGCAGGCACACACTTAAATTGTGACAAACAATGCCTAATGTTTTTTTAAATGGTTATTTTTTATTGTACATTATTGTGTCATCAATCACATTGATGAGTCCATGCTGGACATGTCATACATGCTATAGAAAGTTACGATTTTATGAACTTAAATAATTAAATTGTCTGTGACTGTCACATAAAATTTGCGATGATGATGATGAGTGACTATTACAAAATCCATTGTCTTCACTATGTTATAGTTTAACATTGCGTTCCTTAAGCATTATTCATAAAAAAAAAAAATGTACTTTTATTCTTAAATTTACAACACTATATTTTGTTACCAATTTTTTGGGTGTTGTGTTGTTCCATTTATTTTTGGCATGTGCATATATGCGTTTATATTTGTATTTTCTTTATTTTTCCTTCTTGAAATTAGAAAACATGTGTATCTTTGTACCGTGTTAGCCAGTAGATAGAAAAATATTTAGACTTCAGAGTCAGCAGTGGTTCATACCTTTTTATGGATAACTGAAAAGATGGAAACAAATTGCAAGCTTTCAAGGCTACTCACGTCTCTTCATCAGGGAAAGACTAACTAAAAAAATTAAGCATCACATATTTCTATACACAACAGGACACAGGAATATTGCAATAGGTAAGACAAGTAAGTGACGTGTATCAGAACTGTCATTATCTCACAGGGATGAACATAAATATTCGAACAGTTCCTAGATAAGGATAGAAAGTTTGATTGCCCTCTCATTGGCGTATTTTTTGGGGTTTTCATGACCCTGGAAGGGCATAGACGCAGATTCCTTAATTGATATAGAATGACATAAATCCATGTGATCTATTCATTCCATCACTAACAGTGTCAAAGGTCATGATGAGCTTATATTCTGAAACCTTTGTACGTTTCTCATATTTGAAGTTATATTTTAATAACAGTAATTCCATATCCATGATGCTATGACCGGGCATACAAAAGTCTTTTGCCACAGCTAAATTCATTAATTTATCTGTGATTGTGTGGCGCTGATAATTCATCCTTGTTCTCCTTTTTGTTGCCGGTCTCCCCTCACTTGTCCCTCCCTCACTTGTCTTAGCTATTCCTGTGTCCTGTTGTGTGTAGAAATATGTGATTCTTCATTTTTGGCTTTACTCTTAGCCTGATGAAGACACCTGAGTAGTCTCGAAAGCTTTGAATTTGTTACCATATTTTCAGTTAGCCATTAAACGTTATCCCAACCCCAGAGGACTGTCAAGTATAAATATTTTTTCTATTCTTGTAATTGAAATTTATCATTTTATTGTTGTAGTAAACTTCATTTATTCTTGTTTGAAGTACATACATTTGCAATGGCCACGTAACAAGGCAATAACTCAATATTTTATGCCTACACCTCCTTGACCCTGGGCTCCAACAACCGCAGTTGTTGCTTTGGAAGGTGTTTGACAGTCTACACTTGCTCCTGTGTTACGGGGTTTTAGTAATGTCAGCTGTTCCCCTGCTGTGTGAACGGCAAAAAAGTCCTGCTGGGCCTCCACCATGTTCTCTTTTCCCTGGGTTACAACACCGCCGTTGTTTCTCGAAGTGCTGTTAGCACAGTCTACACTTGCTCCTGTGTTACTGGGGTTCAGTAATGTCAGCTGTTCCCTGCTGTGTGTACGGCAAACAGTCCGCTGCCTCCACCATGTTTGTTCTCATCCGGGTTACAAACCGCCATTTTCTCGGAAGTGCTGTTAGCACAGCTACACTTGCTCCTGTGTTACTGGGGTTCAGTAATGTCAGCTGTTCCCCTGCTGTGGTACGGCAAACAGTCCTCTGCCCCCACCCGTTTTCTTCTCATCCCCCGGGTTACAAACCGCCATTGTTTTTTCGGAAATGCGTTGCCCGTCAAAACTTTCTCCCGGTTACTGGGGTTCAGTAATGTCAGCTGTTCCCCTCTGTGGTACGGCAAACAGCCCGCTGCCCCCCACCTGTTCTCCTTTCATCCCTGGGTTCAACACCGCCATTTTTCTCGAATCGTTAGCACAGTTAACATTGCTCCCGTGTTACTGGGGTTTTAGTAATGTCAGCGTTCCCCCGCGTGGAACGGGAAAAAATCCGCTGCCTCCACCCTGTTCTCTTCTCATCCCGGGGTTTCAACACCCCCTTGTTTCCCGGAAGTGCTG
>JARQOD010000005.1:469345176-469423171 GCA_033576555.1 Oophaga sylvatica
CTCGCTCGTCGCTGGAATCGTTCCGGACCCTATTTCATCGCTGGCGCTCACCCCGCTGGGTAAGTATCTTATCGCTGTGTGGCACCTTTTCTTAGCGATTTAGCGGTACTTTTGTACCGCTAAAGTCGTTAAGAAGATCGCTAACAGCGATAGCGTCGTTAACTATATCGCTAAATGCGGCAGCATTTAGCGATATAGAAACAATCCCGCTAGCGATCTCATTAGTATGCAACGCTAACGAGATCGCTAGCGGGATAGCTTAGTGTGGCAGTACCTTAACTGCTGTAATTGGATACTAAATGTAACTATCCAGTCACAGCAGTGTGTCAAATGGTGGGGGGGGACAGTAGCTCAGCTACATCTTATCACTCTGTCTGTGACATTGTTAGAGATAAGAGCTGTGCTGTGTCAAGATCTGCTCTCAATTCCAGCCAATTTGACATTCAAAATCTCAAATGATGCGCCTTCCATTCTGAGCACTGCCGTGTGCCTAAAGATTGGTTTTCCCCCACACATGGGGTATCTGCGTACTCAGGAGAAATTGTACAACAAATATTGTGGTTCATTTTCTCCTGATACCCTTGACAAAATAAAAAAAATTGTGTCGAAAAAAACATTTGGGGAAAATAAGTTAGATGTTCATTTTTTCCTTCCAAATTGCTTCAATTCTTGTGAAGTACCTAAAGGGTTAATAAACTTCTTGAATGTGGTTTTGAACACCTTGAGGGGTGAAGTTTTTAGAATGGTGTCACTTTTGGGTATTTTCTGCCATAT
The DNA here is from genome assembly GCA_033576555.1 of Oophaga sylvatica. Lineage (NCBI taxonomy): Eukaryota > Metazoa > Chordata > Amphibia > Anura > Dendrobatidae > Oophaga > Oophaga sylvatica. Next base: position 469,345,951 of record JARQOD010000005.1, read on the forward strand.
TGACCCCTGAAAGTGACTTCAAATGTAAGGTGGTCACTAAAAAAAATGGTTTTGTAATTTTGTTGGAAAAATGAGAAATCGCTGGTCAACTTTTAACACTTATAACTTCCTAACAAATAAAAATTGTGTTTCCAAAATTGTGCTGATGTAAAGTAAGACATGTGGGAAATGTTATTTATTAACTATTTTTTTGTGACATATCTCTCTGATTTAAGGGCATAAAAATTAAAAATTTGAAAATTGCAAAATTTTCAACATTTTCGCCATATTTCCATTTTTTTCATAAATAACTGCAAGTTATTCGAAGAATTTTTACCACTACCATGAAGTACAATATGTCACGAGAAAAAAGTCTCAGAATCGCCAAGATCCGTTGAAGCGTTCCAGAGTTATAAGCACATAAAGAGACAGTGGTCAGAATTGTAAAAATAGGCCTGGTCCTTAACCTACAAAATGGCTTGGTCATTAAGGGGTTAAATGGGCTATTTACTACAGTGATTTGGAATAGGTGAATAGCAGCTCCCTCTGGACGCAATTCCTGCGGGTGACAGCTGTACATGATAGGTGACAGCCTTGGCCAGTTTTTGGTGCTGAACAGGGCCAATTAACCCCTGAAATACTGCTGTCAATAGTGACAGCGGTATCTAAGTGGTTAAAAGGAGGCTAAAAGACCCCCTATGGCAGAATTGACCCCCAGCAATTGTAATCGTGGGCGCCGATCATTGCCATGGTACTCTTAGGTCATCTGATGACCCCAGGGTACTGTGGCCAGGAAGATACTGCTATAAGTGACTCACTGACAGGTCTTCGGTACAGGAGTAATGCAGTGCATGACACCAGCGATCAGATTAAAAATTATGTTGCACAGTGGGATATAGTGTAAAAGTAGAAAAACTAAATTAAAATGTTTTAAAAAATAAAAAAACACAAAAAGCTCACAAAAATCACAAAGCTGTTTCACCAATAAAAATGTAGCTTTTATGATAAAATAAAGATAAACGAAAAAAAGTACACATAATTGACAATGTCTTGAACTACCTGATCTATAAAGTGGTCACGTTATTTGTCCTGTACGGTGAACACAGCAAAAAAATGCTAAAAAAAAAAAAAAAAATGTTACCGTACTTTTCATCATACTGACACATTGAATGAAAGCGATCAAAAAATCATATCCAAAAAAAAATGGTATAAATCAAAGCGCTTAACTGTGCCAAAAAAACAAGCACTAATATGACTCATTTGGGAACAATTAAAAAGTTACAGCTCTCAGAGTATGACAATGCAAAATATTATTATAAAACATTATTTTTAGCTTGTAAAAGCAGCAGAGCATAAAAAACACATCTGTCTTATCACTTTTACCAGACAGTGAACTGTGTAAAAAAAATAGATAAAAACAATAACTAAATTGCTGGTTTTTGTTTAATCTGTCTGAAAAATCAGAATAAAAAGTGATCAAAAATATTAAAAACCCCAAAATGGTACCAAAAAGAACTCCAACTAGTGTAAAAAATAAGCACTCATACAGCTCTGCCAAAAAATAAAAAAGTTACAGCTCTCAGAATATGGCAATGATATAACTATTTTTTTTTTTAATAAAACATTTTTACTGTGTGACGTCAAAACATAAAAAAATATTAATCTGGTATTGCTGTAATTACACCGACCCGAATAATAAAGTTTTCTTATCACGAATACCACACGGTGACCTGCGTAAAAATAAAAATAACAAATAATAAAATAAGAACAGTTCTTGTACTGCTATTTGTTTATTCTGCCTCCCAAAAATGAGAACAAGGCTTAGCTCACATTTATCCTGCACTCTTTGTTAAGCGATTTGCAATTCTCCAGAATAAAGCATGGTGTGGCTGTTACAAAATAGTCACTGCGGCAGTAAATTAATTCATTGAGAGGTGCAATTTCTACAATGTTTTTTCTGCTCTTCTGGCACCTTAGGGACTCTGCACATGTTGCCCCGCAAACTATTCTAGCAAAATCTGTGCTCAAAAATCCAAAAAGCACTCCTTCCTTCTTAGCCAAATAGTTTTGATGTCATATGGGGCATCATGCATTCGGAAGAAATCGTGCAATAAATTGTGGTCCAGTTTCACCTATTAACCCTTGTGTAACTGACAAATATGTAGCAAATGCAAAAATTTTATTTTTATCACTGAAGTGTTATATATCCACATCCCAGTGTTATAAATTTCTGCCATGCACATGTGGGTTAAAATACTCACTATGCCCCCAGAAGAAATCCTTAAGAAGTACATTTCCAATATGGGTTCACCTGAGGGTTTTCTGCTGATCTGACACCTCAGGGGCTTGGCTAATTGAGCCCACAATCTATTCAAATGTAATCTGCATTATAAAGGCCAAGTAGAGCTCCTTTCCATCTGATCCCTGCCTTGTGCTCAAATAGTAGTTTACAACCACATATAGGTTACTGCCACGTTTGGTAAAAATTTCATACAAAATTATGGGTTCCATTTTTTCCTATTAACCCTCATGGAAATGATAAATTTGGTACTAAAACAGTATTTTAGTGGAAAAATGTAATCTTTTGTTTTCACATCTAAATGTTATAAAGTTTTGTGAATCACATGCATGTTAAAAATGCTCAATACACCACTAAACGAATTCCACAAGGAGTCTTTTTCTAGAATGGGTCACTTATGGGAGGTTTCTGCTGCTTTGGCATGTCACGGGCTCTGCAAATGCGACATGGCATTCACAATTTATTCCAAACAAATTTACACTCAAAAAATCAATTTTTGTTAAAAAAGGAACATTTACAAAATGACAACCTAATGTTATCAAATTCTCTGTAGCACATGTGAGTTCAAAATGCTTAGTATACAAATGGATAAAATCCTTGATGCGTATAGTTTCCAAAATGGGGTCACTTGTGGGATTTTATGCTGTTTGGGTACCTTAGGCTTAGGGACTGTGCAAATGTGACATTGCCCAAGAAATCTATTTCAGCCAAATTTGTGTTGCTAAATACAAATGGTTCTCCTGCCCTTCCGAGCCCAGCCGTTTGTCCAAATCGAGTTTTCTGAGCACATGTTGGGTATCGGTGAGCTTAGAAGAAACTAGGTAACCAATTAGTCCATTTTCTTGTGCTACTCCTTGCAAAAGTGAAAACAATAAGGATACAGCAACATTTTAGAGTAAAAATTATATATATTTTTTTTTTACTTTGCATCAATTCCTGTATAGCACCTGAAAAGTTAAAAAATTTCCTGACAGCAGGATTCAAGTATTTGAGGGATGCGATTTTTAAAATGGTATCATTTTTAGGGTATCACATTTAAATCTGAATAGAAACAGGTTTTGTACATTTTTTGAGAAAATTAGAAATTGCTACTAAATTTTTTAACTTCAAACATCCTAACAAAATAAAATGACGCTTGAAAAATGATGGACATGTAATGTAGATATTTGGGAAATGTTACTGATCAATTATTTTGTACAGCATAACTAACCAGTTTAAAGATATCAAATAAAGCAGGCGTGTACATTGACAGCTTAGGGCACTTGTCCAAGAAATGTGTCTGGGGCCCCCCTCCCTGTCCGACACACACCGCTTAGGATAGATTTAAAAAATGTATCCTGGTCATTAAGGTTAAAATTGACTCGGTCATTAAGGGCTTAATAAAGAAGCTGAGTTCTGGCAGATGCATTCATAGATGCATTAAGATGTTCAGCTATGTCAGCAGACATATCTAACTCAGCTAGTTGGACATTATGGTTGAAAAACTGGTCCAAAAACTCAGACTCTAAGAATTGCTTATGCAATATTCCATGTGAGCGAGGTTTTCCTATTTGGTTCTGGGCTCAATGATCTCTTAGTCAAAGCTGGAGACAGAAAAGGGTTTCCATTATAATTCAAACCAAAAGGAATTAGTTTTTTTTGTTTTTTTTTTTGCTTTACAAACTCTTTACAGTCTCATCAAAAGGAGAAAAGGGAGGTAAACAGATATACAGTATATTCTTAACTCCTTAGTGACAGAGCCATTTTGCAGCTTAATGACCGGGTCCAATTTTTACAATTCTGACCACTGTCACTTTATGAGGTTATAACTCTGGAACGCTTTAACGAATCCCGCTGATTCTGAGATTGTTTTTTCGTGACATATTGTACTTCACGTTAGTGGTAAAAAATTTTTTATCTGACTTGCGCTTATTTATGAAAAAAACGGAAACATGGCGAAAATTTTGAAAATTTAGCAATTTTCAAATTTTCAACTTTTATGCCCTAAAATCAGAGAGATATGTCACACAAATTTCTTAATAAATAACATTTCCCACATGTCTACTTTACATCAGCACAATTTTGGGAACAAAATTTTTTTTTGTTACGAAGTTATAAGGGTTAAAAGTTCACCAGCAATTTCTCATTTTTACAACACCATTTTTTTTTAGGGACCACCTCACATTTGAAGTCACTTTGAGGGGTCTATATGATAGAAAATACCCAAAATGGACACCATTCTAAAAACTGCACCCCTCATGGTGCTCAAAACCACATTCAAGAAGTTTATTAACCCTTTACGTGCTTCACAGGAACTGAAGCAATGTGGAAGAAAAAAATTAACATTTAACTTTTTTGCAAAAGCTTTACTTCGGAACCAATTTTTTCTATTTTCACAACTGTTCAAAGAAAAAATGAACAACAAAATTTGTTGTGCAATTTCTCCTGAATACGCCGATACCCCATATGTGGGGGTAAACCACTTTTTGGGCGCACGGCAGAGGTCGCAAGGAACGAGCGCCGTTGACTTTTTCAATGCAGAATTGGCTGGACGCCATGTCGCGTTTATAGTGGCCCTGATGTGTCTAAACAGTGGAAACCCCCCACAAGTGACCCCATTTTGGAAACTAGACCCCCTAAGGAACTTACTAGATGTGTGGTGAGCACTTTGAACCTCCAAGTGCTTCACAGAAGTTTATAACGCCCGGCGTGAAAATAAAAAATCATATTTTTTTCCACAAACCTGATCGTTTAGTCCCTAATTTTTTATTTTCCCAAGGTAACAGGAGAAATTAGACCACAAAAGTTGTTTTCCAATTTGTCCTGAGTACGCTGATACCCCATATGTGGGGGTAAACCACTGTTTGGGCGCACGGCAGGACTCGGAAGGGAGGGAGCGCCATTTGACTTTTTGAACGCCACTGCGTTTTTGGAGACCCCCTCATGTGCCTAAATAGTGGAAACCCCTCAATTCTAGCTCCAACCCTAACCCCAACACACCCCTAACCCTAATCTCAACCCTAACCCTAATACCAACCCTAATTCTAACTCTAACCCTAATTGTAACCCTAACCCTAATTGTAACCCTAACCCTAATTCCAACCCTAACCCTAATTATAACCCCAACCCTAATATAACCCTTAATAAACCCTAACCCTAATGGAAAAATGAAAATAAATAAAATTTCTTTATTTTATTATATGTACCTAACCAAGGGGTGATATAGGGGGGTTTATGTACTGTTTTTTTATTTTGATCACTGTGATAGTTTATCACAGTGATCAAAATGTACTTTTCTAGAATGAATGAATATTTTTTTGAATTTGCCGCCAGGCAGATTCGGCGGGCACTGCGCATGCGCCCGCCATTTTTTTTTTACTGAAGAAGACGCCGGCTGAACGGAGCCAGGGGGAGGACCGAGGCGAGGGGGAGGATCGGACCGCACCGGGGGGGATCGGAGACACGGACCCCTCCAGGTACAGGGGGGGTGAGATCGGGGTCCCGGACACTATTTCTCTCCCCTCTGATGTGCGATCACATCAGAGGGGAGAGAAATTTACAGGCAGGGATCGCAGCATTGATTTCTCTTTGCGATCGCCAGTATATGGCGATCGCAAAAGAGTGGTGATTGGGGGGCCCCTATTATGTTCTCTGGGGTCTCGGCTACCCCAGCAGCCGAGACCCCAGAGAAAATCGCCCATCCCCCCCGTCACCTCGCGGCGGGCGCAGCACTCGTGCGCCCGCCATTTTAAAGCATGGCGCCGGCACCGGGGGACACCGAGGGCCCTGGGGCCATGAGGAGGTTCGGGGCCACAGTGGGGTCCCGGGACCCTTTTTCTCTGTCCTCTGATGTCCGATGACATCAGAGGACAGAGAAATTAAATGGCACATTTTTTTTTTTTTTTTTGTTGCGGTCGCCGTTATAGGGTTAATAACGGCGATCGCAACATCGGTGTCGGTAAAAACCGACCCGATTCATGTTCTCTGGGGTCTCGGCTACCCCCGGCAGCCGAGACCCCGGAGAAAATGCGCCTCTGGGGGCGCTATTCACTTTTTCCACAGCGCCGTTAATTAACGGCGCTGTGGTTTAAGTACCCTTAATGACCGCCGTTAAAAGGCGTATCGGCGGTCGTTAAGGGGTTAAACAGAAACAATAGAATATTCCTATTCTCTCAAAATTCTGTGTCAACCTAACTCCCAATACTAAGGCAAGACAAGACGGAGGAAGACTGTCTCACATGTCGCCAGCCGGGCAAAAAAATTTTAAATCGAGAATAAAATTATTTTTGGAGACAAGAAGATCCAGTAATATTAAAGAGGACTTATCACCTCCACACATACAGTGGTGTGAAAAAGTGCTTTCCCCCTTCCTGATTTCCTATTCTTTTGCATGTTTGTCACACTTAAATGTTTCAGATCACCAAACAATCTAAACATTAGACAAAGATAACACAAGTAAGTACAAAATGCAGTTTAAATGAAAAGGAAAAAGAAATCCAAACCTAAAGGGCCATGTGTGAAAAAGTGATTGCCAACCCCCCCTTCCTTAAAACATAAATTAACTGTGATTTATCACATCTTTGGAAGCTGAGTTTAATTTCCCTAGCCACACCCAGGCCACTGCCACACCTGTTCTCAATCAAGAAATCACTTAAATAGGACGGGCCGGACAAAGTGAAGTAGACCAAAAGATCCTCAAAAGCTACATATCATGCTGCATTCCAAAAAAATTCTGGAACAAAGGAGAAGCAAAGTAATTAAGATTTATCAGTCTTGAAAAAGGCTATAAAGCCATTTCTAAAGCTTTGGGACTCCAGTGAACCTGAGTGAGAGCCATTATCAACAAATGGCAAAAACATGTAACTGTGGTGAGCCAAGATTTACCCCAAGAATGCAGCAAACCATATCCACAAGGTCGCAAAAGACCCCACAACAACATCCAAAGAACTGCTGGCCTCACTTGCCTCAGTTAAGGTCAGTGTTCATGACTTCACCATAGAAAGAGACTGGGCAAAAATGGCCTGAATAGCAGGGTTCCAAGATGAAAACCACTCTTGAGCAATAAGAACATAAAGACTTATTTCATTTTTGCTAGAAAATGGCTTGATGATCCCAAAGACATTTGGGAGAATACTCTGTGGACTGACAAGTAGTGTTGAGCGATACGATACTGCAAATATCGGCTATCGGCCGATATTAGCTCTATCGGCCTTTCGATAATTCGTTTCGATATTTTCGTCATATCGAATACCGGAATCGGATTTGTCACTGTCACTGTCTGTGTCCGTCGGTCGGGTCTGTCACTGTCAGTGTCCATCGGTCGGGTCTGTCAGGAATCAGCGGCACTTACCTGGCAGAAGATCTCCAGCGGTCACGGCCTGGACTGCTTCATGGCCGCCATCCTCTTCTCCCCGGCGGTCACATGCAGTTTCTCGCGATAACTGCAGTGACTGCTGGGTAATCCCGGCCGTAAAGCAGTCAGTCCGATGACGTCACTGCCGGGGAAGCAGGTAATCAGCTGTGCTGCGTCGCGATGACAGGCTCTGCCTGTCATTGCGATGTAGCAGAGCTGGATCGTCGTGGGACAGTCGTTACTATGGACTGCGTCGGACAGGTGGTATACTGTTGGTTTGTTTTTTTTCTTTTTTTACAGGAGATCGATGGCGTCGCAGGAATGAGAGTACAATAAAAGAAATGAAAAGTGTGTTGTCTCTTTTATTTCATTAAAATACTTTTTTCTTGCTTTGTCTTTTTTTATGCATTTAATAACTTTGGGATTAATAATGGATCGGTGTCTTATTGACACCTCTCCATTATTAACCGGGCTTATTGTCACCGTGCAATCAACGGTGACATTAACCCCTTATTACCCCGCTTGCCACCGCTACAGGGCAAGTGGGAAGAGCCGGGTAAAGTGCCACAATTGGCACATCTTTTGATGCGCCAAATGTGGGGCTGCTGTAGCCTGGTATTATCAGGCTGTTGAGGGCCAAAATCCATGGGCCTTGACAGTCTTTTAATACCAGGCCGCAGCAGTCTGCATTTTACTTGGCTGGTTAACAAAAATAGGGGGACCCCTACGCCGTTTTTTTTTTCGAGGGGATCCCCTATTTTTGTTAACCAGCCAAGCTAAGCAGACTGCTGTGGCCTGGTATTGTCAGGCTGGCAAGTTCCATGGATATTGGATCCTTACCAGCCTGAAAAACCAGGCCTCAGCGGTCTGCTTCATCTGGCTGGTTAACAAAAATAGGGGGGACCCCACGCCAATTTTTTTCGAGGGGATCCCCTATTTTTGTTAATCAGCCAAGATATGCAGACTGCTGTGGCCTGGTATCATCAGGCTGGCAAGGTCCATGGATCTTGGCTCCTTAACAGCCTGAAAATCCAGGCCTCAGCGGTCTGCTTCATCTGGCTGGTTAACAAAAATAGGGGGACCCCACGCCAATTTTTTTCGAGGGGATCCCCTATTTTTGTTAACCAGTTCCCTTTGACGTCACTGATTGTGTCCCTGGCTGACCTGAAGTGAAAGTGGAAAGCAATCAATTAAGCTTTCCACTTCCTCTCCTGTCAGCCAGGAGAGGAACTCATTCATTTGGGGGTTTACTGTGAGGCTGCAGCATTAGCTGCGGTCCCTGCAGTAAACATTAACCCTTTCTGAAGGATTACACCGTGGGACCTGACTGTACATCGGATTGGTAAGAATAATTTTGCTTTATTATTTTATTTTTATTACAGGAAATGGTTTTAGCAGGAAAATAAAATATGGTCAAAAACTGTGATTATTTCATTAAACTTCTTTTTTATTAAAGTGTGTGTGTTTGATTTTTCTTTCATACAATAGGATTAATAATTGATAGTTGTCTAATTGACAGCTCTCAATTATTAACCTGGCTTAAAGTGACCTTTCAATTGCAAGGTCATTTTAACCCCTTATTAACCCATTCGCCACCGCTACAGGGCAATGGGAATAGACGGGCAAAGTGCCAGAAAGGGCAAATCTAATTAGAGATTTGCCCTTTCTGGGGTGTCTGGGGGCAGATGTTAGTAGCCGGGGGGGGGCAAAAATAATGGTCCCTCTCTGGGCTATTATTATCTGCCCCCACTCACTGGCTTTGTCTGTCTGGTTGCGAAAATAGGGCGGGAGCCCACGCATTTTTTTCAGCAATTTTACACCTCATATATATATATATACATGTCATTAAATTTGTGACACATATATATATATATATTTATATTTATAGTTCATACACTTCTACATAGTATAATAGCCGCTAATTCAATTGCCGGCTTTTGTGAAAATGCAGAACCCGACATGAAATGACACTTGGTTTACATAGAGTTAACCATGTCTTTTCATGTAGTTTGATATCTGATTTGCACAAACAATTACATGAGTGATTTCACACCTGTAGGGGTTAATTAAAGGTGTAAATTCGTAGCAAAAAAGTCCGTTTTTTTTACAACGAATTTACACCTTTAATTAACCCCTACAGGTGTGAAATTTTGCACACATAGACTGATGTAATTGTTTGTGCAAATCAGATTGCAAAAGACATGAAAAGACATGGTTAACCCTATGTACACCAAGTGTCATTTCATGTCGGGTGCTTCTGTCTTTTCACAGAAGCCGGCTTTACCCGGCAATTGAATCAGAGGATATTTTACTATGTAGAAGTGTATAAACTATACATATATGTATATATATATGTCACAATGACATGTATATATATATATGTATTCTATGTGTGTATATTTTGTGTTTACAACGAAAGAAAGGTTTTTTTTTGTTGCGATATTTTGTTCCCATAGACTTACATGGGACTTCCGGTATCGTAATCGGATATCGACGATATTTAGTGATATCGGCGATACAATTTCGATACGATATTTTTAGATATCGAGCACTATCTCTCAACACTACTGACAAGGCAAAAGTTGAACTTTTGAGAAGGTGTATGCCCCATTACATCTGGCACAGAAGTAACACAGCATTTCAGAAAAGGAACATCATACCAACAGTAAAATGTGGTGGTAGTGTGATAGTCTGGGGTTGTTTTGCTGCTTCAGGACCTGGAAAACTTACTGTGGTAAATGGAACCATGAATTCTGCTGTCTACAAGGGCACTCCAAAATCTTAATTTTGTTTTTCTTAAGCTATTCAGCGGTGGACTTGCTGGTGTGTTTTGGATCATTGTTCTGCTGATGATTGTATGCTTCAGTTTGATTTAATGAACAGATGGCTGGACATTCTCCTTCAGGATTTTTTAGTAGACAGCAGAATTCAGGGTTCCATTTTCCACAGCATGTCTTCCAGGTCCTGCCAAAAGCAGGGTGCTACTGATGTGGGTAGTCGGCCCTGGAAGACCAAAAGTCGCAGCTGTGAGCTGATATTAATAGCCTGGAAACTTTATATAGCTATTGGCCCCTTCCCAGAATATTAACATCAGACCCCAGATGTCGGCTTTCCCTCAGCTGGTTCTGAAAATTAATCAGGAGTCCACGCAGTTTTTTTATATTTATTTAATACACAGCGGGTGCTGACTCCAACTCTCATCAGCGTTGCCGGGTCTCACTGATCGTAGGGAGACTAGGTGACAAAGATGAGAGCTGCATTCAGCTCTCAGCATCTGGGAACAGCGCTAATTATACTGCTTTTCCCAGGTGGTGGTACATGTCACACTGATACACACAGATGTCTTCCATGTGCACTAGTGCAGCATGCATTCTGTCCATGCTGCGTGGAAAAAAAAGGACTTGCCTGTGGGCTTTTCACATGGGCACACAGTCTGTGTGAAAAACCTGACATGTGCACACCACCATTGACTACAATGTTCATATTTGCGGTCTTTTAAAATATGGACATAAAAAATAGAAGTGTGAACAAGGTACTTTCTGTCTCTCCTAACCACACCGAGCTGTTTCAACTAAGTTCTATTATATGTTATCCATCAGCTTCCTGATGGAAAATATCATGTCACCAAAGACTGCAATGTAAGGTTCCCTTTTCTACAATCCTGTGCCAGAGCAACAGGTTACCTAGGCTTCTGTTGGTGTGCTGAGTTGCTAGTCTTCGGTGTTTTCTTCTATGTGTAAAGATTTGGCTTGTCACTGACCTCGTACTCCTGTCATCTGCCTGCACTGAACTTTTGCCTGTTTTACTACAGTACTTATTTGATGTGTTGTTTTAGTACTGGGAATTTGAGTTAACTGACTACTTTACATCAGCCAGTGCACACAAAACCTGACCGTAACACTGACCTCTAATCATGGCAACCCAGAGTATTGTCTTTCCATGCATCATCATCATGTCACAAGCATAACCAAAGTTTTGTAAGTACAAGTGAGTCCATGTTAGTCCATTGTTGTACTGCCAGCTGTAATGTAGTACTCAAGCCTGTTGCCTCTTGTAAGATTTTGTAGCCAGTAAACACTCAGCCTCATGAAAGACTCTGTAACTACTAATACCTTGCTCCATTAAATATTCAGTTACCATCAATCTTGTTGCCACGCTATGAATAAAGCTGTTTAGCTGTCACTGATGCCATTCTTCCTCCATCTCCAAATGGGGAAACACTAAGAGCCATTGTATCCATATACACCCTTAAAGGACATTGTATCCATGTACAGTGGGTGAAAGAATTATCTGAAGAGTTGTCCAAGAGCCAAAGACCGGCTGTGCCAGCTACAGAAAAACCTAGTATCAGCAGGTAGAATTGTTTCAAAGATATAAATAAATAATGCACTCAACCTCCATGGCCTATATGCACGCACACCACGCAAGACTCCATTGCTGAACAAAAAGCATATTCAAGTGCATTTAAAGTTTGCTGAACAACATTTAGACAAACCTGTGAACTACTGGGAGAATATAGTCTGGTCAGATGAAACCAAAATTGAATTTTTTGGATGCCATAATACACATCATGTTTGCAGGCAAAAAAGGCACTGCATATCACCCCAAAAACACCATACGAACAGTGAAGATTAGAGGTGGGAACATCATAATGTAGGGCTGTTTATCTGCATACGGCACTTCATACAGCTGAAGGAAGGCTAAATGGACAAATCTACCGAGACATTCTTGATAAAAAATCTGCTGCCATCTACCAGGATGAAGAGGAAACGAGGGTGGACATTTCAGCAAGACAAAATCCCAAACACACTACCAAAGAAACTCAATTGGTTTCAGAGAAAGAAAATGAAGCTGCTAGAATGGCCCAGCCAATTGCCCGACCTGAATCCAATACAAAGTTTATGGAAGGAACTTAAGCTCAGAGTTCATACAAGGAGCTCACACAACCTTCAGGATTTGATGAGTGTTTGTTTCAAGAATGGGCCAAAATGCATGCGCCTAATTTCTCCATACAGGAGGCGTCTTGAAGTCTTTGGGCTTTTGTACAAAGTATTCAATATGTTTCAGTAAGAGTGTTCAATACTTTTTCCCTGTGCCATTTGTCATTTTTACACAACTTAATTTATGGACATCTATTGTTTGATTTATTTGCCTATGTGGATTGGATGGGTTTTTACTGACATCTGGTGAGAATGTCATATCAAAAGCAACTTAAATATATTTACTTTGAAAATTGGTAATGTGTTCAATACTTATTTCAGCCGCTGTAACAGTACAACCCACACATCTTAATAAAAGCATTACCTTGCTTTCCAAACTGCTAAGGAAATTAGCCCTTTAACAAGTACTTTGACATTTGATCAGATTTCTGATACAATATCCATTACCAATTTTCATGCTGATCTTTTATTATCTTATTATGCCTTGTACAGAACATGTGTTATATTTTGAAAAGAAATGTCAACTTTTTAACAGCATGCCATATTTAGGTTCAGCTTTACAAGCTGATGAATTTCTCTTTTTCTCTCTTTTAAATTCGAAATTCTCTGCATTAATATACTATTAAATGGTATGCTGATTAATTCATCAATTAGGAAAGATTTTATTACATACAGTTATATTATTGACAATATATAAGCATGTAACCCCTTCAGAGAGTAAGAGGACAGGAACTCTAGTACCTCCTGTTTCTCTATTTCGACTTTTTAAACTACCTGTCACCTGGTCTAGGATAAGATGCAAAACGAGAGAATTGATATGCAGACGTGTTTCGGGATGTTTGTTCCACATTAGTGCAAAGCATAAAAATAAATTTGGCTGGGTGTTGGAGGGGCCAAGTTGGAGTGCCTTATGGTGAGTGACAAATTGGCACAGAGAAATACATAGGCGACGCTATGCTCCCCTTGGAATTTGAATATGACTTCAATCTATAAACATTATGCAGTCAGCTCCTAAGTAACCATAACAGGGCATTTGCAACAGTAAAAATGTTATCTTTAACTAAAATCTTTAGAAAAAAAATTGCAACACCAAGAAGGAAAAGTCATGGAACTATAGAAATCACAGGAATGACAGACATGCCAATGATATGCAAATGATGAAAAAACATCTCAAATTACTTAGTATTGAGTAGGATTGCCATATGCACAAGTTGCTGCTATCATTCAATTTATTAACGGGTGTCTGATGATTGTTCTGTAACGTTAAATGCAGTTGGGCATGCAAATCACCAAGATCTGCTGCTGGCAACTCCTTTTGCAATTGACCACCAAGGACATACCAGATGTGCTCGTTGGGAGACAAGTCCAGAAATGCTGCAGGCCATGGAAGCTCAGAGTATCATGAGCAAAACGTGTCTTGGTGTTTTCTTAAGAAATGGATCCTGAGACGCTTTTTTGAACAGGAAGTACAATTCTAATGTTAAGTTTTTAATATATATTTTCAAAATATATAGATAATAATCTTTATTTATATAGCGCCAACATATTCCGCAGCGCTTTACATTTTAACAGTTTCAAAACACCAGTCATAAGTAACAATGTTAATACAATAATTAAAGCAAAATAAGACGACTCTGCTCGTGAGAGCTTACAATCTACAATGAGGTGGGGGAGATACAAAGTACAGGTGTGTATATACAATGGTGCATTTACAATGATGGTCCAGCCATCTTGAGGGAGTGGGAATTAATTAGTGGGAGTTAATTAGATAATTAATAAACAAATATATTTACCATAAAAACTTGGTTTAACCCCTTCACAACATTCGCCATACATATACAGTGCAAGTCGGAAGCAGGTTTATGGAGCGGGCTCATGGGGTGAGCTCGCCCTATACTTGGCAGGTGATGGCTGTGCGTTAAAACCAGGACCTGCCTCTAATCGAGGGTGGAGTGGAGCTGTAGCATTGCTGCATATGGCACAAGTGATCGCAGCTTCAAGTCCCCTAAGAGGACAATTAAGAACATTGAAAAGTAAAATAAAAAAAGTTGTAAAAAATATGAAAAAAAAAATAAAAAACATAGAAGTTCAAATTATCACCCTTTAACTCCATTGAAAATAAAGATATTAAAAAAAATAAAGAATACACGTATGTGGTATTTCCACGTTCAGAAAAGTCAGATCTATCAAACTATAAATATTATTAACCTGATCAGTAAACATCATAAAGGATAAAATTCAAGAACTGCAAAATTGTTTTTTAGTGGCTGCAATTCCACAAAAATTGTTGTGAAAAGCGATCAAAACATCATTTCTATCCCCAAATGGTATCAATAAAAACGTCTCGCCCGACTGAAAAATAAAAAAGTTACAGGTCTTGGAAAATGGCAACACAATTCAAAAAAACAATTTTTATTGATGAACAGAATCATATTGTATATCATATTGGTAGTCTTTACCATAAAATGTACACTGTAAAAACAATGTCCAAAAAACAATGTCAAAATTGCAGTTTTTTTCACAATTTCTCCACACTTGGTATTTTGTTCCTATTTTTTAGCACCTTAACTAGCATTTGGAATAAATCATTTTATTCACGGTGTAGGCAGCAAAATATAAATAAATAAATATGTCTGATATCAGTCTATGAGTTCAGTTTACAATGCCATTCGGCGCTGACAGACTCCATGTCCAGTGATATGACTTAATCAAAATGTAAAGTCTGCGCTCCTTGTCAAACATGACATGTCTATCCAGATGTTAACATAATAGCACAAACTTGTGTATGTAGTGTTCTGAATATACAGTCTGGTTAGTATGAATAAATTACAGACTGTCATGGGGATGTGCTTCTATGTATTGGAAGTCAAGTCACACATACACAGGGAACCACTGGGCTTCAAAAAGATTGATCGAAAGCAGGATGTGGAATGAGTAAACTGTATTTAGATATTTTCCTCATTAAAAATGCATTATTGATTTTAATAACGAGCAAAATGAATATTTTTAGGGTATTTTAAAATCATATAATCATACTGTCAAGACCATGATATATAAATAGAATTGATTATTTATGTACATAAATAATCAATCTAGCATATAAATAGATAATATGCATATTCTTACAAACCTAAAAATGTAATCTGCATTTCTTCTATGCCCATCCATTCTAAAGTTATGCCCTCGGGTAATAAAAATGCAAATTTTCCCTGCAACCAACTGGAGGACAGAACTCCTTTGCGAGCATTTGCGCATTCTCTTCTGATGCTGGCCAATCAAAATGCGGCTGCTCCCATAGAGAGGTTCTGCGGTACACACCCAGTTGGAAGAAGGAAAAATGTGAACCATTATTTACAGGGTTAATAGAAGAAAAAGAAAAATTGTTCCAGAATGAGTGCAGCGGCAGAAGTATTGGAGGTATTCAGTATAAAAAAAGATCTTCTTTAAATCATATGATAAAAACATAACTATCAAACGCTACTGATTGTGTCATGTAACATTTATATTTATAGAAATAGGTTCAAAAATCTAAGCTGAAGAATTTCATAATCTCGCAAATAACGGTCCAAGGCTTTGTTTTTACCATATAGAGCTCCAAATTCCTTTCAGAAATATATACAATCCTCAACATTGAAATTGCTACACCAAGAAGAAAAAGTCAGGAATTATGGAAATAAAAAGATTGATAGACATGTTAATGATATGTAAATGCTGAAAAAAATGGAAACAAAATTTTAAAAACATCTCGATTTATTCAGTATCGAGTATGAGCTCCTCACTAGGGTTGAGCATTCCGATACTGCAAATATCGGGTATCGGTCGATATTAGCTGTATCGGACTTCCGATTCCGAGTACCGATATTTTCGTCATATCGGATACCGGAATCGGAATGTCACTGTCACTGTCAGTGTCCGTCGGTCGGGTCTGTCAGGAGTCAGCGGCACTTACCTGGCAGAAGATCTCCGGCGGTCACGTCCTGGACTGCTTGATGGCCGCCATCATCTTCTCCCTGGCGGTCACATGCAGTTTCTCGCGATAACTGCAGTGACTGCTGGGTAATCGCGGCCGTAAAGCAGTCCGATGACGTCACCGCCGGGAAGCAGGTAATCAGCTGTGCTGCGTTGCGATGACAGGCTCTGCCTGGCATTGCGATGTAGCAGAGCTGGATCGTCGTGGGACACTCGTTACTATGGACTGCGTCGGACAGGTGGTATACTGTTGGTTTGTTTTTTTTCTTTTTTTACAGGAGATCGATGGCGTCGCAGGAATGAGAGAGTAATAAAAGTAATGAAAACTGTGTTGTCTCTTTTATTTCATTAAAAGACTTTTTTCTGGCTGTGTCTTTTTTTTATACATTTAAAAACTTTGGGATTAATAATGGATCGGTGTCTTATTGACGCCTCTCCATTATTAACCGGGCTTATTGTCACCGTGCAATCAACGGTGACATTAACCCCTTATTACCCCGCTTGCCACCGCTACAGGGCAAGTGGGAAGAGCCGGGTAAAGTGCCACAATTGGCACATCTTTTGATGCGCCAAATGTGGGGCTGCTGTAGCCTGGTATTATCAGGCTGTTGAGGGCCAAAATCCATGGGCCTTGACAGTCTTTTAATAAAAGGCCGCAGCAGTCTGCATTTTACTTGGCTGGTTAACAAAAATAGGGGGACCTCTACGCCGTTTTTTTTTTCGAAGGGATCCCCTATTTTTGTTAACCAGCCAAGCTAAGCAGACTGCTGTGGCCTGGTATTATCAGGCTGGCAAGGTCCATGGATCTTGGCTCCTTAACAGCCTGAAAATCCAGGCCTCAGCGGTCTGCTTCATCTGGCTGGTTAACAAAAATAGGGGGACCCCACGCCAATTTTTTTCGAGGGGATCCCCTATTTTTGTTAATCAGCCAAGATATGCAGACTGCTGTGGCCTGGTATTATCAGGCTGGCAAGGTCCATGGATCTTGGCTCCTTAACAGCCTGAAAATCCAGGCCTCAGCAGTCTGCTTCATCTGGCTGATTAACAAAAATAGGGGGGACCCCACGCCAATTTTTTTCGAGGGGATCCCCTATTTTTGTTAACCAGCCAAGATATGCAGACTGCTGTGGCCTGGTATTATCAGGCTGGCAAGGTCCATGGATCTTGGCTCCTTAACAGCCTGAAAAACCAGGCCTCAGCAGTCTGCTTCATCTGGCTGGTTAACAAAATTAGGGGGGACACCACGCCAATTTTTTTCGACGGGATCCCCTATTTTTGTTAACCAGCAAAGATAAGCAGAAAGCTGTGGCCTGGTATTATCAGGCTGGCAAGCAGGGTCGGACTGAGCCACCGAGACACCGGAGAAACCTCCGGTGGGCCCCAGCTCCTGCGTGGTGGGCCCTGATTTGAAAGGATAGGTCGCACAGCACGCCGATACAGTTACATTCTGCGGCAGAGCAGGGAGAATCGCTCTCCCTGCTCTGCCGCCCGGAAGCTATGGGGCCTGAACAGGCGGTGGGGGGGCCCGGTGCCAGCAGTGGGCCCCCCACCCGTCATCGGAGGGTCAGCTGTATCGGCATCCAGCCGATACAGCTGACCGCATAGAGAGAGAAGGAGCGAGCGCTCCTTCTCTCCCATAATCCCCCTCTCAGCGTCTGACAGCGGGCGCGATGACATCACCTGCCGGCGCCCACTGTCAGACGCTGAGAAGGAGAACAGTGAGCAGCACAGGAGCCAGGAGGTAAGTATTGTTTTTTTTTTTTATTTAATCGGGGTGCATTATATCTACTAGAGGCTGATTATGGTGGGGTGCATATTACTAACAAGAGGCTGTATATGGGGGCTGCATTATACTACAGAGGCTCCATATTGGGGTGCATCATACTACAGAGACTCCCTATGGGGATGCATTATACTACAGAGGCTGCCTATGGGGGTGCATTATAATATAGCGGCTGCCTATGGTGGTGCATTATATTATAGACTCTGCCTATGGGGGTTTATTATAATATAGAGGCTGCCTATGGGGGTGCATTATACTATATTGAGGACTATCTGGTGTATTATGCTGTATGGATGCTATCTAGGGGCCATCATACAGTGTTGGACCCATTAAATAGTTTGGGGACATTAAGGGTCAGTATATATCCAGTGAGGGGGCATTATTCTGTGTATAGGGGAGATGTACAGGGGGAGACTTGGGACATTATTAAATGTAAAGTGGACACTTATTGTTATAGGGGAACTCGGGTTACTGTGACTGTCAAAGGGGCACACAGGGCATTATTACAGTCTAGGGGACAAAATGTGGGCACTGTTTTCTAGGGCACTTGCACCCGGCATTACTATATTCTAGAGGGGTGCTTTAAAATTTAGAGGTCACACAGAACCACACAGCAGGTGCAGTAATAGGGACACATACGGCAGCAGCAGCTCAGTATTGGGGTATCAGGTGCAGTAATAGGGACACATACGACAGCAGCGGCTCAGTATTGGGGTATCAGGTGCAGAAATAGGGACACATATGGCAGCAGCGGCTCAGTATTGGGGTATCAGCAGGATGAGGAGTTTGTGCAGGTTGAGAATAGTCCAATTGGTGACCGTGACAGTGCTAAAAATATGAGAAGTGAAATGTGTCTTTGTTGTAATCTCTGCAGTCGAGTCCTGGCTGGAGGAGTCGTCATGTCGGTCTGGGCCAGATGGAAAAGACATGAAAAGTGAACAATTCCATTAGAAAGAACATCAGCGGTAAGTCATTATCTGTACCTGTGCTGTAATCTATTATATGTTCTGTAGGACTGGTATTATTTACCACAGACCACATGGCGGTAATATCAATATTGATCTTTTTATATATAGATTATTTTTGGCAACAGCGCGGTCATTTGCTGAGGTTCTCTGATTAGGGGCCCACTCAGAAGTTTCGCCCCCACTAAACCAAAACCCTAGCTACGCCTCTGGCTCTCTCTCTAGTCTTTCTTTCTCTCTCTAGTCTTCTCGTCTCTGCTCTCTGTTCTTTTTTTCTCTCTGTTCTTTCTTTCTCTCTCTCTTTTCTTTCTTTCCTCTCTTTCTTTCTCTGTTTGTTCTTTCTCTCTCGCTGCTCTTTCTTTCTTTTCCTCAGTACCAGCCACTGTGCCCTCATTACCAGTCAGTGTGATCAGCAGTGCTAAATGGGTACGCTTGGGGCGAGGATATGGGTGTGATTAGCTGTGAAATGGGTGTGGTCGGGGCGTGGCCTAAAATTTGCAGTGGCGCGCTATGCGCGCCGCAGCCTTTAACCCTCTTTCCTGTCTTCAAAACTTGGGAGGTATGCTGTATGACCTCCCTACAACTTCTGGGCATGCTCCTGATGAGCGCGACGGATGGTCTCCTGAGGGATCTCCTCCCACACCTGGACTAAAGCATCCACCAACTCCTGGACAGTCTGTGGTGCAACGTGGCATGGCCTAAAATTTGCTGCAGCAGGCACAGCGTGCCACAGCCTTTGTCCCTCTTTCCCTTCTTCAAAGGTTGGGAAGTATGATGGTGGGCCCCAAGAATAATTTTTCTCTGGTGGGCACAAGGTACTCCAGTCCGACGCTGCTGGCAAGGTCCATGGATATTGGCTCCTTAAGAGCCTTAAATACCCTGCCTCAGCAGCAGGGGCGTACATAGAAATCATGGGGCCCCATAGCAAAAGTCTGAATGGGCCCCCACCCAAAAAAAAAAACCCAGAGCCATTGTAAATGTAAAGTGCCAGCACAGTGAGGGGACACATTATTAAACAAAAAAATGTATTATGCCCCCATAGATTGTGCCCCCATAGATGCTCCATAGATCATGCCCCCATAGATTGTGCCCCCATAGATTGTGCCCCCATAGATTGTGCCCCCATAGATGCTCCATAGTATAGGCCCTTATGCTGCTGCAGCTGCTGCAACCAAAAAAAAAAAAAAAAAGACATACTCACCTCTCGTCGCTGGGGGCCAGGTGCCGGTGTCCTGAGCAGGGGGTGACACCAGGTGCCGATGTCACCGCTCGCTCAGGGCCCCGGCACCTGAGATATTTACCTGTCCTCTCTCCACTGCTGAGTGCCGCTGTCTTCGGGGTCCTCCAGCAGTGAATGATCAGGCAGAGGGCGGGCGCGCACTAACGATGTCATCGCGCCCTCTGACCTGAACATTGCAGCAAGAAGACGCGAGCAACGGTGGAATGGGACAGGTAAATATCTGTAAGGTTCTATGTATATATTCCTGAAACTCAGTTTGTTCGTCAGCCATTTTACTTTCTGTCTTGCTGCAGCTATCTTGCCCTCAGTCAAAATGGAGTTTCCAGCTTGCATGTTCCCGCCCTGATTTTCTCCTTTGCTTCTTAAGCAGCCACAGCTGAGCAATCAGTGCTTCAGAATCTAGCCTGCAGTGAACCTGTGACTTGACTCCTGTAAGCCTTGGACCTTGTACTCCAGCTATTCCTACTGAGGAACTCTGAAGCACTTGTGGACTCTGAACCCTGCTCTTTGAAAGACCCACGTTTGCATGGACTTACGGTAACAGAGAAGAAGATCCTGAATCTGTATTGGAGAGTGATTGCTGAGCTTGGATTACTCTGGCCTGCTGTGTCTCCTGTTTCTGTGTCTGCAAACTGTGTGACTATTTCTGCCAACTTGTATGAAGTAATACAGGACTTTTCTATATCAAACCTGTGTCTCATGTATGTTCATCGCACCCAAGCACAAGACGCTATATGAACTGTACTACATACATTACAAGATTCTGAAGCCAAAACGTTAGTGTCTGCTGGGTCTGGAAGGCTGTGTCTGCTGTACTGTGGATATCAGACGTCCGGTTGTACTTTCTGTGATGACAGTGGTTGTGACTTCTCACAACCATTCCAGGTGAGCAATTCCCTTAAGTTTTTTCTTTTTTGCAGTGTTACCACAGGTAAACACTATTGTTTTTTTTTTTTTTTTTTCCTTTCTTTTCTCTTTTTTGTCTGCTGTAACTCTGGATATCAGATGTCTGGTTGAAACTTTCTGTGATGATAGTGGTTGTGACTTCTCACAACCATTCCAGGTGAGCAGTTCCCTTAATTTTTTTTTTCTCTCTGCAGTGTTGCCACAGGTGAACACTATTTTTTTTTTTCTCTCCTCTTCTTCCAGTAATCCTGTCTTAAAAGATCTGGAAAATGGAGGCCCGCATAAAGGAACTTTGCGGAGTGACTGATAATATCCTTGCAGATTTGCAGAATATAAAGACCCGTTTTACGAATCTACAGGACCTCAATAATCACAATTTGCAAGTGGTTGGACAGACTACCCAGGATTTGCGAGCCAGGATTGAGGTTCTAGAGGGGCGAGTCCAGGCTCCTGCCGTAGCCCCGAGTGCTGGGATTCCCAAGTTGCCCCCTTTTCGTTTTGGGGTGAACGTGAGAAATTCAGGGGATTTATTAATCAATGCAATCTTTTTTTTTCTGCACATGCTTCACAATTTCCCACTGAACGATCTAAGGTGCTTACTATAATTATGTTGCTTACCAACAAGGCTTTAATGTGGGCAAACCCTCTGATTGAGACTGAGGATGATTGTTTGAATCACCTTGATGATTTTATTTCAGCCATGGGGCAGGTGTTTGATGACCCCAATCGAGGTGCAACAGCTGAAGCAGCCATGTTAGCTTTGCGCCAAGGTAAGCACTCGGTAGCTGAATATGCATTGGATTTCAGGAGATGGGCCCTTGATACCACCTGGGACAGTTCCGCCAAAAAATCTATTTTTCGAAAGGGGTTATCTCCACTGATTAAGGATGAACTTGCTCGTGCCGACCCTCCCACTGCGTTAGGTGACTTTATTAACTACTGCATCCGTATTGATACTCGTCTGACTGAACGCAGGCAAGAGAGATGGTTCGAAAGCAATCGTACTAACCTTTTCCTACCTTCCTCTCCAGCTAAGGAACCTTTGAGTAGGATTACACGGGAACCTGAACCTGAACCCATGCAGGTAGACTCTTTACAACGACGGGTTAGTGATGCACGCAAGGAACATCGTTTTAAGGAGAATCTATGTTTCTATTGTGGTAAGTCAGGGCACTTCATTATAAACTGCCCCAGCCGTTCTCGTAAGACTACTGCAGCACTCATTCATTGTGAGTGTTGCGAGAGGGGATCTGTCAGGTCCGAGCCTCAGGCTCCAGAGAGATCTGCAGCAACAGATCTTGATTTCTCGGACTTAAACTCCGTTACCTCTGAGGACGTTGACTGTGTAAACGCTGCCATTTTTCAAGTTTCCTCAGCGGTGTCCCAGCTGAGTTGTAAGAAAAACAATTCTCATTGCTTTCTTTCCATCAAACTCTGGGTTGACTCAGCTTGGGTGTCTAGCTCTGCTATGATCGACTCAGGGGCAAGTGGAAATTTTATGGATGTCTCCTTTGCTCTGAAACAGGGAATACGTTCAGTGAAGAAGGCTACTCCAGTACAGATGGAAACTGTGGATGGCTCCCTGCTGACCTCTGGACCAGTGGATCAGGAAACAGAGCCTTTGAGGGTTCTTATGGGTAAAGATCATCAAGAGAAACTGTCCTTTATGCTTATCTCTTCTCCCCACTTTCCCATTATTCTAGGGCTACCATGGCTGCAGGCTCAGAATCCTACCATTAACTGGGAGACCAAGGAATTACACTTTCCAGAGAAACAGATGAGTCCAAAAGTTTCAGCTTGCTCTGTTCCTAAAGGAATCATGTCAGTCCCTGAACTACCAGCTGTATACCAGGACTATGTGGATTTATGTGACAAGAAGAACGCTGACCAGCTTCCTCCTCACCGTCCATATGATTGTCCAATTGAATTATTGCCTGGAGCAGAGATACCTTTTGGTAAGATCTACCCCCTGGCGGGGCCCGAGCTAAAGGCTTTAAAGGATTACATAGATGAAAATCTAGCCAAGGGCTTCATACGCCCCTCTTCATCTCCTGCAGGTGCACCCATCTTCTTTGTAAAGAAGAAAGATGGATCTCTGAGACCATGCGTAGACTATAGGGAACTCAATAAGGTTACTATTAGAAACCGTTATCCATTGCCTTTAATCCCTGAGTTATTGGAGAGAGTGCGACATGCCAAAATTTTTTCTAAACTAGATCTTCGTGGGGCCTATAACTTAGTCCGTATTAGACCTGGGGATGAATGGAAGACTGCATTCAGGTCACGCTATGGACACTTTGAATATCTAGTTATGCCTTTTGGTCTGAGTACCGCCCCAGCCACTTTCCAACACTTGGTGAATGACATCTTCAGGGATCTCCTAGATACATTCGTGGTAATTTATTTGGATGATATTCTAATTTTTTCTAACTCCACAGAGGAACATCATGGACATGTGAGAATGGTCTTGGAACGTCTAAGACAAAATCATCTTTACATCAAACTTGAAAAGTGTGAATTCCATAGGACCGAAATTCAATTTCTGGGGTATGTACTGTCTACACAAGGAATTAGTATGGATGGAAGCAAAACCCAAGCCATCAAGGATTGGCCAAGTCCTAGAAATGTGAAGGAGGTACAGCGCTTCATCGGGTTTGCCAACTTCTATAGACGTTTCATTAGAAATTTCTCTGAGGTAGTGTCACCTATCACTCAACTTACCCGGAAAGAGTCTAGGTTTTCCTGGACTCCCCAAGCCCAGGAAGCATTTTCCCGTCTAAAAGATAAATTTACCACTGCACCTATCCTAGTACATCCCAACCCCGAGCTTGCCTTCATAATAGAGGTGGATGCTTCAGACTGTGCCGTTGGAGCTATACTCTCTCAGAGAACAGGTGAGAAGAATGTCTTGCATCCCTGTGCCTTCTTTTCCCAGCAGTTGTCTTCGGCTGAGAGGAACTACGATGTGGGCAATAGAGAGTTGTTGGCCATTATTGCCGCCTTCAAAGAATGGAGACACCTTCTTCAGGGAGCTGCACAGCAAATAGTCGTCCTGACAGACCATCGTAACCTTGAGTTTATCAGGTCGGCTAAGTGCCTGACTCCTCGCCAGGCTCGCTGGAATCTTTTCTTAAACCAATTTAATTTTATCATCTCTTATAGACCAGGATCGCGCAATGGAAAGGCTGATGCACTCTCTAGGATTTACTCAGCAGAGACACGTCCAATTACTCCTCCTAAGACTATTCTTCCTGACTCTAGATTCCTAGGAGTAATTCATAATCAAGACCTACTTAAGGACATCAAGGAAGCATACCATGCGGATTCCTTTCTGGCACAACCCCAAGGGACGTAAGTCTTGTCTTTAAGAATGGTGTGTGGATTCAGGGACAACGCCTGTATATTCCTGAAACAGTCAGATTGAGAGTATTGCAACTCATTCACGATTCCAAGATAGCTGGGCATAGAGGAATTCTAAAGACACAGGAATTTCTTTCTCGTTTCTTTTGGTGGCCCACTTGCAGGAAGGATGTTTTGAATTATGTCACTTCATGTGAGGTCTGTGCAAGATGCAAAACACCTCGCTCCTCACCAACTGGTCTGTTACAGCCTCTTCCCACCCCATCCCGCCCGTGGGGATCCATTTCTATGGACTTCATTGTGGAGTTACCAACCTCTCAGGGAAGAACACCATTCTAGTGGTGGTTGACCGTCTAACAAAGGCAGCTCATTTTATCCCTTGTGTCGGCTTACCCACTGCAAAACAGACATCAGATTTGATGATTAAAGATGTGTTTCGCTTACATGGAGTACCGGATGAGGTTATTTCGGATCGAGGGGTGCAATTGACTTCTAGGTTTTGGCAAAATTTCTGTGCAGCATTGGACATTAAAGTAAACCTTTCTTCTGATTTTCATCCCCAGACTAATGGACAGACCGAACAAACCAATCAAACCCTGGAGCAGTATCTCCGCTGCTTTATCTGCCACCTACAGGATGATTGGGTGGATCTACTTCCATTAGCTGAGTTCTCGTATAACAACTCTCAGAGTGCCTCCACTAAACAGTCTCCTTTTTACTCTAATCTAGGTTATCATCCTAACATTCTACCACGATTTCCCATAGAAACGCCTTTACCAGCAGTGGCTGAAAGAATCACGTCTTTACAGAAGAATATGGATCTTCTAAAGGAAAATCTGGAATCGGCTCAAGAAAGGTACAAAAAAGCAGCAGATAAATTTCGTAAACCTGCACCAGCTTTCAAGGTAGGAGACTTGGTCTGGCTGTCAACCAGAAATCTTAAGTTAAGGATTCCATCGTCTAAGTTGGGACATAAGTACATTGGACCCTATAAAATCAGTAAAATTATAAGTGCCGTTGCTTGTCGTCTTCAACTGCCCAGAACTATGAGAATCCACCCTGTCTTTCATGTATCCCTACTAAAGGCTGCGACACCCAATACGTTTCCTGGACGTTCCTCTCCTTGCCCTGACCCAGTGCTAGTCGATGGTCAGGAAGAATTTGTGGTGGAAAGGATTTTAGATTCCAGGTTGTATAGAAATCAGTTACAGTATCTGATTAAATGGCAGGGCTACCCAGTGGAGGACAACTCATGGGAACAGGTCAATAACGTTAATGCTCCTCGCTTGCTCCGTCAGTTTCATCAGAGGTACCCACACAAGCCTGGTCTGAGGTCATCCGGAGGTTGTCCTTAAGGGGGGAGTAATGTAAGGTTCTATGTATATATTCCTGAAACTCAGTTTGTTCGTCAGCCATTTTACTTTCTGTCTTGCTGCAGCTATCTTGCCCTCAGTCAAAATGGAGTTTCCAGCTTGCATGTTCCCGCCCTGATTTTCTCCTTTGCTTCTTAAGCAGCCACAGCTGAGCAATCAGTGCTTCAGAATCTAGCCTGCAGTGAACCTGTGACTTGACTCCTGTAAGCCTTGGACCTTGTACTCCAGCTATTCCTACTGAGGAACTCTGAAGCACTTGTGGACTCTGAACCCTGCTCTTTGAAAGACCCACGTTTGCATGGACTTACGGTAAAGAGAAGAAGATCCTGAATCTGTATTGGAGAGTGATTGCTGAGCTTGGATTACTCTGGCCTGCTGTGTCTCCTGTTTCTGTGTCTGCAAACTGTGTGACTATTTCTGCCAACTTGTATGAAGTAATACAGGACTTTTCTATATCAAACCTGTGTCTCATGTATGTTCATCGCACCCAAGCACAAGATGCTATATGAACTGTACTACATACATTACAATATCCCTTATACTCACCCTTCCGTCTGCGCGGTCTCTGCAGCCCCTGCTCTTCTCCCGCGGTCTCCGCCGCCAGTGTTCAGCGGTCACGCGGGACAGCTCATTAAAGTCATGAATATGTGCATATTCATGACTGTAATGAGCGGTACCACCTGACCGCTGAACACAGGCGTCGGAGACCGTGGGAGAAGAGCAGGGGCTGCAGAGACCGCGCCGGCGGTAGGGTGAGTATATAGAAGAGCTACGCTCCCCCTCCCCCGCCGACCCCCTGGTAGTACTGTGTCAGCACAGCTACCCGACCGTCGCGGGCCCCCTCACCTGTCCGGGCCCCATAGCAGCTGCATGGTCTGCTTCATTCACGGTACGCCACTGCTCAGCAGTCTGCTTCATCAGGCTGGTCAACAAAAATAGGGGGGACCCCACGCCATTTTTTTTTCGAAGGGAACCCCTATTTTTGTTAATCAGTTCCCTCTGACGTCACTGATTGTGTCCCTGGCTGACCTGAAGTGAAAGTGGAAAGCAATCAATTAAGCTTTCCACTTCCTCTCCTGTCAGCCAGGAGAGGAGCTCATTCATTTGGGGGTTTACTGTGAGGCTGCAGCATTAGCTGCGGTCCCTGCAGTAAACATTAACCCTTTCTGAAGGATTACACCGTGGGACCTGACTGTGCATGGGATAGGTAAGAATAATTTTGCTTTTTTATTTTATTTTTATTACAGGAAATGTTTTTGCAGTAAAATAAAAGATGGTCAAAAACATGTGTCTTTATTTCATTAAAATGATTTTTAATTAAAGTGTGTGTGTTTTATTTTTATTTCATGCAATAGGATTAATAATTGATAGTTGTCTAATTGACAGCTCTCAATTATTAACCTGGCTTAAGGTCACCTTTCAATAGCAAGGTGGCTTTAACCCCATATTAACCCATTCGCCACCGCTACAGGGCAATGGGAATAGACGGGCAAAGTGCCAGAAAGGGCGAATCTAATTATAGATTTGTCTTTTCAGGGGTGTCTGGGGGCAGATGTTAGTAGCCGG
Source organism: Oophaga sylvatica (assembly GCA_033576555.1). Lineage (NCBI taxonomy): Eukaryota > Metazoa > Chordata > Amphibia > Anura > Dendrobatidae > Oophaga > Oophaga sylvatica. The sequence continues at coordinate 469,373,663 of JARQOD010000005.1, forward strand.
GGGGGGCAAAAATAATGGTCCCTCTCTGGGCTATTATTATCTGCCCCCACTCGCTGGCTTTGTCTGTCTGGTTGCGAAAATAGGGCGGGAGCCCACGATTTTTTTTTAAACAATTTTACACCTCATATATATATATATATATATATACATGTCATTGAATTTGTGACATATATATATATATATATTTATATTTATAGTTCATACACTTCTACATAGTATAATAGCCGCTAATTCAATTGCCGGCTTTTGTGAAAATGCAGAACCCGACATGAAATGACACATGGTTTACATAGAGTTAACCATGTCATTTCAAGTTGTTTGATCTATTGTTTTCACTAACAATTACATGAGTGGCTGTGTGCAACATTTCACACCTGTAGGGGTTAATTAAAGGTGTAAATTCGTAGCAAAAAAGTCCGTTTTTTTTACAACGAATTTACACCTTTAATTAACCCCTACAGGTGTGAAATTTTGCACACAGCCACTCATGTAATTGTTTGTGCAAATCAGATATCAAACTACATGAAAAGACATGGTTAACTCTATGTAAACCAAGTGTCATTTCATGTCGGGTGCTTCTGTCTTTTCACAAAAGCCGGCATTACCCGGCAATTGAATCAGAGGCTATTTTACTATGTAGAAGTGTATAAACTATAAATATATGTATATATATGTCACAATGACATGTGTATATATATATATATATATGTATTCTATATGGGTACATTTAGTGTTTACAAGGAAAGAAAGAGGTTTTTTTAGTTATGATATTTCTGTCCCATAGACTTACATTGGATTTCCGGTATCGGTATCGGGTATCGCCGATATGTTTTGGATATCGGCGATACCATTCCGATACCGATACTTTTGGATATCGGAAAGTATCGCTCAACTCTACTGCTCACCCAAAAATGCAGCATACTATGGCTAGGGTCATATTTTCTCTCATCTGAGAGAATTGGGCTGATTATACTAATCACTCTCTGATCAGAATTTGATCAGAGTGTGATCCAGTTTTCTTGGATGTGGAGAAGATGGAAAAAATAAACTTCACCATCGTCTCTGTTTTGTCAGTAAAAGAAAATCGGACAGCACTCAGATGTCATCCGAGTGCAGTCTGATGTTTTTCACTGACTCACTGACTTTCATGGCAGAGTGCCATTCGAATATCGGATGCAAATAGAGCCTGCTGCCTTTTTTGTTTTATCTTGGACAGACTCAGTCTGAAGTAAAAATAGGACTTGTGCCCGGCTCCATAGCATAACATTGGCCCAAGTGTGAGCCAATGGTTTATGGCAGGGTTCCCCAACTCCAGTCCTCAAGGCCCACCAACAGGTCATGTTTTCAGGATTTCCTTAGTATTGCCCAGGTGATAATTGCATCACCTGTGCAATACAAAGGAAATCCTGAAAACATGACCTGTTGGTGGGCCTTGAGGACTGGAGTTGGGGAACCCTGATTTATGGATTGCACTCGGACCAAAAATACAATCATCTGCACGAGCCCTATCGATAGAGCACTCATCTCAATTTCTTGATAGCTGGATTATAACGATAACACTTTAATGTAGATATTACACAGGAGCTACCATTTACAATATGTGATGTTACAGCTCACCTCCTCTCTTTCTCTGCACAATGGCCTCTGGAAAGGACACAGAGAATGCCTATGAAACTTTCTTATAGAAGTCAATGAGTCAGAGCTTGCTTTTTGTTATCTACAGACAATAAGGCTGCTACAAAACATAGTTCTAATTGCTGTCAACAGAAGCAAATGGAAGATACCAGCCCCTATCATGAAATATACACATATTGCAAAAAAACTGTATCACTACTATTGGGTTGAAACTGTTACATTATTAGAAAATAATAAATCTATGCTCCATGCTTTTTAACTTCTTAGAATTGCTGTGCAATGTGAATTGAGATTAATTGGACATTAATGTTTTTAAAGGGAATCTGCATCCAGCACAGTTTTTGCTATGTACGGTAATCTAAAAGCAGAATGAGGTAGTGACAGAGACCCTGATTCCAGCAATATATCAAGTAATTTACTGGGGGCAGCAGTTATCTAACAGAGCTCCTTTGTTGAGATGTGTATAACCTCACCCACACCACAGCTTATGTGTACATTGTATAGTGAGAGAAACTGCAAATCAGTGGTATAGTTGTGGTTGGACTACCAGGCATGAGGACAGTTGTCCTGCAGTGATTATCTCCTGCTGATAAAACACTCATTGTATTGAAACTGCAAAATACAGACTAGTAAGTGACACAGCCCTGTACTTTTCGCATAAGCACATGGGTTTGACAAGTGCATTAGGTCTCAACCTAATCTCAAAGTTGTACGTGCTTACTAGTTACTATTCATATGGTCATGATAATGGTGCAGCACTGTCAAAAGCCTCTAGGAAATCAGCTTGGGAAATGCTATATGGTAACAATAAACTGCATGCCACAATGAAAAGATTATAACCCGACAATGCTATCATAAACCAGCAAAGATTTCTTGTAGGCGATAGTCTACCTGTACCTACTGGTGACCACAGATATATTGTCTACTACAGGTATAGACAGTGTGGTCACCGAGTGAAGATGTCATTAACAATTGGAGAGAAGAAGACATCGGATCATGTACAGTGAACTTAAATGGAGAACAAAGATTGTCATGAAACAAGGTATTTTGCTTTACAGACTTGTCAAAAGCTGTGAGAGATTGTAGTCCAGGTGCTTAGACCCCAAGTAATGTACTGCTGAGTGTTGTACCCATTGTTAGAGACTGGATTTCTATTCCTACTCAGGCTTTCTCTGTCTTAGGTACCCAAGCTATGAAGAATAAACCAGCAAGATACATACCATTGTCTGTCTGAATATTCTCTGTTTATTATTGGATATGGTGATCTTTTATAGAGATGAGCGAATCTGTTCGGGTCCCTCCTCATTCGGCAAGCTACAGTGCTTACCAAACAAGCTGCAGAGGAAACCTGGCTACCAGGATAGCTCCTGCTGATCAGCTGTCCGGCGCCGCAGCTGCATCTGTCTCGGCTGTGTCACTGTCACAAGACATGCATGGAGAGCCTATGTCTTGGGCTCTCCATGCATGCGTTGTGACAGTGAAACAGCTGCGACACATGCAACTGCGGCGCCGGACAGCAGATCAGCAGGAGCTATCCAGGTAGCCGGGTTCCCTCTGCAGCTTGTTCGGTAAGTGCTATAGCTTGCCGAATGAGGGACCCGAACAGATTCGCTCATCCCTAATGTTTTATAATGCAATATCAAAGGGAAATGGGATATTACATAATAGTTTGGCAGAAATATGAGTTATACAATTGTTTGTCAAATACATCTTAGGACACAAGATTGATTACATAACGGAATGTGGGGGAACTTTCCATATGTCAGAGTGACCTGGTTCAAAAGTTGAAGTTCTCAGGAAAAATTGGGCTGAATCCACAGAATTTTGGATTGTCATCCCATAAAAGATAGAATTTGGAAACAGCAGCTTGTTCTTTACAATCTATCCTGTTATGTTTCAGTAGCTGAGGAGAAACTGCAAAAAATAGCCAAAGTAGCAATACACCACAGAGGCTGGAAACTATTGGATTGCAGTAACCTAAACTAACCGCCACAATAGAAGTAGCCGTGGAGCGTACCTACGGTGATCCTAGACGCCTCGTCATAGCCGGAGAGATAGCTACACCTAAAGGCAGAAAGATGAATGCTATCTGCCCTGGAGCAGAATCCCCAAAGAAATAGGAAGCCCCCAAACATGTAATGGCGTTAGACAAGAAGAAAACACGGACACAGACAGAAAATAGAATGAGCAAACGCTGGGGCCCAATCTGTCTAGATAGAAAAGTATAGGAAAGAATTCTGACTGCAACCCAAAAAACCCTGACAAAAATACCAACACTTCTGATTAACAAAAAACCTGAGATCACACGATCTCTACCACCTAAATCAGATCTCTGGTGTAACACACAGCAATACAGCAAATAAAAAGTGACAAAGGAACAAAGCAAAAATGCAAACACACAATGAGCACAATTGCAGCGCAAGACCCCAAAAGGGGACCAGGCTGCTGTCCACTGCAAGCAGCAAACCAGCAGTGAAAATCCAACAGAGGAAAGAAAAACAAAACACTTATCTGAATGAGAGCAGGAAAGCAAGATCTGCTCCAAGCAAGAGCAGGAGGAACAATTGATTACCGGCAAGGCTGCTGGGAACTCAGGTCACTTATATCGTACCATTCAGAGCCAGCTGAAGGCCATTCAGTAATTAGTTCATTACCCTCAGCAACCACCGGAGGGAGCCCCAGCTCAGAAGTCGCCTCCAAGGTATTCACAATACTATCCTATTATTTCTAAACATTGTTTTTCGATGATTACTTTGTATCTCCGTTCATACTGCACCCACACACACAAATGATACACCATTTGAAAGGTGAACTTGCTACTTCAGCAAGAAAATAGCCAAACAAACCAGACATCCACGCTTTGATCTCAAAATACAGTTTAAACATTAATTGTCATAAACCTGCAGTAAGGAAAAATGACCTGCAGGTGGCACCACAGTACCCCAAAGCACACTACCACAAAGCTGCTTACAGACATTACAAACAAATCCAAACATTTGCCTTGGGGGCTTTCCAGCTTGCCGAACTGCTTGCCCAGCCTATTTTAGCTAAATTGGAGGATTGCACACTTCACTGCAGGTGAGGCACATATGCAAACACATTTGTAAATATGCATTGCCTATTCAATTGCACACTTGCTCTGTTCATACTCCACCCACACAAACAAACGATACACCATTTGAAAACTGCTTGCCCAGCCGATTTCAGGCACATTGCAGGATTGCACACTTCACTGCAGGTTAGTCACATATGCAAACACATTTGTAAACATGCACTGCTTTTTAGGTGATTACTTCGCCCCACACATATAAATGATACACCATTTGAAAGGTAAACTTGCTCCCTTCAGCAAGAAAAGAGCCAAACAAACCACATATTCATGATTTTATCACTAAATACAGTTTAACCCCTTCCCGACCTTTGACACAGCGTATGCGTCATGAAAGTCGGTGCCAATCCGACCTATGACGCATACCCTGTGTCATGAAAGGATCGCGTCCCTGCGGGTCGGGAGACCGGGGTCACTCAAAGGTCACCCGACCTGCAGTTACAGGACCCTTTGTGCTTCACCACAGGGGGGTTGGCTTAACCCCCCCCGTGGCCACGATCGCTCTGATTGGCTGTTAAAAGTGAAACAGCCAATCAGAGCAATGTGTAATATTTCACCAATTTAATTGGTGAAATATTACAATCCAGCCATGGCCATGCTGCAATAGCATCTGCCATGGCTGGACACCGAGCCCTGACCCCCCCACACGTAGTCACGGCGGCGATCAGCCGCCGCCACCAAAAGATTGCGGTGATCGGTCACCGCCGTCACTATCTGCTCCCCTCCTCCTTTGCTCCGCTGCCCCCACCTTCCGATCCCCCCCCTAACCTTCCGACGCCCCTACACACCTCTCCCGGTCCATCGATGTCCCTGGATCGGTCCCGGCGTCCGCCCGGGCCTCTTCATGGGCGCCGCCATCTTGGAAAATGGCGGGCGCATGCGCAGTGCGCCCACCGGCCGGCGCATGCGCAGTGCGCCCCCCAGTGTTCAAAAATTTATTTTGATCACTGTGATAAACTGTCACAGTGATCAAAATAAAAAAAAGTAAATTAACCCCCCTGTCATAGGTAGGGACAAATAAAAAAAATAAAGAATTTTTTTTTTTTTTCCTAGCGGATTTTGCTGCGGATCCACGGCAGATTTTGCTGCTGATCCGCGGCGGATTTTGCTGCTGATCCGCGGCGGATTTTGCTGCGGGTCCGCGGCGGATTTTGATGCTGATCAGCGGCGGATTTTGCTGCTGATCAGCGGCGGATTTTGCTGCGGATCCGCGGCGGATTTTGCTGCTGATCCGCGGCGGATATTGCTGCTGATCCGCGGCGGATATTGCTGCTGATCCGCGGCGGATATTGCTGCTGATCCGCGGCGGATATTGCTGCTGATCCGCGGCTGATTTTGCTGCTGATCCGCGGCTGATTTTGCACCTGATTTTGCTGCGGATCCGCGGCGGATATTGCTGCTGATCCGCGGCGGATATTGCTGCTGATCCCCGGCGGATTTTGCTGCTTATCCGTGGCGGATTTTGCTGCGGATCCGCGGCGGATTTTGCTGCGGATCCGCGGCTGATTTTTCTGCTGATCCGCGGCGGATTTTTCTGGGGATCCTCGGCGGATTTTGCTGGGGATCCTTGCGACGTGCCGTCATTCAGTGACGGAGCCTCGGCTGCAGCGTCTGGGCTCCGTCCCTGCTAGCACAGATGAATCATCTGCTGATTCATCTGCGCTAGCGGGTATAGCATAACGCGATCGCGTTATGCTATACCGTTACCAGCCGGTCAACACTACGTGTTGAACGGGCTGGTAAAACGCAATATGAACCCAGCCTTAGGGTTAGGGTTAGCATTAGGGTTAAGGTTAGAATTAGGGTTAGGGCTGGAATTTGGGTTAGGGTTGGAATTAGGGTTAGGGTTGGAATTAGGGTTAGGCTTGTGGTTAGGTTTATGGTTAGAGTTGGGATTAGGGTTAGGGGTGTGTTGGGGTTAGGGTTATGGTTAGGGTTTGTATTAGGGTTAGGTGTGTGTAAGGGTTATGGTTGGGGTTAGGGGTGTGTTGGGGTTAGGGTTGTGTTGGGGTTAGGGTTGGAGTTAGAATTGAGGTATTTCCACTATTTAGGCACATCAGGGGGTCTCCATACGCGACATGGCGCCACCATTGATTCCTGCAAATTTTGTGTTCAAAAAGTCAAACAGTGCTCCGTTTATTCCAAGCCCCGACGTGTGCCCAAACAGTGGTTTATCCCCACATATTGGGTATCAGCGTACTCGGGAAAAATTGCACAACAACTTTGGGGGTTCTAATTTCTCCTGTTAACATTGGGAAAAAAAATTGGGGACTAAAAAATTATTTTTGTGGAAAAAAAATGATTTTATATTTTCACGGCTCTGCGTTATAAACTTCTGTGAAGGACTTGGAGATTCAAAGTGCTTATCACACATCTATAGGAGTTCCTTAGGGGATCTAGTTTCCAAAATGGGGTCACTTGTGGGGTTTCTACTGTTTAGGCACATCAGGGACTCTGCAAGCGTAACATGACGCCCGAAGACATTTCCATCAAGTGGGCATTTCAAAACGTCACTACTTCCCATCCGAGCCCCGACGTGTGCCCATACAGTAGTTTTCTCCCACATATGGGATATCAGCATACTCAGGACAAATTGGACAACAACTTTGGGGTCTAATTTCTCATGTTACCCTTGGGAAAATAAAAAAATTGGGGACTAAAAGATCCTGATTGTGGAAAAAATATGATTTTTTTATTTTCATGCCCGGGCGTTATAAACTTCTGTGTAGCCTTTGGGGTTCAAAGTGCTCACCACACATCTAGATAACTTCTTTGTGGGGTCTAGTTTCCAAAATGGGGTCACTTGGGGGGGTTTCTACTGTTTAGGCACATCATGGGCTCTGCAAACGTAACAAGATGCCCGCAGACCATTCCATCAAGTCGGCATTTCAAAGCGTCACTACATCCCTTCCGAGCCCTGACGTGTGCCCAAATAGTGGTTCCCCCCCACATATGGGGTACTAGCGTACTCAGGAAAAACTGGACAACAACTTTTGGGGTCCAATTTCTCCTGTAACCATTGTGAAAATAAAAATAGTGGGCTAAAAAATCATTTTTTTAGAAAAAAAAATGATTTTTTATTTTCACGGCTCTGCGTTATAAACTTCTGTGAAGCACCTGGGGGTTCAAAGTGCTCACTATGCACCTAGATAAATTCCTTAGGGGGTCTAGTTTCCAAAATGGGGTCACTTGTGGGGGAGCTCCAATGTTTAGGCACACAGGAACTCTCCAAATGCGACATGGCAACCGCTAAATATTCCAGCATATTTTCCATTCAAAAAGTCAAATGGCGCTCCTTCCCTTCTGAGCCCTGCCGTGCGCCCAAACAGTGGTTTATGACCACATATGAGGTATCTGTGTACTCAGGAGAAATTGCCCAACAAATTTTAGGATCCAATTTATCCTGTTGCCCATGTGAAAATGAAAAAAACTGAGGCTAAAAGAAAATTTTTGTGAAAAAAAAGTACTTTCTTTTTTTTTAAGGATCAATTTGTGAAGCACCTGGGGGTTCAAAGTGCTCACTATGCATCTAGATAAGTTCCTTAGGGGGTCTAGTTTCCAAAATGGGTCACTTGTGGGGGAGCTCCAATGTTTAGGCACACAGGGACTCTCCAAATGCGACATGGCAACCGCTAAATATTCCAGCATATTTTCCATTCAAAAAGTCAAATGGCGCTCCTTCCCTTCTGAGCCCTGCCGTGCGCCCAAACAATGGTTTATGACCACATATGAGGTATCTGTGTACTCAGGAGAAATTGCCCAACAAATTTTATGATCCAATTTATACTGTTGCCCATGTGAAAATGAAAAAACTGAGGCTAAAAGAAAATTTTTGTGAAAAAAAAGTACTTTCTTTTTTTTACAGATCAATTTGTGAAGCACCTGGGGGTTCAAAGTGATCACTAAGCATCTAGATAAGTTCCTTAGGGGGTCTAGTTTCCAAAATGGGGTCACTTGTGGGGGAGCTCCAATGTTTAGGCACACAGGGACTCTCCAAATGCAACATGGCAACCGCTAAATATTCCAGCATATTTTCCATTCAAAAAGTCAAATGGTGCTCCTTCCCTTCTGAGCCCTGCCGTGCGCCCATACAGTGGTTTATGACCACATATGAGGTATCTGTGTACTCAGGAGAAATTGCTCAACAAATTTTAGTATCCATTTTATCCTGTTGTCCATGTAAAAATGAAAAAATTGATGCTAAAAGAAAATTTTTGTTGGAAAAATTAAAATGTCCATTTTTTGCTTCCATGTTGCTTTAGTTCCTGTGAAGCACCTGAAGGGTTAATAATCTTCTTGAATGTAGTTTTGAGTAGCTTGAGGGGTGCAGTTTTTATAATGGTGTCACTTTTGGATATTTTCTGCCATATAGATCCCTCAAAGTGACTTCAAATGTGAGGTGGTCCCTAAAAAAAATGGTTTTGTAAATTTTGCTGTAAAAATGAGAAATCGCTGGTCAACTTTTAACCCTTATAACTTCCTAACAAAAAAAAATGTTGTTCCCAAAATTGTGCTGATGTAAAGTAGACATGTGGGAAATGTTATTTATTAACTATTTTGTGCCACATAACTCTCTGGTTTAACAGAATAAAAATTAAATATTTAAAAATTACAAAATTTTCAAAATTTTCGCCAAATTTCCATTTTTTTCACAAATAAACGCAAAAATTATCGACCTAAATTTACCACTAACATGAAGCCCAATATGTCACGAAAAAACAATCTCAGAAACGCTAGGATCCGTTGAAGCGTTCCTGAGTTATTACCTCATAAAGGGACACTGGTCAGAATTGCAAAAAATGGCAAGGTCTTTAAGGTCAAAATAGGCTGGGTCATGAAGGGGTTAAACATTTATTTTCATAAACCTACAGAAAGACACAATGACCTGCAGGTGGCACCTCAACCAGAAGACATTTTTTGGCCTCTATTTATCAAACCAATTTATTTTATTACCAAGGTACTTATACCTGTCTGTGTTATTCATCTCATGAAATACATTTACATTTGATCAGCTTGCTTTTTCTGAAATTGCCTGCGCCCCCGACAACCAATGTGCGAAAATTTCGCACGGGCCAAGCTAGTTTCTGGGAATTGCAGAAAATACATCAGGCCAAAAGAATGTGTGTGAGTAGGCACAGATGATAATATAGGTAATTCTTGGATAAGACTATTTTCTTCGTATTTTATTCAGTTAAAGGAACAAAACAGAAATGAACTATTTAATTAACACTATTATCCCGTCTAGTTATATTTATTTAATTCGCTTATATAGCGACATTAAATCCAAAGCGCTTTAGAAACATTGTCATAACGGTCCCCGTTGGGGCTTAAAATGTAAATTCCCAATGACTGTGACCAGCGTCGGACTGGAACACCTTGAGCCCACCAGAGAAAATCATTCTTGGGGCCCACTATGTAGCTACATAGAAATAAATACAAGACCACCAATTGTGCAGTAAAACACACTAATATCAGGGTATAATATAAGGTAGTACATGTCTTAATTATGTAGCAGGAATTGGGGTAGCCTCCCTCATAGATTATAAAGCAGCCCCCCTCATAGGGATAATGCTGCCCCCTCATAGAGGATAATGCTGCCCCCCCTCATAGAGGATAATGCTGCCCCCCCTCATAGGGTATAATGCTATATATATATATATATAATACATATATATATATATATATAGATGATAGATACCATATATATTCGAGTATAAGCCGACCCCCCTAATTTTGCCACAAAAAACTGGAAAACTTATCGACTCGAGTATAAGCCTAGGGTGGAAAATGAGATTGTGCCCCATATGCTGCCCCATGTATTATGCCCCACAAGATGCTCCATAGATTGTGCCCCATATGCTGCCCATGTATTATGCCCCCATAGATAATCCATAGATTGTGCCCTCATAGATGCTCCATAGATTATGCCCCCATAGATGCTCCATAGATTATGCCCCCATAGATAATCCATAGATTATGCCCCCATAGATGCTCCATAGATTATTCCCCCATAGATGCTCCTTAGATTATGCCCCCATAGAAGCTCCATAGATTGTGCCCCATAGATGCTCCTTAGATTATGCCCCCATAGAAGCTCCATATATTGTGCCCCCATAGATTATGCCCCTATAGATGCTCCATAGATTATGCCCCCATAAATGCTCCTTAGATTATGCCCCCATAGATTATGCCCCCATAGATGCTCCTTAGATTATGCCCCCATAGATGCTCCTTAGATTATGCCCCCATAGAAGCTCCATAGATTGTGCCCCCATAGATTATGCCCCTATAGATGCTCCATAGATTATGCCCCCATAAATGCTCCTTAGATTATGCCCCCATAGATTATGCCCCCATAGATGCTCCTTAGATTATGCCCCCATAGAAGCTCCATAGATTGTGCCCCCATAGATTATGCCCCTATAGATGCTCCATACATTATGCCCCCATAAATGCTCCTTAGATTATGCCCCCATAGATTATGCCCCATAGATGCTCCTTAGATTATGCCCCCAATAGATTATGCCCCCATAGATGCTCCATAGATTATGCCCCCATAAATGCTCCTTAGATTATCCCCCATAAATGCTCCACAGATTATGCCCCTATAAATGCTCCACAGATTATGCCCCCATAGATTATGCCCCCATAAATGCTCCACAGATTATGCCCCCATAGATTATGCCCCCATAAATGCTCCACAGATTATGCCCCCATAGATTATGCCCCCATAAATGCTCCAGATTATGCCTCCATAGATTATGCCCCCATAAATGCTCCAGATTATGCCCCCATAGATTATGCCCCCATAAATGCTCCAGATTATGCCCCATAGATTATGCCCCCATAGATGCTCCACTGTGCCCCCATAGATGCTGCAAAAAAAAAAAAAGACATACTCACCTCTCGTCGCTGGGGGCCAGGTGCCGGTGTCCTGGGCACCTGCGATATTTACCTGTCACCGGGTCCACTGCTGAGCGCCGCTGTCTTCGGTCCTCCGGCAGTGAATGCTCAGGTAGGGGGCGCGGCGCTCACTAATGACGTCATCGCGCCCTCTGCCTGAACATTGCAGCAAAGAGAGGACGCGATGACACAGCGACGCTCAGCGGTTGGAGCGGGTGACAGGTAAGTAATGATATTCACTGATGCCCACGCCCATGTGGGCGTGGGAAGCAGTGAATATTCATTTCTCTTTAGCAGCGGGGACAGGGGCTCTAATTCTCTGGATTCCAAAATTAAGCGAAACAAAAAGGTAATTCATTCTGTTACTATTGTAGTATTGTCTACAATTTGGGCAGCACTGATGTTGCAAATCTAGTACAGGCATCTGCACAAATATAGATTATCTCAATTTTGTTCTACAAATGGCATGCAAAATTAATCTCCAATATAAAGTTTAGGAAAGTTCTTTATCACAAAAAAAAGACAATACTACTAAAAATCAGAGCGATGTGTTTTTCTGTGTACATCAAGCAATTTAAGGGACTTTTGTATGCTTAATAAAATAAATATGCGTTCTTCTTCCAAAAAGAGTCTGTTTACCACCATTCAGTAGGAAAATTAATACAAAACTATGCCAAGTCGCAAACAATATTTATGCAGTTTCTGCATTTTTTGGAGGGCATTAAACAATTATGTTGATACATCCCATATACATCTGTTCAGCAAGCACATCAAATCTGAGCGCCAAAAATCTGTCTATGAATTACAGTCCATCAGATAAGACTATATATTCAGATATTGCAGCTTTTTATAACATAATTGCCTTAAATGAAAAGGTTATTAAAATGTCCTCTATGTGCGCTTACAAAAGATAATTTAACTTTGTATTTGTTTTTCACATTATAATTATGAAACATCTTTGAAGATATATTTTATATTTGTCTATTGGAAATGAGGTTGGACACTAACATTGTACCAACCTCTAGAACTGCTGAACGCTATTTATTCCTTAGGAGTCTTCTTATGTGCTTGTATACAAGATATGGACATAGCTGTGGGCTTCCAAAATAAAAATGCAGATCCGCTCACAAATTAATTTATGCGAGATTAGAAAGGTTTCAGCAAATGTTACCACTGGAAAGGGGTTAAAGAGCTATGGATATAATGATTGTGACTTACACTGTTCATTACGTACATTAACGATGGGTAAATTAGATTGATGTGACACAGTCGAGGTATAATTGTGTAAAGAGGTTTATAGGTCAATTCTTGCATTGCAAAGCATCCATTTTTTAGTAACCTCGCTACAAGAATAATTCCAGGGATAATTGCTCGAATTCAAGCACATTTACTAACAAACAAGTGTCATTCATCTTCCTTTTGGGAACAGAATAAATACATGCCTTGGTTCTCTCTAGTTTATTTCAATTCTCATAATGATCTGCTCTATATCCTAAGGGTGCCAGCTGCAGTTTACAGTGGCGTGCAGGGCATAGTCCATTAACTCATGTTCTAGAGTGTCAAAGATGCATTCTGTGTGAATACACTTACAATGAGTATTTATGGCCATCAACACTTTCTAGGCACTAGCATTACATAAATCGCAGATGGCTGGTAAATAAATCTATGATGTGTAGCTAGGCAACTATTATACATCACAATCTGTTTTATGATACTAATTATAACAATCAAATAGTCGTATGCTAATACATAAACATATGAGTTAGGCAAAGAGTTGCCCGGTGAATTGTGGCCGGGTGACATAAGATCAGAATGCCACATTGCTCAAATTGTAAGTAATGGTAGTACATGGAATGGAATAGAGAATCCACCAAGTTAGGATTTTTGCCAACTGTATGGTGTCATAGTCGTGGAATCATGCTGGTCACAAGGGACCACATTGACTATCATAAGTTACGTTATAACACTGCGACATTTTGAGCTTATGTCATATGGTCATAAGTCGCCATGTAGCCCTAGTCATATTCACAATGGTCATGTGTTATAACTCTAGATATGGGATTTTGGCTTTATATGTGGGCATTATGGTGGCTCAATGGTTAGCATTGGGGTCATGGGTTTGAATGTGACCAATGGCAACATCTGTATGCAATCTGTGTGTGTGGGTTTAGTCCCACACTCTAATAATTGGGACTAAATTTAGATTGGGAGCGCCAATGGTGACAGCGACCGATATTAGTGATGAATGACAATATCTGCAGAATATTTTAGCGCTATACACTTTAATACAATAATGACATCTGGATTTGGACTGTCATGACCACTATGAATCATATTTTTTTAGACTTTGTTATTGAGAGCTGCGTCAATTTATGCTAATTAAAATAAGATTTATAAACCAGGCCAATCCAGTTAGCTTATTATTTTAATTAATGGTTCAATTAGAAATCTAACAGATTGCATGGCTTTTGTTTTTATATCCTGTGTCTTCAGTTAGTGAAATCATGCCAGAAAAATGTGGACATTTAAATCATAAACATATATACAGATGATTATTTCAATCTACAGCCCTGTTTATGACTAATCTTAGTCTTCATGTACATGTATTAATATTTACACCTGCAAATATTTAGTAAGTGAAATATGTTTAGATATATTACACTAAGACAGAAGGACTTGTCTCTTTCAAATTGTAAATGATCCTGTTATTGATAGGACGTGGGCTAAAAATTGAAAAAATAAAATAAGTGAAACTAAGTAGACGTAAGAAGTAGATTGATATATGGTGCATTTTTACAAGAACATAGCTTGCATTTAAGCTGTCATTTCATCTATCTCAGCTGGCTGAGTTTGTACATGACTATTAGGACTTAGATCCAAGATATTTTGGGACTTACATCATGCAGAAAGCTAATTCTTGTCCTTAGCTTTAGTCAATTTCTTTGACGATAGATAGTAATTTGACAATGTCGTGGTATTCACATAGCCTTAAATTAGAGAACAGCTCAGTAATATTGATTTTTAACGCCAATCAGACCGACATTCGGATAATTAAGACATTTATCTAGACTCTTCTACAACAGGAACATTTTATAGAACCACAATAAGAAATAAATGCTGCTATAACCCATGATGTCTTTTGTGCTATTTCACCATTTACATCCTCCTATCATAATAATAACAGTCATCCTTAGAATAAGTCCAACATATTGTTACCGGTTTACACGCACGGTTAACAGTAACGCGGGGTATTATTGGATTATGTGTAAATACAATGTAATCAATAGTCTTCAATACAGTAAATTAGTAGCTGAAAATGATTGATTTGACTAAACAAATAATTTTTTTTACTAACGCAACTGTTTTTTTTTATAAATGTCATAAAAAGTGTGGATACTTTTTTTACTTATGTTTTACATTTGCAAAAAAAAATGTTCAGAAACAATGACAAATGATGACAAACTTTTCACAAGAAGAGTATTCAGATACCTAGCTATATGTAACTTACACACCAAGCCAAATATTGTGCACATGGTACCAACAACAGACCCCAGCAAGAGAATTCCACCTTGTGTAACCATGCCCACCTTTCAGGATCAGATGGTCAATGTCCTTGTCAATTCCCATAATATAGCATTTCCTCCACAGCCCAGAGTAGGTAGAGAATAGGGGGCGTCCACAGTCTGACTCCAGAACCCCAAGCCCTAGCAGGGACCTCCAGTTCTCCAGCAGATCCTCTGGTTCTCTTACCCCACCAGCTGGGGCTGGTGACAGAAGACCCATCTTGCGGTTCTTTGAGGAGTCTCCACGGTAGGGCAGCTGATAGAGGGGCATGAGTCTGTTCTTCTGGTCTGTAGGGTCTGAGTTGCCCTGGCTCTCACATATCTCCTTATGTTTGCGAGTGTCTGTCTCATACCAATGGTCTGTAAATATAGCTATGACCAGCAGAATCAGGGAGAGAAGGCTCAGAGCCAGGCTAACAGCAGTGACCAAGCCCCGTGTCTCCATGGCTCTTTGTGAAGCAGCAGCATCACACCAAGGCAATATTGGCTGGCATGATGCTTGTTTTCAGGAAACCCACTCCTTTCCTCTCACCCCTCGTGGAGCCTTTGCAACCATTAAGCCACCCCTTCTGTAATCTGCATCTTCCAAACCATACAGGATGCCTCTTCTCCATAGCCTAGACCATCATGTCACCTACTTCTAGCTGTCTTCAGTCTCCAACTGAGCCATCAAAATCTAGGGAGTTGTGCAGAACCTGGATTCAACTCAGCCTATTATGTGTCTTGCTGTCTCAGCCTGCCCGGGAACAGAATGCAGGCAGCAGCTTTCTTACCCAGCCAAGCAGTGTATCTTCCCTCCTCTCTCCCTCCTTTCCCAGAACATTATTTCTTGCTACATTGCCCCACCTTCCTCTCTGCCCATACTATACTTCTTCTCTCACTGTCCTATTATTTCTCTCTCCCTCTCTCATTCCTTGCTCTTTCCTGTGTTCTCTTACTTATCTTCCTCTGATTCTTCTCTCTCTATCTCTCTCTTGCTTTAATCTCCCTTACATTTCAAACACTCTACTGTCCCTCAGCTCTTTATCTCTCCCTCCTTGCTCTCTCCCTATCTCTCTCTCTTCAATGCAGCATGGTTACAAATCTCTAAATCAAGAGGTAGAAGGATATTTATACCTGCTAAGTGAATGAATAATGTACAGTCTAATCAATCACAATAATGATCTACTCCCCACAGCATGTGCCCTTCCCAGATCTAGGCAGGGTATGACAAGGTCACAAAGACAAATCAGTAACAATGCAGTACAGAGGAAACACAAGCCAGCGGCAGCATAGTGACAGAATTTTGGTAGAGACTGTAAATATTGGAATATTAATGATATGGATGTTGTTAAACAAAAAATCCAACATAGTAATCTTTTGTATAGAGAAGAAATATTTTGTAATTACTTGTCTTAGTCATTATTCAAGCTGGCAATCAATATTATACAAGAATGAATTATTTGGGAATCTAGTAAGAACTGTGATTATGATTTAGTACTTATTCAATCATCTTGTGATAATATTGTCTCTGAGGAAAACGATATACTTTCCGGAGTTTGCGTATCAAGTTACCTAGTGCAAATTATGTATATTAGAATTATAAATTCGTTATTATTCTAGTGCAAATTATGTGCTTTCCCTCATCTCCATACACGTGCCATATTTCCTCTCCAACACCAACGTCTCTATCTTAGAGGTGTTATATTGACTTAAAACTAGAGTTGAGCGATACTTTCCGATATCCTAAAGTATCGGAATCGTAATGGTATCGCCGATATCACTAAAATATCGGCGATACCCGATACCGATACCGGAAGTCCCATGTAAGTCTATGGGAACAAAATATCGAAATTAAAAAAAAACCATTCTTGTCTTGTTGGTTAATTGTACATGAAGGAAAACAACAAAGAGTAATGTAGAATGTATTGGGGGAGGTTGAGGAGACATTAAAGGCATAGATGTTTGACCCAATCCAATGGAATAGCATTATTTATTTTTTTTTAGGAAATACGTTCGGATTGACGAACAAATTGACAATGTTCTTAACCTTTTTTCTATTTTGTCAAATATGTCTGTTTCACAACTTCCATGGTCTTCACCTTTTTAACTTTTCACACACTTTCTCCTTCATAATTTTCAGCAGCATCATCTTTCTCATCAAATTATTCTTCATCTTCACCTTCTTAATCTTCTAAAACTTCTTGCTATTCATCTTTTTGTTAACATTACTTATATTGTTCTTATTAAACAGTTATTATTCTTCATATTCTACTTCTTCATCTTCTTCCTATTCATCCTTTTCATCATATTCTTATTTGTGACAGACATTCCTGTACTTGTAATCTGTAAAACTCTGAATTTTCATCCTTCCGTTCTTGCTGTCACAAAAGATTTTAATTACAACAGTATTTGTCCGCGTTCAGTTTAGCCTGCAGCAGCATCAGGCATTTTCCAGGGGCACCACGAGGAGGAACGGACTCACCCCCATACACTGCTTAGTCTTCTTCTGCTTAGAATTTAGAGCATATATTTTGCTCTTCATTTTGGTCTTATACTTAATGTTCTTCTGCTTTTTGATCTTCTGCTTATTGTTCTTCTGTCTCTTGTTCTGTATCTTGTAGTTTGTCTTAACCTTCTTTGTCCTGTTGGTGATGGTACAAAAGCCAATGGAAGTAACGAGGACCAGCTGACTGTGCTGGAACCCGGAGGGTCAGCAGAAGGAAAAGAGCCAATGGCACAACCGAGGACCAGCTGACGTTACTGGGACACGGTTACTAAGCAGGAGGTACCTGTGCTCCAAAGCACTACCAAGGACCAGCAGACGTTGCTGGAACTCGGATACCGACATGGAGGCACCTAGGCCAAAGGCACTGCGGAGAACCAGCTGACGGTACTGGAACCCGGATGAGTAGCAGAAGGTACAAGAGCCAATGAAAGTAACGAGGACCAGCTGACTGTGCTGGAACCCGGAGGGTCAGCAGAAGGAAAAGAGCCAATGGCACAACCGAGGACCAGCTGACGTTACTGGGACAACGGTTACTAAGCAGGAGGTACCTGTGCTCCAAAGCACTACCAAGGACCAGCAGACGTTGCTGGAACTCGGATACCGACATGGAGGCACCTACGCCAAAGGCACTGCGGAGAACCAGCTGACGGTACTGGAACCCGATGGGTAGCAGAAGGTACCCATGGAAATTAAAGTTGAGGCAGCAGGACTGTTTGCTGTTCACACAGCAGGGGAACAGCTGACATTACTGAACCCCAGTAACACAGGAGCAAGTGTTAACTGTGCTAACAGCACTTCCGAGAAACAACTGGCGGTGTTGTAACCCAGGGATGAGAAGAGAACAGGGTGGAGGCAGCAGGACTATTTGCCATTCACACAGCAGGGGAACAGCTGACATTACTGAACCCCAGTAACACAGGAGCAAGTGTAGACTGTGCTAACAGCACTTCCGAGAAACAACTGGCGGTGTTGTAACCCAGGGATGAGAACAGAACATGGTGGAGGCAGCAGGACTTTTTGCCGTTCACACAGCAGGGAACAGCTGACATTACTGAACCCCAGTAACACAGGAGCAAGTGTAGACTGTGCTAACAGCACTTCCGAGAAACAACTGGCGGTGTTGTAACCCAGGGATGAGAACAGAACATGGTGGAGGCAGCAGGACTTTTTGCCGTTCACACAGCAGGGGAACAGCTGACATTACTGAACCCCAGTAACACAGGAGCAAGTGTAGACTGTGCTAACAGCACTTCCGAGAAACAACTGGCGGTGTTGTAACCCAGGGATGAGAACAGAACATGGTGGAGGCAGCAGGACTTTTTGCCGTTCACACAGCAGGGGAACAGCTGACATTACTGAACCCCAGTAACACGGGAGCAAGTGTTAACTGTGCTAACAGCACTTCCGAGAAACAACTGGCGGTGTTGTAACCCAGGGATGAGAAAGAGAACAGGGTGGAGGCAGCAGGACTATTTGCCATTCACACAGCAGGGGAACAGCTGACATTACTGAACCCCAGTAACACAGGAGCAAGTGTAGACTGTGCTAACAGCACTTCCGAGAAACAACTGGCGGTGTTGTAACCCAGGGATGAGAAGAGAACAGGGGGAGGCAGCAGGACTATTTGCCATTCACACAGCAGGGGAACAGCTGACATTACTGAACCCCAGTAACACAGGAGCAAGTGTTAACTGTGCTAACAGCACTTCCGAGAAACAACTGGCGGTGTTGTAACCCAGGGATGAGAAGAGAACAGGGTGGAGGCAGCAGGACTATTTGCCGTTCACACAGCAGGGGAACAGCTGACATTACTGAACCCCAGTAACACAGGAGCAAGTGTAGACTGTGCTAACAGCACTTCCGAGAAACAACTGGCGGTGTTGTAACCCAGGGATGAGAACAGAACATGGTGGAGGCAGCAGGACTTTTTGCCGTTCACACAGCAGGGGAACAGCTGACATTACTGAACCCCAGTAACACAGGAGCAAGTGTAGACTGTGCTAACAGCACTTCCGAGAAACAACTGGCGGTGTTGTAACCCAGGGATGAGAACAGAACATGGTGGAGGCAGCAGGACTTTTTGCCGTTCACACAGCAGGGGAACAGCTGACATTACTGAACCCCAGTAACACGGGAGCAAGTGTTAACTGTGCTAACAGCACTTCCGAGAAACAACTGGCGGTGTTGTAACCCAGGGATGAGAAGAGAACAGGGTGGAGGCAGCAGGACTATTTGCCATTCACACAGCAGGGGAACAGCTGACATTACTGAACCCCATAACACAGGAGCAAGTGTTAACTGTGCTAACAGCACTTCCGAGAAACAACTGGCGGTGTTGTAACCCAGGGATGAGAAGAGAACAGGGTGGAGGCAGCAGGACTATTTGCCGTTCACACAGCAGGGAACAGCTGACATTACTGAACCCCAGTAACACGGGAGCAAGTGTTAACTGTGCTAACAGCACTTCCAAGCAACAACTGGCGGTGTTGGAGCCCAGGGTCAAGGAGGGTGTAGGCATAAAATATTGAGTTATTGCCTTGTTACGTGGCCATTGCAAATGTATGTACTTCAAACAAGAATAAATGAAGTTTTACTACAACAATAAAATGATAAATTTCAATTACAAGAATAGAAAAATATTTATACTTGACAGTCCTCTGTGGTTGATAACGTTTAATGGCTAACTGAAAATATGGTAACAAATTCAAAGCTTTCGAGACTACTCAGGTGTCTTCATCAGGCTAAGAGTAAAGCCAAAAATGAAGAATCACATATTTCTACACACAACAGGACACAGGAATAGCTAAGACAAGTGAGGGAGGGACAAGTGAGGGGAGACCGGCAACAAAAAGGAGAACAAGGATGAATTATCAGCGCCACACAATCACAGATAAATTAATGAATTTAGCTGTGGCAAAAGACTTTTGTATGCCCGCCCGGTCATAGCATCATGGATATGGAATTACTGTTATTAAAATATAACTTCAAATATGAGAAACGTACAAAGGTTTCAGAATATAAGCTCATCATGACCTTTGACACTGTTAGTGATGGAATGAATAGATCACATGGATTTATGTCATTCTATATCAATTAAGGAATCTGCGTCTATGCCCTTCCAGGGTCATGAAAACCCCAAAAAATACGCCAATGAGAGGGCAATCAAACTTTCTATCCTTATCTAGGAACTGTTTGAATATTTATGTTCATCCCTGTGAGATAATTACAGTTCTGATACACGTCACTTACTTGTCTTACCTATTGCAATATTCCTGTGTCCTGTTGTGTATAGAAATATGTGATGCTTAACTTTTTTTAGTTAGTCTTTCCCTGATGAAGAGACGTGAGTAGCCTTGAAAGCTTGCAATTTGTTTCCATCTTTTCAGTTATCCATAAAAAGGTATGAACCACTGCTGACTCTGAAGTCTAAATATTTTTCTATCTACTGGCTAACACGGTACAAAGATACACATGTTTTCTAATTTCAAGAAGGAAAAATAAAGAAAATACAAATATAAACGCATATATGCACATGCCAAAAATAAATGGAACAACACAACACCCAAAAAATTGGTAACAAAATATAGTGTTGTACATTTAAGAATAAAAGTACATTTTTTTTTATGAATAATGCTTAAGGAACGCAATGTTAAACTATAACATAGTGAAGACAATGGATTTTGTAATAGTCACTCATCATCATCATCGCAAATTTTATGTGACAGTCACAGACAATTTAATTATTTAAGTTCATAAAATCGTAACTTTCTATAGCATGTATGACATGTCCAGCATGGACTCATCAATGTGATTGATGACACAATAATGTACAATAAAAAATAACCATTTAAAAAAACATTAGGCATTGTTTGTCACAATTTAAGTGTGTGCCTGCAAGTGTAGGTGAAACAAAGGCTACGGATAGCAAAGGTATATTCTATGTCTGTATCACACAGTGGACAGCCTCTGATGGGTAATGCCGATGTTATACTGTACGTCAATAAAGTCTGCGGCTGAAATCATGCATTTTTGCTTGTAGAGTGTTGAAGAGGGTAAAAGAATGTCTGTTTGCGCAAAGCTTTATCCGTCAACACTACCTTCCTACTGTCACGCGTAGGGTAGGGTAGCGTGTGGCAATTAGCTGACTATCAAATGTGAGGTTAGGCTGCGTTATTGCGCACTAGGGACGCCAAAAAAAATACAGCAGTAAGAATTTAATGTGTAATACTACACCTATGACAAACCAAAAAATTACGTTCCCTCTTTAACAATGTACAAGACTAACAAGCCTAATGGTTGACGCTGACTTAATTGAGATACAGTATTACATCAACATTGTCCATGAGTAACTATGCACTGTGATACCTATATACCAGTATTAATTTATATCTCTTGTGGTTGTTTCAACAGCACTTGCAGGTATAAGTACCTATTGTCAGTATGCATGATGCACTTTCTAGATGTAATAATTTATTATTGGACATTATTACCATGTTTACATGCTGGCCATTTCATATATGGTGTTTGAAGTTCCAGTTGGCATCAGTATGTGTATTTTATAATGTCTGTCATAAATAAAACTCGTCATGATGATGATGAGGATGTAATGATTCGTACATCCATTGAGTGCATTATCTTACAGGTACAGATAAAGTTCCTTTAAAAGCATTAATTCATAAGTCTGAAATGTACTTTTATGCATTAATTTAAAAATGTGAAGAGTAGACTATGTTTTATTTTTTGTTACCATTTCTAATAGACATGTGCAGATATGCGCTGTGATGACAAATTATTATTTGTCCATATTTTTCTTAAAAATTTATCATTCTAGGCCTGCAAAACTTCACAATTTCATGTTTTCAGCATAACAAGCAGGGTGACGGCTCTTCCCTATTTGGAGCATGTTGGTCATGTGTTTTTCTGTCCATGTGTCGGGAACAGGACACTTCTTGCCGTTGACACAGCAGGGGAACAGCTGGCGTTACTGAACCCCACTAACAGTAGAGCTTGTGTTTTGTTCTGTGGACACGACACTTCTGAGCAGCAACTGGCAGTGTTGGAGCCCAGGGAGTAGCGTTCAGGTGGTAGAAAGATGAACATAACAGGAGACATGGATAACGTTGCGAACCAGTTATTTAATCTGAAAACGGACAGAGAAATTCTGGCGAGATCCATGCCTTGTTCATTTTCAGAAAAGTAAGCCGGTCTACATTATCGGAGGATAGTCGCATGCGACGGTCTGTTAGTACACCACCTGCAGCACTAAAGACGCGCTCCGATAATACACTGGCAGCAGGGCAAGCCAGCACCTCCAATGCATACTGGCTAAGCTCTGGCCATGTATCCAGCTTAGAGACCCAAAACTTGAATGGGGAAGAGCCATCTGGGAGTACACTGAGAGGCAAAGCCAAGTAGTCTGTCACCATCTGACGGATACGTTGCCTCCCGCTGACTGGAGCCCTCTCGGATGGTGTAGACATTTGTGGCGCTGCCACAAAACTTTGCCACATTTTGAACATACTGGTCTTTCCCTGTGCAGAGGCACTGCGTGTGCTCCCTCTTGTTGCAGAGCTCTCTACACTGCCTCGACGCACAGAGCTGCTTTGTAAAGCAGTAGCAGCAGCAGTGCTCTCGGCAGTAAGGTAGAACATTAGGGATTGCACCAGTGTGTCTTGGTACTCCCGCATTTTACGCTCCCGGTTCAACGGTGTGATGAGGCTTTTGACGTTGTCCCGGTAGCGAGGGTCTAGGAGGGTGTACACCCAATAATCAGACGTCGTGAGAATGTGGGCGATGCGGCGGTCGTTTCTTAGGCACTGCAGCATGAAATCAACCATGTGCTGCAGACTCCCAACTGGCAAAGAAACGCTGTCCTCTGCAAGAGGCGTTATCTCTGCCTGCTCTGCATCACCCCACCCTCGCTCTACATACTGACTAGAGCGTTGTGTACCTCCCTCTGGAGCGATGTCTTCCTCCTCCATTGACTCCTCCTCCTCATCCTCCTCACAAAGTGAGCCCTGCCCAGCCCTTTGTGAGGAACCACGTTGCGCTGACTTTCCAGAAGGTGATGGAATTTGTGACTCCTCATCCTCCACCTCTTCCAAAACCTCATCCCTTATTGCTTGCAGTGTTTTTTGAAGCAGGCAGATAAGGGGGACAGTCAGGCTGACTAGTGCATCATCTGCACTCGCCATCCGCGTTGACTCATCAAACGCACGCAAAACGTGGCACATGTCCTTCATAGTGGCCCACTCATTAATGGTGAAGTGTGGACGGCGCAAATTGCGTGTTGATTGCGCCTGATGCAGCTGATACTCCATAACTGCTGGCTGCTGCTCACACAACCGCTCCAACATATGTAACGTTGAATTCCACCTGGTGGATACGTCACATATGATGCGATGTTCAGGAAGGCGCAATCTGCGTTGCAGAGCTGCAATGCGCGATCTGGCCATGCTGGAACGTCGCAAGTGAGCGCACTCTAGGCGGACCTTGTGCAGCAGTGCATCAAGATCCGGATAGTCCCTCAAAAAACTCTGCACGACCAAGTTGAGCACATGTGCCAGACATGGTATGTGAGTGAGGTTGCCAAGGCCCAGAGCTGCCACCAGATTTCGGCCATTGTCACACACTACCAAACCTGGCTGGAGATTCGCTGGCAAAAACCACACGTCGCTCTCCTGCTTGATGGCATTCCAGACCTCCTGCGCTGTGTGGCTTCGATTCCCCATGGGAATTAATTTCAGAACGGCCTGTTGCCGTTTGGCCACGGCTGTGCTCATATCGGTCGCATCAGGTAAGCGTCCACGGGTCCATGTGGAGGTAGACCGTGACGGCTCCTGCAGCGATGATTCTGAGGAACTGGAGTAGGAGGAGGAGTCAATGTGGACAGACTTGATTCCGGCAATCCTTGGAGTTGGCAGAACACGTACAGCGCCACTCGCAAGATCTGTACCCGGCTCCACAACATTCACCCAATGGGCAGTGAGTGAAAGGTATCGTCCCTGGCCATGGGTACTGGTCCACGCATCGGTGGTCAGGTGGACCTTGCTACTGACGGCGTTTAGTAGCGCATGTTTAATTTTTGCCTCAACATGCTTTTGCAGACCAGGGACGGCTTGCCTGCTGAAATAAAATCGGCTGGGCACATTGTATTGTGGGACTGCCAATGCCATTAATTCACGGAAACTGTCAGTCTCCACCAGCCTGAATGACAGCATTTCAAGGGACAGGAGTTTTGCAATGACAGCATTCAGAGCCTGTGCTCGTGGATGGTTTGCCGAGTATGGCCGTCTTTTATCCCATGCCTGTGCTACCGATGGCTGTTTTGTGGCCTGGGTGTGTGAGGATGACAGGGAACTTGCACCTGTGGGTGGAATAACACTGTGTCTCTGGACAACAGTGACAGAGGTTCTTCCATGGCGATCCTTTGAGGAAGCCTTACCAGCTGTGTGTGAACTGGAGGAAGAGGCTCCAACAGGAGCTGAAGATGTAGGTGCTGCTGTAGGTTGGCCTACATCTCCAGTGTGTCTTTGTAACTCAACAAAGTGCTTTGACCGCACATGTTTCCACATATTTGTTGTATTAAGGTTACTGACACTTTTACCTCTTTTAATTTTTTGATTACACAGCTTGCATTTGACATAGCAAATATCATCTGCAACTGTATCAAAAAAGGACCACGCAGAGCAAGTCCTGGGAGCGCCCGGTTTGGCTGTTGGAAGAGAACTGCTCCGAACGGGTGCCAAACTGGAGGCTACAGGCAAGCGAGTCTGCAGCCTACCTCTCCCTACTGTTTGGACCGTTGGGGCAATCTCTTCCTCAGAGCTGCTCCCACCACCTTCCTGTTCCTCACGCCATGTTGGGTCTTGGACCTCATCATCTCCACCACTACCCTCTTCCAACACCTGCTGTTGTTGGGTGGTCTGGCCAGCACCATGCTCAACAGAAACTGGCAACTGAGTCTCATCATCATCAGATGCGTTCTGCGGTGTGCTGACCATCGGCACTGGCTCACCCGCCTCTTCAGATTCAGAGAGACACAGCTGTTGCGCATCACTGCATACTGCCTCTTCTTCACATTCCAGAATGCTGCTTGGCTGGGCCCCTGTTTCCAAGCCAACATATTCTGAGAACAGAAGCAGAGACTCAGCTGGCTCCTGTACAGAGCTCTCTGACTGCCTGGGCAATTTGGCAGGCGGTGAAGAGACTGATGGTTGTTCAACAGTGCTGTGGTCCTGAGAGGAGGTGGAAGGTATTGAAGTCGATGCATTGGCTGCCATCCAACCAACAACGGCTTCAATTTGTTCTTCACGCAGCAGGGGGTACGCTGAGCTCCTACAAAAGTGCGCATAAAGGAACGCTCACGGGGAAAACTGGTGGATGCTGTGTCACTGGGTGCGGCAGCAGCCACAGAATCCCCACGTCCTCTCCCTGCTGCAAATCCACGGCCTCGACCACGACCACGTGCCTTACTCACTGACTTCTTCATCTTGGTAGATTGATAAAGAAAGTCAGAAAAGTTAAGGCCTAAGTGTGGTTATTCCTCACAGACTACAGTGAACCCTGCAGACAACTATTCACTATCTGTGAAAAGCTCCTTTGTGTAGTTCTATAGTGTTTGCAACCAATGTATTGTATACGGATGGAAGCGCGTCACACTAATAGATTAGTTTTTTTTCCACTAAAATGGAGCAGCACCAATTAGAGAAAAATGTGAAGGATGAGGCAGTGACACACGCTCAGCAGACTACAACCGGCAGTGGTTGAAGAACTAACTGGAGCGTGATCTGCACTCAAAAAATCAAAACCTCACAGACTGCAGTGAACACTGAAACACAACTATTCACTATCTGTGAAAAGCTCCTTTGTGTAGTTCTATAGTGTTTGCAACCAATGTATTGTATACGGATGGAAGCGCGTCACACTAATAGATTAGTTTTTTTTCCACTAAAATGGAGCAGCACCAATTAGAGAAAAATGTGAAGGATGAGGCAGTGACACACGCTCAGCAGACTACAACCGGCAGTGGTTGAAGAACTAACTGGAGCGTGATCTGCACTCAAAAAATCAAAACCTCACAGACTGCAGTGAACACTGAAACACAACTATTCACTATCTGTGAAAAGCTCCTTTGTGTAGTTCTATAGTGTTTGCAACCAATGTATTGTATACGGATGGAAGCGCGTCACACTAATAGATTAGATTTTTTTCCACTAAAATGGAGCAGCACCAATTAGAGAAAAATGTGAAGGATGAGGCAGTGACACACGCTCAGCAGACTACAACCGGCAGTGGTTGAAGAACTAACTGGAGCGTGATCTGCACTCAAAAAATCAAAACCTCACAGACTGCAGTGAACACTGAAACACAACTATTCACTATCTGTGAAAAGCTCCTTTGTGTAGTTCTATAGTGTTTGCAACCAATGTATTGTATACGGATGGAAGCGCGTCACACTAATAGATTAGTTTTTTTTCCACTAAAATGGAGCAGCACCAATTAGAGAAAAATGTGAAGGATGAGGCAGTGACACACGCTCAGCAGACTACAACCGGCAGTGGTTGAAGAACTAACTGGAGCGTGATCTGCACTCAAAAAATCAAAACCTCACAGACTGCAGTGAACACTGAAACACAACTATTCACTATCTGTGAAAAGCTCCTTTGTGTAGTTCTATAGTGTTTGCAACCAATGTATTGTATACGGATGGAAGCACGTCACACTAATAGATTTGATTTTTTTCTAATATAATGGAGCTGCACCAATTCCACTAAATAAAATAAAAAAAAAGAGTCAGTGACACGTGCAGATGCCTACAAACAGCGGTGGATGCAGAGCAAACTGCAGCGTCACCTGCACTGTCACACACACACCTTGCACAGAGCTGTTAAAACAACACTGGCAAAATGAAGCTTTACACAGCGGTTGGTAAACTAGCCTGCCTCAAGCACAGTAGTACACAAAATCGCAATATGTAACTGTCCCTCAGAGTTAGCAGAGTAGCGTTCTGTCCCTTACTGAGTTCACAGCACAGTGACGCTAAAATGGCGGCGGCGCCTTTTATAGTGCATTCTGACATCATTTCAGCAGCCAATCACAGCCATGCCATTAGTTAAGATGACCGCAGCATTACAGGATGTGCCCACACTTCGTAGGATTCCTCATTGGCTGACTAAAATCACATTGCCTCTCAAAGAATTATGGGAACTTCCGATTCCGGTATACGATATGGGAAAAGTATCGGAATTAAGTATCGGAATTCCGATAACGCGAATATCGGCCGATACCCGATACTTGCGGTATCGGAATGCTCAACACTACTTAAAACATATAAGGAGCTAGGAAAATTGTGTCATAATAAAAACACATTTAAGACTGTGAGCCCTCGCGGGCAGGGTCCTCTCTCCTTCTGTACTTGTGTGTCCCTTGTCTAGCACGTTTATTGTACCTGTCTATATTTTCCCTTTTCATATGTATAGCGCCATGGAATAAATGGCGCTATATAAATGTGTAATAATAATAATAATTTAAGATATATTACCTCTTTTATATGATATATACAAATGAATGTTGATGATGTGGTTTATTATGTGGTTTTAAAAATTAAGATTTTTAGGCAATTGAGTGAACTCAAGATTTTGTTTGAAATGATTTACATATTATCACTGGTTAATTATGTGATATCTCCCTCTACAAGGAGAGCCCTGTCAATCACCTGGAGTGTCACAGGTGGGGTGAATGTCTTCCAGGGGCAGTGCTGGACTAGTCTTGTCTCTGGCTATAGTGTCTGGCAAGACTTTCACACTGTATTTTCTCTGAAATGTCAGAGCATTTCAGATAATAATATACCTGGCTGCAATCCTGCAGCTAGCCTCTGATGAATGTTTCCTGCAATTTGGGCAGCATGAATTAGCTGACAAGTTCCCTTTAACGCAAAATGACTTGGCATTTTTGCAGGTAGTAAGGATTGCAGATCAATGAAGAAGCAAAGCAAAGTGAGTAACACTTTGGTTTCATGATTAGGGATGAGCCGACGCGTGGATGTTCGAGCTCTTTGGGTTTGGCCGAACTGTAGTTCAAAGTTTGGCTCGGCATCCGAACTTGACCTCAACAACCCAATAGAAGTCAATGCAGACCAGAACTTTGGTGCATTAAAATAACTATAATATGGTCATAGTAAGGGCCAGGGGGCTGCAAAACAAAGCTAAATGGGGGTAAGAGCAGGACAGTTCCAGTGCAAACAAATGTGGATAGGGAAATGAATTAAAATAATATATAATAAAAAAAATATAAAACTTAATAATTTTGAACCAGGATGTGGAGGTCCAAGTGGAGGAGGAGAATGAGGAGATGGTGGACGTGGCTGTGTAGGTGGAAGAGGCAGAGGAAGAGGTAGGCAAAACTTTTTTTTTGGGGGGGAGAGGGTACTCTGAAAACAGACTTGGTAGGGGTAGTCTGCACACAGGAAGAATAATAATTCTCTCCCTTTTTTTGGGGTGCAAAGAATGTGGATAGGTAAATTACTTAAATAGGATTTTCCCAGGAACAAAGTTAATTTTAAAGTTGAATTTAATCAATACATTTTAGAATATTAATAATGTCCACAATTGGATGTGTCAAATAAAATGTTCCTGTGCTAAGATAATCTTATAAATGTTCCCTTGCTGTGTACATTGTAATGGCCGTGTCTCACAGTACAGGAACATGGTCTGATTAAACCATATTTCCTGGGCAGGGGAGGAAGCAAAAGAGAGTATACAAACAGGACAGCAGGGGAACACAGCTGATTCTTTTTGTGAGATAAAACATTTCTTGCCTATTTTTTAAAAATGTTTTACCTCAAAGAAAGAATGATTTGACATTCTGTGCTGTAATGTCTGTATACTTTATTACTTCCTCGTCCAGATGTGGCATGATCAGACCATGTTCCTGTACGGTCAGACACGGCCATTACATAGTACACAGCAGGGGCACATTTATTAGATTATCTCAGCACATGAATATTTTTTTAAAACACATCCAAATGTAGAAATTATTGGATGAGGAGGTAGTCAATACTATATACAGTATATATATATATATATATATATATATATATACATACAGTACAGACCAAAAGTTTGGACACACCTTCTCATTTAAAGAGTTTTCTGTATTTTCATGACTTTGAAAATTGTATATTCACACTGAAGGCATCAAAACTATGAATTAACACATGTGAAATTATATAGTTAACAAAAAAGTATGAAACAACTGAAAATATGTCTTATATTCTAGGTTCTTCAAAGTAGCCACCTTTTGCTTTGATGACTGCTTTGGCACACTCTTGGCATTTTCTTGATGAGCTTCAAGAGGTAGTCGCCGGAAATGGTCTTCCAACAATCTTGAAGGAGTTCCCAGAGATGCTTAGCACTTGTTGGCCCTTTTGCCTTCACTCTGCGGTCCAGCTCACCCCAAACCATCTCGATTAGGTTCAGGTCTGGTGACTGTGGAGGCCAGGTCATCTGGCGTAGCACCCCATCACTCTCCTTCTTGGTCAAATATCCCTTACACAGCCTGGAGGTGTGTTTGGGGTCATTATCCTGTTGAAAAATAAATGATGGTCCAACTAAACGCAAATCGGATGGAATAGCATGCCGCTGCAAGATACTGTGGTAGCCATGCTGGTTCAGTATGCCTTCAATTTTGAATAAATCCCCAACAGTGTCACCAGCAAAGCACCCCCACACCATCACACCTCCTTCTCCATGCTTGACGATGGGAACCAGGCATGTAGAGTCCATCCGTTCACCTTTTCTGCGTCGCGCAAAGACACGGTGGTTGGAACCAAAGATCTCAAATTTGGACTCATCAGACCAAAGCACAGATTTCCACTGGTCTAATGTCCATTCCTTGTGTTCTCTAGCCCAAACAAGTCTTTTCTGCTTGTTGCCTGTCCTTGGCAGTGGTTTCCTAGCAGCCATTTTACCATGAAGGCCTGCTGCACAAAGTCTCCTCTTAACAGTTGTTGTAGAGATGTGTCTGCTGCTAGAACTCTGTGTGGCATTGACCTGGTCTCTAATCTGAGCTGCTGTAAACCTGCGATTTCTGAGGCTGGTGACTCGGATAAACTTATACTCAGAAGCAGAGGTGACTCTTGGTCTTCCTTTCTTGGGCGGTCCTCATGTGAGCCAGTTTCTTTGTAGTGCTTGATGGTTTTTGCAACTGCACTTGGGGACACTTTCAAAGTTTTCCCAATCTTTCGGACTGACTGACCTTCATTTTTTAAAATAATGATGGCCACTCGTTTTTCTTTACTTAGCTGCTTTTTTCTTGCCATAATACAAATTGTAACAGTCTATTCAGTAGGACTATCAGCTGTGTATCCACCAGACTTCTGCACAACATGAGTGATGGTCCCAACCCCATTTATAAGGCCAGAAATCCCACTTATTAAACCTGACAGGGCACACCTATGAAGTGAAAACCATTTCCGGTGACTACCTCTTGAAGCTCATCAAGAGAATGCCAAGCGTGTGCAAAGCAGTCATCAAAGCAAAAGGTGGCTACTTTGAAGAACCTAGAATATAAGACATAATTTCAGTTGTTACATACTTTTTTGTTAAGTATATAATTCCACATGTGTTAACTCATAGTTTTGATGCCTTCAGTGTGAATTTACAATTTTCATAGCCATGAAAATACAGAAAAATCTAAATTAGAAGGTGTGTCCAAACTTTTGGTCTGTACTGTATATATATATATATATATATATATATTTTATTTTTTTTTTTAATATAACAATGGCTGGGTGCAGCTGGTCTACTTCTCTAGTCAGCCAATGGTACGGACAAGTTCTGTGAGATCCATGACTCAGTTTAATGAATGTGAACTTGCCCATGTTCGAGAAGGGAAAACTCAGGCCATATGTCTAATTTGGAGACCCAGAAGCTAAATGGGGCAGACCCATCACTCAGTAAGTGGAGACATGTGAACAGAACACATACTCTTCCACCATGTTGTTGAAATGCTGGCTCCTGCTAAAACAGACTCCCTTCTGAGGTTATGCCGGTACGCCAGCTACATTGGTGGCTTCCTCCTCTGCCTCTGCCTTGTGCTTCCACTGAGCCTCCGCTGTATATATAGATAAATAGTTGAATATATATATATACTGTATACAGTGCCTACAAGTAGTATTCAACCCCCTGCAGATTTAGCTGGTTGACACATGCGGAATTAACTTGGCATTGTGATATTTGTACTGTAGATCAGCCTGGACGTGGGAAATGCACTGCAGCAAAAATTTTTGTTTTAATTTTTTTTTTTTTTTTTTTAAACGTTAAAAGTTAATTCAGAGTGTCATTTATTATTCAACCCCTCAAACCACAAGAATTCTGTTTGGTCCCCCTAAAGTATTAAGAAGTAGTTCAGGCACCAAGAATAATGAGCTTCACATGTGTGGATTAATGATCTCTTTTGCCAACCTTTTCTGACTATTTAAGACCCTCCCCAAACTTGTGAACAGCACTCATACATGGTCAACATGGGAAAGACAAAGGAGCATTCCAAGGCCATCAGAGACAAGATCGTGGAGGGTCACAAGGCTGGTAAGGGGTACAAAACCCTTTCCAAGGAGTTGGCCCTACCTGTCTCCACTGTTGGGAGCATCATCCGTAAGTGGAAGGCTTATGGAACTACTGTTAGCCTTCCACGGCCTGGACAGCCTTTGAAAGTTTCCTCCCGTGCCGAGGCCAGGCTTGTCTGAAGAGTCAAGGCTAACCCAAAGACAACAAGGAAGGAGCTCCGGGAAGATCTCATGGCAGTGAGGACATTGGTTTCAGTCAATACCATAAGTAACGTACTCCACCGCAATGGTCTCCGTTCCAGACGAGCCCGTAAGGTACCTTTACTTTCAAAGCGTCATGTCAAGGCTCGTCTACAGTTTGCTCATGATCACTTGGAGGACTCTGAGACAGACTGGTTCAAGGTTCTATGGTCTGATGAGACCAAGATCGAGATCTTTGGTGCCAACCACACACGTGACGTTTGGAGACTGGATGGCACTGCATACGACCCCAAGAATACCATCCCTACAGTCAAGCATGGTGGTGGCAGCATCATGCTGTGGGGCTGTTTCTCAGCCAAGGGGCCTGGCCATCTGGTCCGCATCCATGGGAGGATGGATAGCACGGCCTACCTGGAGATTTTGGCCAAGAACATCCGCTCCTCCATCAAGGATCTTAAGATGGGTCGTAATTTCATCTTCCAACAAGACAACGACCCAAAGCACACAGCCAAGAAAACCAAGGCCTGGTTCAAGAGGGAAAAAGTCAAGGTGTAGGAGTGGCCTAGTCAGTCTCCTGACCTTAACCCAATTGAAAACTTGTGGAAGGAGCTCAAGATTAAAGTCCACATGAGACACCCAAAGAACCTAGATAACTTGGAGAATATCTGCATGGAGGAGTGGGCCAAGATAACTCCACAGACCTGTGCCGGCCTGATCAGGTCTTATAAAAGACGATTATTAGCTGTAATTGCAAACAAGGGTTATTCCACGAAATATTAAACATAGGGTTGTATAATAATTGACCCACACTTTTATGTTTAAAATTTATTAAAATTCAACTGAGCAACATAACTTTTTGTTTTGTAAGATTTATGCTTCTGTTAATAAATCCTACTCTCGTTTGCAGTTTGAAGGCTCTAACTTATTTGCATCTTATTAAACCAGCTAAATCTGCAGGGGGTTGAATACTACTTGTAGGCACGGTATATTATAGTTGAAGTGAATAGCAGGGATTTATGGGACAGCGGTCATTGAGCGGGGGCGCCACTTCGTAGCTTTAGAGTGCCAACCTCCTCTGGTAGCTAGACCATCAGACCCTAGGGCCTACCAGGAACAGATAGTAGTAATCCAGTGTGGTGCTTAGACTTCTGCCCTACCCTACTACCCTGCGATAACCCTGATAAAAATGGTTGTGTCTGAACATTTGTTCATTTTAAAGAAATTGCTAATAAAAATATATTTTTAGGGGTAATTTTCTTTGGTTTTATTTTGGTCTTATTAACCCTTTGTCAGTTTATTGGTATTCTGGTTTATTGGTATTATAGTCACACTGCACCAGGCTTTATTACGGGCACGATACACAAGCAGCACCACATCCACGTCCCATATTTGATGTTCTAATTTTTTAAGTGCTTTTTATGTACAGTATTCACAGGTTTTTGTGGTCCATGGAGAACTATAAGACAACGGCTCCCATCTTCATGTATTGAAATATATTTTCATCTTTCAGACACTTGAATACTTCAACTCTGGGACAGACAGGAGTAGAGCAGTGCTTGTTAGTCCTTGCCCTGACGTCCAGCGGTGTGATGAGGTCACTATATTACTGACCTCATTACACTGCTTGTGTCACCGCAGAGGTGGTGATGGCGAGCCAGACATAACAGGGGACAGTAAGCCCTCCATGTAAGAGCCGAAGATTTAATGTATGGATTATTATTGTTTGTGTGTGGTGTGCTTTTGTGTGTGGGTGGGTGCTATTGTTTGGATATATTATGGGAATAGGGGAAAAAATTGTAAGAGCAGGAGCAGTGTTTGTGGGGGACATATTATGGACAAGAGCTTTGTGGAGATGGATATTATGTAGCGGGATAGTGTGTGTGAGGGGATAGTATGGAGATTGGCAGTGTGAGGGAGATACTATGGAGAGGGGCAGTGTGAGGGTGATATTATGGAAAGAGTCAGTGTGGGGAGGGATATTATGGAGAGAGGTAATGTGGTGAAGATATTATGAGGAGAAACAGTTTGAGGGCGATATGGACAGGGGCAATGTGGGGAAGATATTATGGAGTATGGCAGTGTGGCGTACATATTTTGAAGTCGGGAAGTATGGTGGGGATATTGTGGAGAGGGGCAGTGTGGGTTTGTGGGGGAGACATTTATTCAGGCACACAGTATAGGGCACATATTTTTATTCAAGAGCATTAGAATTACACTGGCATTTTTAAGGGCACAGTGTTGGCATGTCCAGCAGAAGACCGGAGAAGAGGTATGTCTGTAGACATGAACTGTGGATGTCCAAAGTCATTAAGGTGTCTGTATTACATGGAGACAAATGGGATGAGAATGACTCCAATTAGGGAAGGTGTCACCAATAAGGTACCTAGATGTAAATATTTATTTGTGATTCTGAATGTGTCTCATCAGTATTGTGGTTCCAGTCTGATTATGGTTGTTAGCAACAACTCCAGGTTCATACTATACAAGTATATATAGGGCTGACCTGACATGGCAATTGATCACTGTGCTATTATTGATGGTGTTACATGGTGTTATTATTGATGATGGTTCTGGTGCTTTATTCATGTACTGATGATAGTTCTGATGCAACATCCATGTACTAATGGTGGTGCAGGTGCTTCATACATGAACTGACTATGGTTATGATGATGAATTCATATACTGACAGTAGATCTGGTGCTGCATACATGTATTGATGGTGCTTCTGGTGCTAGATTCATGTATTGACAGTCGTTCTGATTTTGGATTCATAAACTATCATTAGTTCTGATGCTGCATTCATGAACCGCCATTGGTTTTAATGCTGCATTCATGTTCTAAGGTGGTTCTGGTGATGGATTTATGTAATGATGCTGGTTCTATTCTTCTACACATGTAGCAATCCACAACTGGTCAGATAATGAGCTGCATTGATATCTTAAAGCTCAAAAATCCTCAAAATTTTAAATTTTGAGAATATGAGGAGGATTTGCAGAGGTTGTGCTCTACAAATTCAGTGTCAGGATGTGTTCACACTGATTTTTTTTTTTTTTAACAATCACTAAAAGGAACTCTCTAAATCCTCTTCAAATAGTTAAAACTTGGCTCTGGAGATGTATTCCTGAAAAATATGTTGCGCATTCCTGTTTTACACTATGTTATAGTAACTCCAGATGATATATTTTGCTCATTATTATATAATGTACTTTTAATACATCTACAAATTTTCAACTGTATACTGACTAAATCGATCTCCACCAGTTGCCTTGTTCTTATTGTTGTTTTGATTGTTTTCCCTTTGATTTACAGTGACGTCTGTAGTTCATTTTACTTGTCATAAACATTGCAATGTGACAGCAGTTCAAATACTGCACTGTTTTGTCTTGCTGTATTAAAAAGTCAAATGCGGAATTGGTAAAAAAATATGTGAAGCCTTATTGGAAAAAACACACGAATAAAAGCCATTTAACTACTTTAAACTGTAGTTGTGGAACTGCATAGGGAAAAAAAGCAGGGATGAGAGAACCCAAATTGTAAAGTTCGGGGTTCGTACCTCGAACACAGACTTTTTACTGGAAGTCCGGTTTACTGTTTGGGATCAAATGACAAATGAAGTTTGTTTATTTAACAAGCTTTTAGACTGTGGGCACTTCTGGAGCCATCACGGCCTTTTCAAATATTGGCATGGCTGTGATTGGCTGGTGCACCACATGACCCAACCTGTATAAATGCCGGATCATGGTTGCCACCGCTATTCTGCACTGATTAGCATAGGAACAAAACACAGCTGGAGGGAAGGACAGTGTTAGGTTCTGTGTGCGCGTACTCTGCAAAAAGATTCTGTGGGTACTCTGCACCCCGTGACTATGGGAGTACTGTGGCTAAAAATCTATTTTTCTAATCTGCACCCGTGTCTGTGGGAGCATTGTGCGTAAAAAACATTTTTTTTCTACTCTGTCTACTCTGCAACTGTGTCTGTGGGAGTAGTGTGAGTAAAAACAAATTTTTCTAATCGGCACCCGTGTCTGTGGGAGTAGTGTGCCTAAAAAAAGTTTTCTAATGTGCACCTGTGTCTGTGGTAGTACTGTGCCTAAATTATTTTTTTATAATCTGAACCCATTGTATGTGTAAACACTGTGCGTAAAAACACATTTTTCAAATCTGCACCTGTTTCTGTGGGAGTACTGTGCCTAAAAAAAAAGTTCTAGTCTAAACCAGTGTCTGTGTCATGGGTGCATCGCCACGAGGATCGTCGCGATTGCACATTCTGACTTCTCGCAGCTGAGTTGCTGTTACTTTGTGTTTGGTAATGAGAGAGTTAATTTTACCTAGCTCTTTGCTAAGACTAGGTCCAGCCTCGCCCGGCTGCTTTTGATTATGTTCTAATTAGCTTCCTTTAGATCCCTGCCAGTCTGGGTGTTAGATGCCGGTGAAAGCCTTCATGTAGTCTAGCAGACTGGATCGGTTCTGAGAATACTTAAGCTAAGAGCTCCTTAGTTGTTTTTACTCTTATAGCTTATAGTTTATCTCTGAGACCTTAGGTGTTCCTACTGTGTGTGAGTGTTGTATGTAAGACTTTATTTCTTGTCTTTCTTGTATGTCTTTCTGTTCATTAACCGTTACCTGTTCATTCCCTTTGGTGGTAATCAGGGTCCTTCTTAGGACTAGATTACAGTTGGCAGGGATTGATAGGAGACAGGGTTTACGCTGGTGGCCTGGACCTCTGTACCTTTAACAGTACCTCCAGGTAGAGGGATTAGTTAGGACCCCAGTTTAGGGTCAGCATAGACCCCGGTCACCCTCTAGCCGGAGACAGCGTATAACGGATTCCGTATTGACCCACTGGACATTCTGTCAGGTAATTCTATGTTATCATATATCTATGCGCATGTTATATAGTATGTTGCCCTTTTGATATAGATTACTGTCATCACATATATATATCTGCTATACAGCGTGACAGTCTGTGGGAGTACTGTGCATAAAAGCAATTTTTTGTAATCTGCACCTGTGTCTATGTGAGTACAATGCGTAAAAATAAATTTTTCTAATGTGCTCCTGTCTGTGGGAGTACTGTGCCTAAATTTTATTTTTAGAATCTTGACCCGTGTCACCCGTGCTCAGAGCATGATCAAGCAATTTTGTCTGTCAGTGCAGCGCTGACAGTTTGCACAGCATAGGGATGCTCCTGCATCTCTATGCTCTACAAGCGATCAGCCTGCAAAAAATGAAAGTCCCATAGTGGGACAAAGCAAAAAATGAAAAAAAAAATTGTAAACATATTAAAAAATAATTTAAAAAAATCAAAATATATTATATCCATGAATAAATATTTTTGTGAAAAAACAAACAATAGTAGTACACATATTTCATATCGCTGCGTCCGGAACAACCCGACCTATAAAACTATCCCCCTAGTTAACCCCTTTAGTGAACACTATAAAAAATAAATAAAAAACAAGGCAAAAAACAAAGCTTTATCATACTGCCAAATAAAAAATGGAATAAAATGCAATCAAAAAGACAAATATATTTAATCATGGTACTGCTGAAACCATCATCTTGTCCTGCAAAAAACAAGCCAACATACAGCTCCATGAGTGGAAAATTAAAAAAGTTATAGCTCTCAGAATAAAGCGATGCAAAAATAATTATTTTTTTATCATTCTGCCTTCAAAAAAACGGAATAGAAAGCGATCAAAAAATGTCATGTGTTTGCAAATAGTAGCAATAATAATGTCAACTTGTGCTGCAAAAAAGAAGCACTCACATGACTTTGTCGGACAAATTATGGAAAAAAACTAGAGCTCTCAAAATATAATGATGCGTTTTTGCAATGAAAAGCGTGTTTAAGTGTGTGACAGCAGCCGAACTTAAAAACCCAATATAAATCTAATAAGTTCCAAAGAATAAGTCCCAAAGAATAAAGTCGTCTAATCACGTACACCACACGAGGAGCAGCGTAAAAAATAAAACCAATTCTTCACCTGCCGTTGATTTTTTTCATTCTGCCACTCAAAGATCGCAGTAAGGCTCAGCGCACATTTACCCTGCACTCTGTGCTGAGAGATTACATCGGGGTTTTTGTGTAAATCTCTGAAATACGTGATTCAAACGGAACCCCTATAGGAAGATTTAATATAAAGATCCATAGGAGCTGTGATCCAGCGGTGTCAGTCTTTTTTGGACTGCATAAAGTGTTACATTTTATTCTGCCTTTTTTCAAGGTCTTTGGACCGAAACGTCGCCACAGGAGGCAGAATAATATGTAAGGGTTCATACTCACTGGAGAGAAAAATGGACGAGTGCAATCCGATTAAAAATCACAGCATCAGTGACGTCAGAGGGAGTCCCCGCCTGACCTGAACTGAACTGATTACCGTGGGAATCAATCAATTAAGCTTCCCGCACTAATCAGCTCATCTCCTGCCTGCCGGGAGATTAGCTTATTTCTTCGGGGGGGGGGGTTA
The DNA here is from genome assembly GCA_033576555.1 of Oophaga sylvatica. Taxonomy (NCBI): domain Eukaryota; kingdom Metazoa; phylum Chordata; class Amphibia; order Anura; family Dendrobatidae; genus Oophaga; species Oophaga sylvatica. The sequence continues at coordinate 469,412,598 of JARQOD010000005.1, forward strand.
CAGCTGAGCTGCCAGCATTAGCTGCGCTGTTAGCTGTAAACCTGTTAACCCTTTAAGATGGATTACAGCGTGGGACCTGACTGAGCACCGGATAGGTAAGAATAAGCTTGCTTTATTATTTTATTTTTATTACAGTAGAACAAGGGAATCGAGAATTACCAGTACAATAAAAGATGGTCAAAAACTGTCTATTTATTTCATTAAAATTATTTGTAATTACTATGTGTGTGTATTTTTTAACCATTCCATACAATAGGATTAATAATTGAGAGTTGTCTAATTGACAACTCTCAATTATTAACCTGGCTTAAAGTCACCTTCCAATAGCAAGGTGGCTTTAACCCATTATTAACCCATTAGCCACTGCTACAGAATAGATGGGCTAAGTGCCAGAAAGGGCGCATCTAATTATAGATTTGCCTTTTCTGGGGTGGCTGGGGGCAGATGTTAGTAGCCAGGGGGCACAAAATAAATGCACCCTCCCTAGGCTATTATTATCTGCCCCCACTCGCTGGCTTTCCCTGTCTGGTGGAGAAAATAGCGCGGGAACCCACGCATTTTTTTTCAACGAATTTACACCTTTATTTAACCCCTACATGTATGAAATTTTGCACACATACACTCACGTCATTGTTAGTAAAGACCATATATCAAACTACATCAAATGACATGGTTAACTGTATGTAAACCATGTGTCATTTCATGTCGGGTTCTGTAATGATTTTACAGAAGCTGGCAATTGAATGAGCGGCTATTCTGCTATGTATAAGTGTATGACCTATATATATATATATATGTATATATATATATATATATATAATTATTTGCTTTTTTTGTACAGTTTTTTTTTACAATGTGATTATAACATGAGTTTTTACATAGAAAGAACTGCTCTATGTAAAACGTCATGTTAAAATCGCATTGCATACGGATGGAAAACGGATGGAAAACTGAGGGTGTGATTACAAATCGCATGACAATCGCATGCCAATTGCATAGAATCGGACCGTTTTTTCCATCCAGAAAACGGACCGTTTTTTTTCTCGCAAATGGGTATGTACCCTAAGACTTGCTTTTCACAATTGTCTGAGTCGCTGTCTTTTGATTCATTATTATGGAAATTGCTCCGGGATGGACTCCCTGGTTTTGACGTGTGCCTTTTCTTTGTCTTAAATAGACTTGGATCTTCATAGGGAGCGGTTTAACTTTTTTGTATTTTGATATCTGCATAAAAGTGCTGTCGGCCATAGTTTTGTTGACTTCCGAAACCACTAAACAGAGAAATTGCTAAACAGAGGCCAGATGAAGTCTAGAGTAGCTCTGCTGCCTCATTATAGTGAATGGATCCCTTCAGGGTTTCATCTGAATCATGTCACTGAAATATTTAAATGTTATGTAAAATGTTCATAACAAAAGCATCAACTCAATCCACAAAAAAACAAGTCCCCACTCAGGTCCATAATCTGTTAGTGGAAATATAGGGGCTTCCACGTTACCGGTAGTACAAAGGCTCTGGAAAAGCTAACTGGCTCCTCAGTCCTCACCCCTCAAAAGAAAGTCAGCAAATCCAAATGCCCACCTCCCTTCAGTGTACCTAAACCACATATAGCATCCACATGTTTGTAAGTTTTTACGCAATGAGAGCCCACCTAACTTATGGGTGCATGTCTCCAGAAGCATGAACTGGGCATAGTGTACTGGTCCCTATAAAGCACTGTTCACTACAATGTACTGATGACTACAGTGTACTGGTCACTGCAATGTCAGTTTGCAATTTTTAATTGGGGGCTCTACCAATGTGACATGGCACCCTCAAACCATTCCAGCAAAATCTAAACTCCAATATGGCGCTTCTTCCCTTCTGAGCTTTGAATTTTGCCTCAAAATTAGTATTTGTCCACATATGGAGTATTGGAGTACTCAGGAGAAATTGCTCAACAAATTGTGTGGTGCAATTTCTCCAGTTACCCTTGTGAAAATAAAAAAATTGGGGCTAAAATACATTTTTTACGGGAAAATTAGATTTTTTTTATTTTCACGGCTTAACGTTATAAACTTCTGTGAAGCACCTGGGGGTTCAAAGTGCTCACCACATGTCTAAATACATTCCTTGAGAGGTCTAGCTTTTAAAATGGGGTCGCTTGTGTGGAGTTTCCATTGTTTAGGCATATCAGGGGCTCTAAAAATGGGCCATGGTGTCCGCTACTGATTCCAGCAAATTTTATGTTCAAATAGTCAAATGACGCGCTTTCCCTTCCAAGCCCTGCTGTGCGCCCAAACAGTAGTTTTCTCCCTCATATTGGCTATCGGTGTACTCAGGAGAAATTGCACTAAAATTGTATGGTGCAATTTTCCTGTTGCCGTTATGAAAATGCAAAATTTGGTGCTAAAAAACATTTTTGTGCGAAAATGTGATTTGTTTCATTTTCACGGCTCAACATTATAAACTTCTTTGAATCACCTGGGGATAATATGCTCATTATACATGTAGATAAGTTCCCCGAGAGGTCTAGTTTCCAAAAAGGTGTCACTTGTGAGTGATTTTCACTGTTTAGGCATAGCAGGATCTCTCCAAATGCAACATGGCGTCCGCTAATTGTTACAGCAAATTGCATTGAAAAAGTCAAATGGCGTTCCTTCCCTTCTGTGCTCTGCCATGGTTTTGTAAGGAGGGTCAAGGTTTTAACCCTTTAAATGTTTATGCTGCTATGTGTATATACTGTATGTATGTCTGTCATGTCCTTTACAGTGACTTATTCCAGGGTCTGTTGTATGATATTTCATATAGATTTAGGTAAGGTAATGCATCCTTTGGGAACATTAGAGGAGGGCACTTGTAGTATAGTAGTTACATTTGGGTAAATGTAGTTCTGCAAAGGGCCACTAGATGGGGGCATATCAGTGGACAAGTTAGAGAGTTATTAGATGGTTTGTGTAGTACAGTGGTAAGACACAAGGTGGGGACATTGAGCACATCCAGTGTAGTGAAGACTTGTAGGACACCAAGGGGTTAAGTAGGTAAAGTGTTGGTCGGGAACTAGTGTGAGGGACTTTACAGATAGAGTCAGTCGGGGGCGGACCCTGTTGCTGCTCGGATGTCCCTGGTCCTGAGCTTTGTAACGGACAGGAAGACAGAAGTGAATAAGGTACCAGCAGAAGTGTAGCCGGTGAAGGAATCACCATGGGACCATCAGCCAGTAGTTGGTGGGCTGATGAAGTTGTATTGCCAGTGATAGAGCCACTGTGGGAACGCTCAGCAGAAGTGTGCATGCTGTAGCAGAGGCGAGTACACGGGCAGGATAACCAAAAGGGGGTGGATGACCTAGTAGATGTGTATTTCTGTGACTGGATTGAAGTGTCTCCAGGGAAAGAGATCAAAGTGCCATTTTCACCGGACTCCTCGTCCAGAATTTACTTTGTGGTGCATTCTGGTTTAACAGAAGAAGAGATGCGGCATTGTGGAAAATGTATTGCTGGTACCGTGTCAGGCGTGCTAATGGTGTCTTGAATGTGCTGTGTCCGGAGGAAAATAAAGCTGAACTGTTTAACGTTGTTTTGGACTCTAACTCAGATTATTTATACTCTGAAATGGGTGAGAACTACTCCAGTGATGAAGCAACCGTCAGTGTGAAGAATACAGATAGTGTTAGTGAGTCCATCTCCCAGCCAGTGTTTTACAGTTTTCCAGACATATAGGTTATTGGCATGCTCAAGAGAAATTGCACAACAAAATTTTGGGGTCCATTTTTTCCTGTTACCTTTGTGAAAATACAAAAAATGTGTCTAAAGTAAATTTTTTGTGAAAAAAAAGTTAAATGTTCATTTTTTTACACATTTCAAAAATTCCTGTGAACCACCTGAAGGGTTAATACATTTCTTGAATGTGGTTTTAAAGCGCCTTGAGGGGTGCAGTTTTTAGAATGGTGTCACTATTGGGTATTTTCTATTATTAGACCACTCAAAGTTGAGGTGGTCCCTAAAAAATGTTTTTTTAAATTTTGTTGGAAAAATGAGAAATCGCTGGTCAAATTTTAACCCTTACAACTTCCTAACAAAAAAAAGTTTCAAAAATTGTGCTGGTGTAAAGTAGATATGTAGAAATGTTATTTATTAACTATTTTGTGTTACATATCTCTCTGATTTAAGGGCATAAGAATTCAAAGTCTGAAAATTGCAACATTTTCCAAATTTTCTCTAAATTTCATTTTTTTCACAAATAATCGCAAGTTATATCGAAGAAATTTTACCACTATCATGAAGTACAATATGTCACGAAAGAATCAGTGGGATCCGTTGAAGCGTTCCAGAGTTATTACCTCATAAAGTGACAGGGTCAAAATTGTAAAAATTGGCTTGGTCATTAACATGCAAACCACCTTGGGGGGTAAAGGGGTTAAAGCCAGGGCCGGCGTCAGCACCTGGCATACTGGGGCAAGTGCCGGGGCCCTGAGCAGGCGGGGAGGCCACTCGCCGTCGGGACCCGGGCCCCCATCAGCGGAGAAGAGCGGTGCCAGCGCCGCCACAGGGCCCACCCCGCTTGCTCAGGGCCCCGGCAGCAGCTGGCACAATACTTACCTCTCCCCGTGCCTCCGCTGCCGCAGCTCCGGGCTCCAGGGGGCGCCTGCGCTTCCTCTCACAGCAGCGCCGCTGAATGACATCATCATTCAGGGGCCGGCTGTGGCAGAGAGAGCATGGACGCCGGACAGGTGAGATGTGAGGTGTGTATGTGTATCAGTGTGTGTGTATGTAGTGAGGCAGTGATATGATGATGGGGAGGCAATGATGATGGGGAGACGATGATGATGATGATGGGAAGGCGATGATGATGGGGAGGCAATGATGATGGGGAGGGCGATGATGATGGGGAGGCAATGATGATGATGATGGGGAGGCGATGATGATGGGGAGGCAATGATGATGGGGATAACACATATACCTAGGTTGTGTGGCAGGCATATATATACCTACCATGCATATATATATGTCGGGAAGGAAATATGTGGGATAAGGGGAAGGCTATATGGGTGGCAGGCAGGGGCGTACATAGAAATCATGGGGCCCCAATAGCAAAAGTCTGAATGGGGCCCCCCCCAAAAAAAAAACAGGTGCTCTTAACTCCACACACACACACACCTGCAGTGCATGCAGGGCCCCCTACACCTCCACAGTGCGTGCAGCCGGGCCCCCTCCCTAAGGTGCAAAGTGCAGTCAGAGCCATTGTAAATGTAAAGTGCCAGCACAGTGAGGGGACACATTTAACAAAAAATCGACCCCCAGCCAGGCCACCATCTTGTGTGTGCAGTGGCGTAGCAACTGTTTGTGGGCCCAGGGCGGCTGAAAACTTTGCCGCCCCTTTGGTCATTGATAATCCTGAAGCATTCACCATTACAACCAAAAAAAGGCTCAAAGTAAATACCTTTCACCTGTAAAATCAGCATGGCAAAAATACACACTGCAAAGCAGCAACACACAGTATGGACTTGTGTTTATGATGTGCTTTATCCTCCTTGGACAAAAAGGACTTCTTTAGGCTTGGCTCACATTTATACAGTGCAGTCTGCTGGACAAATATGTCTGAATTGCAAAAAAAAATGGTATTCAGACGTATATGGAGGCATACACAAACCATAATGGGCAACACGTAGTGTAAAAAAAATGTTCTTCTGACTATGTTTTGCCCTGATCACGTTGTATTGTGGGAAAAAAACATAATTGACCAAAGGTACGCGTTTTTAATGTGGGGTGAAAAAAAGTTTATTCCTCTGGACACCTCCTCACAGAACTGATGCCAAATGGAATGGGATGGGACTGTTGACACCAGTAAAAACTGGATGGAAAAAAAATGATTCTTTTTAAGTAAAAAAACATATAGAGACAAAGATGGAAGTACGATATGTATCAAATGTACTTGTTTTAAATTTGTAGGTTGATGCATGGCATACGTTTTAATGTATACGTCCAACGCATTAAGTCTGCAGGCGTATAAATGTGAACCTAGCCTGACAGGGAACATGCTGCATAGTGTGCTCCGATGTAAGAAGTGGTACCTAATCTGACAGCAGGTACAAGCAATGCCCATCATTCATGGCATCATATAAGACAGGTAGACGGATGTCCATATCTTTGTATATGAAATGATTGGAATATGTAAGCTATGCAAAGTTCCAACATGTGTACAAACTACAAGACACATTTTATCACAGGTAAGGGGACACAGAAATGCCGCACACAATATCTTCCATAACATCTGCAGAACTTCCACTCTCAGGCACCTCATGAGCTCAGCACGCCCCATGTACTTGCTGTCTCCCAGGTGCATGCCTCTGGGGTGAAGGAGCAGAAATAAATTAGTAACATTTATTGGCTGCACCATGATTTCCAGGCATTGCACATTTTTAGTATTGCATGAACATGCATTGTTGCACACCTTGACAGTGAAGTTGGTGGTGGACATAGACTGAAGGTCTTACCTACAGCTAGGAAGCATCATCCTGCCTGGTGGTGGTACAGGGATAAATCACATGAAACCAGCTCTAATGGAGAAGCATTGTGAGGAGTACAGAAGGGTGGCTGCAGTGCATTCAGGGCAATCCTCCTCCACCACAGTGCATGCAGAGCCCCCCTCCTCCACCCTCCACAGTGCCTGCAATCAGACCCCCTCACTCCCTAAGGTGCAAAGTGCAGCCAGAGGCTAGCCATTGTAAATATAAAGTGCCAGCACAGTGAGGGGACACATTCAACAAAAAAATCCACCCCATACCCCAGCCAGCAGGACTCACCTTCTTGTGTATCTCTTCCCTGAGTGAAACTATGAATGTTTTCTGCTTCCTGTGATGCACGTGTCTCTGGCTGCAGGCTGGCTTTCTTATGCAAATGCAGCCAGAGACTTAAGCCAACTGCTGACCAGGAGACAACAAGGAAAGGGGACCTTCAAGGGGGTTTACAGTGTCCGGCCGTCGCTTATATTTAATTAAAGGAGATAGTACTGTGTCAGCACAGCACAGCTGCCAAACGACAGCGGCCGTTGTGGGCCCCCTCACCTGTCTGGGCCCCATAGCAGCTGCTTAGTCTGCTCTATTCACGGAACGCCACTGGTGGCAGGCAATACAAGGTGGTCGCCTATATGGGATTGTATGGTGAGAAGCTAAATGTGTGGCTAGGTTCTGTGTTAAAGGGGCCCACTGAGACTCTTTCGCCCGGGGCCCATAAAAACCTGGAGCCGGCCTTGGTTAAAGCCCACCCTCTCTTACAGTTGTTAGGTCTGCTAATGGACACATGTACATATGAATCCTTTTTCAAGCGTAAGGAAGTACTAACTTACCCATTCCCATAACTCCCATAGATTTAAAGAATAGAGCTTTGTACATTTAAAGATTTCTCTCCTATGAGTGGCTGTGATAGAGTTTTGGTGGAGTCTGTGTTCCCATCAACCCTAATCTAGTCATGGCACTTTTTCTCCCTGCTGTTCACAGTGGCTTTTCCATTCTGATAATAAATACACACCAGGCTTTACTATTATACATTGAAGAATTTCCTAAATGAACATAGTCTACTTGTGGCATTAAAATCAATAGGGTTGTTAAAAGAAATGTTTCTCGGTTTTCTGTAAAAACAATGTTACAGAGTAACAGAGAAAACATTATGCTGAAAAGAACATTGGCTAAGTTATATTTTTTCTGTGATGTAAAAAATAAAGTCACCTGAATTTATTTCACTATCATAGAAACAGCTTAACAGGACTAAAAAATCAACCATTGATTTTCACCCTGCCATTCTTTTCTTAGGGAGAAAAATTCACTGGTCACTGCATATCTCCATCCACACAGTTCTACAGTCACAGGTAGGGGTCATTGGGTTTACTAAATGCAATGCAATGGCACAGCCACAAAATTATAAGATCACCAAGATCACAGTGGGGGGAATATTTTTTTAAGTAAAAATATTTAATTTTGTTTAAGACGCCATCAAATCTGCAATTTTTGGCTGTGAGAATTTTTTCAAATTTTAATGCAATTGTGCTTCTTTTAAACATAGAACATAAAAGCAAAGTTGGAAGGGGCCCCTCTGGGTCATGGTCCAACCCACTAATCAAGAAGGATTCGAAAAAAAACCATGACAGATGCGTCCGCCTCTTTTAAGATTTTTATTAAGGGAAAAATGATCACACCCCCCAAGGCAGCCCGTTCCCCTCGTTGACACCCCATGTCAAAAAGTTTTTTCAAAACTAATCTATGTTTCCCCCGTTCTTTTTTTTCCCCCTTGCTTCTATTATCTTTTAAAAAAAGAGAATAAAGATACCTACAATGGACACCCCCGAAATTTGACGCCTTTTAAGTCTCCCTCATTTTTTTTTCCCCCCAAAAACCCCTACCACCCCCCATAGACATTGCTTTCACAACGCACCTTTTTTTTCTGTGTTTTCTGAACTGCAAAATTTTTATGAGGTCTGACCAAAAGGATCAGGCTCCCGGGGGGCCCTCCGTATGTTGGGCCCCGGTCCCATCCTGTATGCTGGCTCCCTGGGCCCTTTTTGTATCATGGCTCCCGGGCCCCCCTTTTTTATGCGTGCTCCATGGTCCCACCCCTATGCTGGCTCCCGGCCCATCCTGTAGCATGGCCCCGGGGCCCCTCCTGTACATGGCCCCCGGGGGCCCCCCGTGTGTGGCTCCAGGTCCCACCTTTTGCATTTCTTTCCTTGGCTTGGCTCCCCTGTCCCACTCCCCTCCCCTGTCCCCCCCTCGCGCTTGGTGCACCACCGCATCTCTCTCTTTTTCCCCCCCTTCCCCCGCAGCACTTTCCCGTATCATCGGTCGGGAAAACCCCTCATTAAACCCCTGGGCGGGGAGCATCCATAATTTTTTTCTTTTAAGACATACCACATGACCGCTAATACAGAAGTGCTGCTGGGGAACCGGGAAAAAAAAGGGGAGCAGGGGGTTTTCAGCCCCCCCCCGGAGGGGGAGTATGCTGCACAGCTGCTCTCCCTGCCTTCCCCTTTTCCCCCCCGGTTTCTGGGTTATACTCAATTATACCGTATGTCACTTCACAGGCCATTTTTTGTGCCTTCAGCCACGAACGCGCCTGCGAATGACACTGGGGTGTGCCTTATGGGTTTTTTGTGCAGCGGGCCCCGGAAAATTTTATATGTAGACAAAAATGCCCATCTATCGCACGGGGTGCGGAAATTAAAAATATTGTATTTTAGGGTGCTGACAGGGCACAGTTAGAGTGCCTTTGGGGCTGTTTTACTGCGCATGCGGGGAATACGGAGACGTGTACCAAAATACTCGAGTAAAAACGCCCCCGGTTTAAGCCAGGATTAATTTTTGCCACGGAAAACGGGTAACTTTTTGACTCAAGTAAAAAACCTGGTAGCATGTCCCCCCCCACCTGCCGGTATGGGGGCCCCCTCGTCCCTGTCCTGCATGGTAGTTTTTCCCTGTCCCTGTCCTTCTATGTGGGCTCCCCCTCCTGTCCGCATTTTGGCTCCCCACCCCCCTCCTCAGTGTGTTTTCCCCCCTCCCTATCCGCTATGTGTGGCCCCCCCACCCCCGTCCTGCTATGGTGCTCCACCACCCGTCCTGCATGTGGGCCCCCCCACCCTTCCGCTATGTGTGGCTCTCCCCGCCCCCGTCCTGCTATTTGGGCTCCCCCGCCAGCCGCTAGTGGGGCTCCCCACCCCCGCCTGCTATGTGTGGCTCCCCCGCCCCCCGCCTGCAATGTTGTCACTCCCCAAAAAAATTCCCCGTCCTGCTATGTGGGGCTTCCCTCATCCCTGCCTGTTATGTGTGGTTCCCCGTCCCTGTCCGCTATGTGTGGTCCCCCCCGTCCTGTCCTGCTTTGGGGGGCTCTCCCCGCCCTGTCCGCTATGGTTCCCCCCCTCCCTGCCGGGGATGTGTGGCTCCCCCCATCCCTGCCGCTATGTGTGGCTCCCCCTCCGAGTATGGCTCCCGGGCCCATCCTTTGCAGGGGGTCCCGGGCCCCCTGTATGCATGACTCCCTGGGCCCATCCGATCAGGCTCCCTGGTCCCATCCGTATGCATGGCCCCGGGGGGCCCTCCGTATGCAGGGGCCCCCGGCCCTCCTGTATGCAGGGGTCCCGGGCCCATCCTGTTGCAGGGTCCCTGGGCCCTCCTGTACTGACCCCCCGGGCCCACCTGTATGCAGGGCTCCCGGGGCCCCCCTGTTGCATGGCTCCCGGGGGCCCCTCCTGTATGCAGGCTCCTTGGGCCCCCCCCCCCCCGGGGCCTCACTCTCCTCCCACATTCTCCTCTCGCTGTGGCTGCACCTTTTTCCGCATCTCTCTTTTTTTTCCCCCCGCTTCCAGCACCTTCCTGTTTCAGCGGTCGGTAACCCCCTCAAAAAGTAAAGAGTAGACCCCATCCTATGGGCAGGGGAATGCCAAATTTTATTACTTTAATGAGCATACCACGTGACCCTAAAACAGGAAGTGCGCTGGAAAACGGGGGAAAAAGAGAAAATGCAAAAATGCGCCACCCCGCCAGCATGGTTTGAGTATGCGTACAGCTCTCTTTCCTCCCCCTCCCCCTCCCCCCTGCTTTTTAGCTTATACT